>CM060681.1:20094500-20694500 GCA_030686995.1 Artemisia argyi | reverse complement strand
ATTGCAGCCATTGGTTCTTGCCAGGCGTTCCAGATGTTTGGAATCAAATTTTGTATGTTCATTCAGCCGAACGTTAAAACCAGGTACATTCATTAAATCATGCAACACATTCATTTTTTTTCAAAATTATAGTTCATCAAAAGACGAATAAGTGTTTTTTTCTTTAACTATCCCATTGGTGGTCGAGGCGATGGTGGAGGTAGTGGTGGGCCTGCCAATGGTGACCGAGGCAATGGCGACCGAGGTAATGGTGGCCGAGATGATCGTGATCGATGCACTTTTTTGTGTGACTGCGGAAATAGTGACCTGTGCAATGGTGATTGCTGACCTGGTGACCGATGCGGTGGTGGCTTTCTTGCTCGAGCTTGGGGAGCTGAAGGGCCTTCGTTTGGATCATCAGGCTTTAATGCCCAAACAGGTGCCACGTCAGGTGTATAACCATAATCATAGAATAGCTCTTCACCAGCCTCAATACGTTTTTTGGCAAATATGCCAAGGCGGTGATCGCCTGCCACTTTCATTACCTGCATGTCCCGACTTGTTTAGACATCGAATGATTTTAAGTGAAATTTAAGACATAAGAAGAAACATACCCTGGCATAACAGTTTGGGTTGGCTGAATGGTTAACCATTTTCAGTTTGCTTCCCATATGAATTGAATCAATGACATACTGCATAATATAAAGAAGCTGGGTGAGTTTCAAATGCTAATCATATAGTGCACATTAACTCACGGGAACTTGCATACAGGTAATTAGAATGGTCTGTCAATAGTTGTATTAATTTTGTACATCTGATTTGTTAAAAATGGTTTGTGTTCCATTTGCATCATTTTGTATCCAAAAAACCCTCTATAAACCAGTTTTTTAGAAAATGGTTTACAAAATAACTCGAATGGGCTACAAACACATCTTTAACGACTTACATGTAGAAAAAGGTTACAATGACTGAAATTAGAACCTCGAAAAATACATTGGTAATTTGGTATTATCAACATTGATGTTATAAATCGAAAGCGCTTGCCTGATCATTCAAGTTGAATAGGTAAGATGATGTATTTGCTTTCTTGTAAAATTTCCCTCGCACATCTGCTTCTTCATCAGAGATCAGTTCGCCGGTATACTCTCCAATATAATCATCTTTCTCGGCAGAGCTCTAGGGAAAAAAAGTGTTTTTTTATTTTATTTTTTTTGTATGAAACATGCATAGACAAAAGGCATGCTTTGATTCGCTATTCTTACCTGTAGGAATACTCCCCAGCCGCTAACATCAGATTTAGCCAGGAGAACCTGAGGACAATAAAAGTCTGCATCATTGTGGAATTCATTCTATAAACTTTTTGTAAATGTTAGATTGAAAGTGTTGATATTGCTCACCCTTTTACGCTGCTTTAAAAGGAGCCTCATGTTGCCACATTGACCTTCTTTCCTCGCGGGCTCCCCTAGTTGCCCACCGCCACAACTGCAATGAGTTCATGCAGTCAAATGTTGAACATGTGTCAAAGACAAACAGGTGAAAACGATGACTACATATAAGAACCAGGTCATTTATGATCAGTTAGCATGTATTTTTATGTGGTATATTTAGGGGGCGTTTGGATTGCCTTCTTTCCTGGGTGTATGAAATTATTTGAAAATGAAAAGACTTGAAATTCTATTTTTTTGGGGCTTAAAAGCTTATCAAGTTGAGCATACAAATTTAACTACGCCATAAACTCCCATTGATAAGCCTTTAACATGATAAAATTGAGCTTATGTACTTTTTCAATTTTAAATAAGCCAATAAGTCTGGAAAATAAGCTAATCCAAACACCCACTAAATATGTTAAGAGTCGACTTGTATTTATTTTACCATGCAAATGATGGGAATGGATCCAATAAGAAGAGAAAATAAAATAAGAAGAATGAGAAATGTTTGTAGCCACACATTTCAAATGAGGATGGAGAATTTCATGGGAGATGCATCTTATTTTGTAAGTGCATCTGAAATGTGCGGTTGTAATCACTTCTCATTCTTCTCATTTTACTTTTATTTCTCATTTGATCCTTACTTACCTATAGAAAAAGGGAGGTGTGAGTCTGATGATAAATATTCAGAGGTGTTCATGGATCGGTTTGGTTTAGTTGGTTTGAATAATAAAAAACCGGCTAAACATCTCAACTTATTCATACCAATGGTAAGCTTAGAGCATCTCTAATGGTTGGTTTTATACCAGAATAGATTTCTTTTCAACCAATTCCAATGTTTCAACTTATTCAGACCCGTTTTTTCATCTCGGCTTTTTAATAGTTTTTCAACTCTTTCTCAACCTAGGATTGGAGATACGCCTAGGTCTTAGTTCGTTTCCAACCAAGCGATTTGGATTACCGATCTTGTTAAAACCAGTGCAACAAATCTATATTGGTTTGGTTCAACTTGATACACCTACACTTTTATCACAGTTGAGACCATTGGAAGAGGACATGTTATCTAAATGTCGCTAGGACAAATGTCTATTCGGAAAAGAGGGTGTACGCATATGGTTTAAAAACCCATGTTCTTTCATAAAAATGACTATGATCTCAACCGATTATAAAACATACATACACATGAAATTATCGAATAACAAGAGTTTTGCTAAAAACAACACTTAAGTTAACTACCACTAACTCGCCGACTTCTCTCAATAACCTTTTTAGGTCAAAGAGCTGTATCTCCTTTCTACATCCTAAAGGCAAAAACTATAGAGAAAAATGTGGTGTAATGGAATGGTAAATTGTTGGTTGATAGTTCAACTTTCATACAGTCCTAAAGTAGTGTGTAGGTTTAACAAACTTATATAATAAATAGATTGTTTTGGTCAAAACGATCCGCGCTATATTCTATATACATAGTTGTGATAACCATCTAAGCGCGTCGGCTCTCATGTAGTCGTGTGTGATTTTATCATTTCTTTAACACATGTATCTACACATTGCAATTATAGATCGGTTTTGGTTTCTAAATTCTCCTACAACCTAGCTTTTCTAGACTATAAAGTTCTAGCTTCTTTTCACAAGTAACTATAGAACACATAAACACAAGTATAGTTATTTCTTATAATTAATAAAATGGAACGAGAAATACAAATTGAAACTAATAAATATGTTTGTTTAGATGGTATATTATTCCCCCTTACTATTAAAGGCCAAGGCCGGGTCCAAGCTCGGACCCGAACCTGAGCATGTGCGTGTCCTAGAAGGTCTTGTTAACATTGGGTTTGGTCATGTACCGGTTAGGCTCCGCGAGTCTACCTTCCCCTACACATCTTTTAATGGGTAACGGGATAAGGCCCGATTAAAGGAAGGTTCCGACCAAAACCGGACCAGGCCAAAAACATGAGACTAAGGACCCAACACCGGTCCAAGTTGGTCCGGTTCGGTTTAGTCTAACCCACTCCAACAAAGCAAAATGGTCAGTTTTATGTAAGACCGGACCAGAACAAGGACCGAATAAAAAGTGTGACCTTGGATCGGGTTGAAATATGTTCGCTCCGGTCCGCTTGGGCTGGTTTCTCAGTTCGTTTCAGTTCACGGTCTATTTTACACTGATGAATCAACGGGTTTTTGGCCTATGTTATCTATGTGTTTCATCAACTAAAGATTGTTGATTCAAATATCTATTGGGACACATTATATACATTACAACGTGTAATATATGTGTTAGTCTTTGTATCTTAGAACATTGTGTTGTGCGTAATAACATTCTTATAATATGGAGTGAAGTTTCTGGTAAAACCAAGGATCAAGCCTAATGAATTAACATACTAAAACAATGCTTTACAGATTGCCAAATTTTATGAACCGAAACAATCGGCAATGGACAGATAGTCTCCTTTTTCATGTGGTTTTGGTTTGGTCAAAACTATTCACGATAACTTATGGAAGACAAACGACGAAATTAAAACACTTTTTAGCTTAAAACAACATAACAATGAATAGATAACGAATTAACATGTGAACAAGTACTAGTATTTAAGCTTATGCAATGCTCATATAAGTACTAATGCCATAATAGAAGAAACTGCTAAAACAAAGCGGAGGTGCTCCCATAGGTCTCATAGTAAACACAGAAAGACAGCACTGAGTTATACAAACTGTATACTATGCGGAAACCATATTACCTGACCCAACAATTACGACAGACATCTGGGTCACACTCACGGCCAGCAACACGGCATGGGCATTGTTGGCCTCTGCATCGAGACTTAGTACAGTGACACCCCTCATACCGGTTCCTACAGCTTCTCGGGCACCTAAAATATCATATCATGTATATATGTATCAATGAAAATAAATATACACGCCATTATATTGCTAATTAAGTTACATACCGGCAATACTTCTCACAACAGTTGGAACTCTTTAAGCAAGGGCAGTCCTTTCCACAACCAGACTTGCAATCACATGGAGTATATTGCTTGATAGCCCGGTTCTCGTTAGTACTTCCTCTTGATGTTGGTTGATGTGCAACAGACTTTCCGGAAAGTTTTTGTCTCTTTGCTTTATTCTTTCCCCGAAGTGATGATTGTGGCTCCTAACACCAGATCATAGACACATAGTACAACAAAATGCAATTAAACGACTATCATCTTTCTAAATAAATAACTCTAATGTGCTCATTCTATGAATCGATTAACTAGAAGTGAATATTTTCAATAAAACCTCATGATCATTCATCGGACATGCAGCAGATGGTCCTGCTTGGCCATCGTGCATATACTTGTACACTTGTATGCAGGTCTTGTGTCCAGGAAGCATCTCTCTCGCTATGAGGCAACTGCGAGTAATAAAGTTTATCGTAAGAATTAAAATACATTTTACTAACACATGTATTAACAAAAGATGAATGACGATAAGCCATATGACTATTACCTGTTTCTTCCAAACCTCTCTAATCCTGCTGAGTACAAATATTTCTCAAGACTTTTCCAAACGGTTTCTTCAATAGAAGAACTAAATATATTAGTCTATGAATTATACTCGTTCAAATGTATTCTTCGTAATAAGTCACTGGAAACAACTTCACATATATATACTCTTTGAAAAATGTTGTTCAGTATCACCTGGCTTTAAACCTATGGATGAAGCGTGGTGTCTTTCCGGAGACTCTAATATATCTTGTTGCTGAAAATTTATAAGAAGATAATAGTGTTAACAGTTAAGAAATTCTTTGAAAATTTGCAATTCAAGATGTTAATCTAGTGCCGAAATAGAACAAACATCCACTGAGAGATGACATACCTTCAGGTGTAGGTAACACTGATCGCTACATGGTCTCTCATTCTTTGGATTGACGATAGAGGGTGGTTGTTCAGCATATCAATCATGCAGGTAAAAAATACATAAATGAAAGCTATACAAAACTACAATATAAAAACGTAACGATCATGATAACACAAATGCTTACAGGAGTAATAACAGGTTGCCTAATTATGTGACGACGACAATTAAATAACTGTCAAGTAAGAAGAGTAATTAGCTCACGTTAACCAAATCAAACAAGAATGAAATGAGAAAACTTGTATGCATACATACCAAACAACGTTGGCAAAAGAGAGCATCAAATAGAGCATCCTCATTTACCATTTCTTCATTTTCTGTCTTAATAATGGTAAATGCCTCCTGCATGAAAGAAGAAATACAACTCAATCGATGAACATAGGAGCAACTTAATTTAGTCTGTGATTACGATATAGGACATAGGAGCAACTTAATTACATGGATTTCGGATGTAGTTCCACCGATGAACCTTGTCAAGAGTTGAATTACGTCCTGGGTTGGTTCATACTCTAGGCTAATTACGAACCTACAATACTCAAAGGTGTCATAAAGATAATGCAATAATATGTTATATGACTGATATTCACTATAAAACTTCTAACATAAGTGTAGACTATGGAGGTGCTTGCCATTGCTTATCTGCTAAAAGTAATTAGTGTAAAAATAAGTAAATAAGCAGTTTCATCCAAACAGTCACAACTGTTAATCACTTTAACATTGCAGATAAGCATTTAAGCAATCCCAAACACCCTCAATAAAACTTTAAGTTTTAACTACTATCACAAGGGCATTATCTTTATAATGGCCGGATAGGAATTAATAACACAAATGTTATATCAGCTAAATAATGCAAGTGAATTTCTTTTACCTTATCATTCGTTTTTCATCCTCGCTGAATTGATGTCTAACATGAGTAACTCTTTCTGATTCGATTTGTCTTTTCAGTTTTTGGAGCATGCTTGTTAATGATGCTAAATGATCCACCTTCTCTTTTCCCTTCAAGTTATGTTAATGTCAACAAATGAGAAAAATTGTTCACATGGCATGTTAATATGTTATGAAACAATGGAATGAAACAACTAAGTATATATCATCCTCACATTGCAATGTTGACAAACAAAACTAAAACAAAAAACTATGCTTAATGTGACTACAGTAATGACAAAAAATGGTTAATGATGAGTTGACCATTTTTTTCTTACTGAACAAATTAAGTTTATGAGTAGTTATAATGTCTAACCCACTCCAACAAAGCAAAATGGTCAGTTTTATATAAGACCGGACCAGAACAAGGACCGAATAAAAAGTGTGACCGAGGATCGGGCTGAAATATGTTCGCTCCGGTCCGGCCGCTTGGGCCGGTTTCTCGATTCGTTTCAGTTCATGATCTATTTTACGCTGATGAATCAACGGGTTTTTGGCCTATGGTATCTATGTGTTTCATCAACTAAAGATTGTAGGTTTCAAATATCTATTGGGACACATTATATACATTATAACGTGTAATATATGTGTTAGTCTTTGTATCTTAGAACATTCTGTTGTGCATAATAACATTCTTATAATATTGAGTGAAGTTTCTGGTAAAACCAAGGATCAAGCCTAACGAATTAACATACTAAAACAAAGCAATTAAACGACTATCATCTTTCTAAATAAATAACTCTAATGTGCTCATTCTATGAATCGATTAACTAGAAGTGAATATTTTCAATAAAACCTCATGATCATTCAACGAACATGCAGCAGATGGTCCTTCTTGGCCATCGTGCATATACTTGTACACTTGTATGCAGGTCTTGTGTCCAGGGAGCATCTCTCTCGCTATGAGGCAACTGCGAATAATAAAGTTTATCGTAAGAATTAAAATAAATTTTACTAACACATGTATTAACAAAAGATGAATGACGATAAGCCATATGACTATTACCTGTTTCTTCCAAACCTCTCTAATCCTGCTGAGTACAAATATTTCTCAAGACTTTTCCAAACGGTTTCTTCAATAGAAGAACTAAATATATTAGTCTATGAATTATACTCGTTCAAATGTATTCTTCGTAATAAGTCACTGGAAACAACTTCACATATATATACTCTTTGAAAAATGTTGTTCAGTATCACCTGGCTTTAAACCTATGGATGAAGCGTGGTGTCTTTCCGGAGACTCTAATATATCTTGTTGCTGAAAATTTATAAGAAGATAATAGTGTTAACTGTTAAGAAATTCTTTGAAAATTTGCAATGCAAGATGTTAATCTAGCGCCGAAATAGAACAAACATCCACTGAGAGATTACATACCGTCAGGTGTAGGTAACACTGATCGCTACATGGTCTCTCATTCTTTGGATTGACGATAGAGGGTGGTTGTTCAGCATATCAATCATGCAGGTAAAAAATACATAAATGCAAGCTATACAAAACTACAATATAAAAACGTAACGATCTTGATAACACAAATGCTTACAGGAGTAATAACAGGTTGCCTAATTATGTGAGGACGACAATTAAATAACTGTCAAGTAAGAAGAGTAATTAGCTCACGTTACCAAAATCAAACAAGAATGAAATGAGAAAACTTGTATGCATACATACCAAACAACGTTGGCAAAAGAGAGCATCAACTAGAGCATCCTCATTTACCATTTCTTTACTTTCTGTCTTAATAATGGTAAATGCCTCCTGCATGAAAGAAGAAATACAACTCAATCGATGAACATAGGAGCAACTTAATTTAGTCTGTGATTACGATGTAGGACATAGGAGCAACTTTATTACATGGATTTCAGATGTAGTTCCACCGACGAACCTTGTCAAGAGTTGAATTACGTCCTGGGTTGGTTCATACTCTAGGCTAATTACGAACCTACAATACTCAAAGGTGTCATAATTCATAAAGATAATGCAATAATATTTTATATGACTGATATTAACTATAAAACTTCTAACATAAGTGTAGACTATGGAGCTGCTTGCCATTGCTTATCTGCTAAATGTAATTAGTGTAAAAATAAGTAAAGAAGCAGTTTCATCCAAACAGTCACAACTGTTAATCACTTTAACATTGCAGATAAGCATTTAAGAAATCCCGAACACCCTCAATAAAACTTTAAGTTTTAACTACTATCACAAGGGCATTATCGTCATAATGGCCGGATAGGAATTAATAACACAAATGTTACATTAGCTAAATAATGCAAGTGAATTTATTTTACCTTATCATTCGTTTTTCATCCTTGCTGAATTGATGTCTAACATGAGTAACTCTTTTTGATTCGATTTGTCTTTTCAGTTTTTGGAGCTTGCTTGTTAATGATTCTGAATGATCCACCTTCTCTTTTCCCTTCAAGTTATGTTAATGTCAACAAATGAGAAAAATTGTTCATATGGCATGTTAATATCTTATGAAACAATGGAATGAAACAACTAATTATATATCATCCTCACATTGCAATGTTGACAAACAAAACTAAAACAAAAAACTATGCTTAATCTGGCTACAGTAATGACAGAAAATGGTTAATGATGAGTTGACCATTTTTTTCTTACTGAACAAATTAAGTTTATCGTAGTTAAATCGTTTGTTATTAAAAGTTAAATGATTAAACTTTTACTTATCCTATTAACATTTGATATTATCTTGCTTCTATATATAATATATGCATTTTTATTGTTATGTTTACAACAAAAAGAAAAAGGGACAAATTTCGTAAAAAGAATAAGGGGAATTACAAATTTGTCCTTTAAAAAGTAAAAAATGTTGCATGTATATCATTCGTGTAAGTTTTTAATATCCAAAATATACCGATTTTCATGTTTTGAATGTATATTTAATTTGCATCTTTTAAGGATATATATGCAAAAGTCTTAAAGATACGCATATCAAAGAAGTTTGAAATGCTTTTACATAACATTATTGTGTTACTATATATATACACATTTTTACAAAACTATGATGAATGTTCTCATTTTGTTAAAAGCAAAAAAAAAAAAAAAAAAAAAAAAAAAAAAAAAAAAAAAAAAACATAATAAAAATAATAATAAAATAAATTAAAATGTTACAAAATATTTAAAAAACATATATATTATTACTATTTTAATGATAAAAAATTTATTTTATAAAGTATTAATTATTAATTATCTTTTATAAGTATTATTGTTTATAAAAAAATATTATTATAAATATTAGTCTTTTGTAAATTTCACACAAAATATGTTTTGCTGAAAAGAAATTACTATTTGTATAAAATGATAATATAATAATACTAAATTACATACCTTTTTAGTTATCACAACGTAACATATTTTTTACACAAAATTATCAAAAGAGGAATTATTAAAAGACGTTGCCAATTCATTCAATCAATAAATGCAACGTATACATAAATACACATGCCCATCTAATCAAATTCATTAAAAAAAACAAAATATTCTTAATATACTCAACAATTCGACAAGTAAGATTCAGATGAATCAAATATTATATCAACTAAACACAAATTCTACAAATAGTAAAAAAAGGATAACATTGATACAATCAATGTTATTTATGATTACATATCAATTTAAAATCATTAAAAGCAGATAGATATATACTTTTCAGCAAAACACATATTCTAGAGGAAAAAAATGTATGCATTAATCCAATCAACATTATTTATGTTATATAATTGTTTAGAAAAATTAAAAGCTAATAGATATATACTTATTAGGATAGAGTCACATGTCAAGTTTGTTCATATCAAAAGAGAAAAGTACACACTTATATCGTGTTATATCAACAAACATAGAATGTACATGAATGAACAAAAAATCGTATACATTAGATTATGAGTCGAGTTATTCTACAAACCAAACATTCCTCACATACTAAGGGACTCATCCCCACCATCCATCTAAAAAGGAAATCAATGGTTGAGATTAAAAGCATTTTATTATTTCACCAATTTTTTATAATTTAAATATCTCTTAAACCGTTAATCGTTAAGCGAAAATAATTACACCATCGTGACGGGCATTTAATTATCTTTCTATAGACGGGCACTTTAATATACTTTCGAAAAAAAAATTGTTTTTTTCACGTTTTTTTTCGTGGCCGGAAAAAAAAATCATATATGATATTGCATATCATATATGATATGTAATATCATATACGATATTACATATAATATCATATATGATATCATATATGATATTATATGTAAAATCATATATGATATTGCATATCATATATGATATGCAATATCATATATGATTTTACATATAATATCATATATGATATGTAATATCATATATGATATTATATGTAATATCATATATGATATTATATGTAACATCATATATGATTTTTTCGGCCACGAAAAAAAAACGTGAAAAAAACGAAAAAAAAAAAATTTGTCGAAAATATATCAATTAGCCTATCTATAAAAAGATAATTAAATGCTCATCGTAACGGTATATTTTTTTTTCACTTAACGATTAACGGTTTGAAAGATATTAATATTTGAAAAAAAAAAGATGAAAGTGGGTTTTTTAAATTGTTGGGATTAATCTCATCCATTAGATCAAATAAAGATGGAGGAAAGATGGTGGGTGGAGATTAGTCGCTTGGTATGTAAAAAAAGTTTGGTCCTCAAATGATCTTTACTCTTAGATTATATATATATATATATATATATATATATATATATATATATATATATATATATATATATATTAAAAATCACAATTAATCTACAAATAGTTAGACATAATTCATATAATCAAAATTTGATGCATATAGATATGGAATCAAGTGTTGATCCAAGTTATTAGCATATGTAAATACGTTGGTTCTATCAAAATTTGTAGGCATTACTATATATTGAGTTTACATGTAATACATATACAAACAAAAGCTGATAGACATATAGATATCGATGTGCATTCTAAGAAAAACTCAAATATATATGTAATCGATAAAAATAGATGGATAGCATACTCTCGAATCGGGTGAACTTATGCTGTTGGAATCAGATGAACTTGTGATCTCGGAAATCATTGTTGACGGTGATGATGTAAGCACAGAGGGACAATTTATGTATGTGTGTTTGCTTATGAAGAGTATGTGTTTTTGAAAAAGAATGTTGAGTTGTTTGTAGGTTTGAACAATGAGAGTATTTTATTACTTTAGTCAAATGGGGTCCACATTTTTGTTATGAGTGACATTAAAGTTTTCGAATGTTATTATTAAAAATATTTCTACTATCACATGTCATGAATTCATATAATGAATAAATTAACCTACTTAATTACATTGAGTTAATTTATGGCAATTGATTCCTTTATGGCATAAAGTTAATCAATTTATGACAACTTTTTCTTTAATATAAAAACCATTATTTACGACTTTTTGACTAATTAATGCATGCCGTTTGAACCTAGTGTCATAAAACTCAAACCGAGTAAAGTTTTTCCTTTTCATGAATTGAGCTTTAGTCATCTAACATTTTTAGTGATTAATCACCAGTATTTTACAACTAGGCTATCATTGAGTGGTTATTAACTTATAACACTTAACACTATATAAATACCTCAACGCATAAAGTTTAGAGGGTGTATCGTTTCTTTTTGTTAATTTTATGCTATTTTGGAAAATTAAGTTGAGTTGAATGCATTTATTGTTGTTGTTGTTGTTGTTGTTGTTGTTGTTATTTTATTTATTTATTTTTTCTTTTGTTAAATAAGTATGTTACTGTCCGAGTAAAATACAACTAGGTCATGTTGAAATGTAATATATTATTTCATTGATGTGAACAAAACATATGTATATTTTTTAATCATTATTCATCTTTTTATATAAAAGTTGATGTAGCATGTATAGTAATCCATAGATCTTTGAAGATTAACATTTAAGATAACACTAAACATGATAAAAAAAAAAAATGCAAATTGTAGTTGAACAAGAAAAGAATAAGTAATGTCTTGTTTGAATAATAAATGCAAAAAAATAATATTATGCGTGACATATTTAATTCATGTAAAAGAATAAAAATTAATTAAGTAGACTTTAATTATTCATATGAAATGCATCTACTATATATAATTGCTTTAAATTGTATATTTTGTTCTAATTTAGTTTAGTTTATATCATAATAATTACAAAATAAAGTTCTCATTTTGTTGATATTTAGCCAACATATGACATATCTTCAAACGCTTGTTCATTATTTTGAAAAATGTAACACACATCGACAATGTTGAGATTTATCACTATTCACGTTGTTGTTTGTAATTTATTTTATTTCAATGAGCATGAAGGTGAAACAAAAGACCACCAAAATTGAAACTTAAAATTGAACCTCTGAGCATTATTTTATTATTTTTATTTCATTTAGCATGGAGGTAAACCAAAATACCATCAAAATTAGAATTTAAAATTGAACCTTTGGGTATTAATATTATTTGATTTCAATTAGAATGGAGGCAAAATAAAATATCTTTGAAATTGGAATTTAATATTGAACATGTGAGTATTAATTTATTTTTTAGAAGGATTTAGCATTAAATTTTAGTTTGAGTATTAATTGCAAAGTACTACTTTAGTATTACATAGAGTTTGTACCTTACGAAATAAAATGGAAATATGATAAATATAATCATGATAAATACAAAGAATTTAGAATGTATATATAGTGTTTTTTTTTTTTTTTTTTTTGAATTTATTTTTGGCTTACAGTTTTGCTTTATAGTTAGAAAGTGACCGAAAAATAAATTCTTGACTCAAATTTTTCCTTACATTGTTAACAGTTAATTTACAAAATATTTAAATTGCTTCAAATTTGATGATAGAAAAAGTTTATTAACTACTATCAACTAACATTCGCTCTTTTAACGAAAAAGGCAATTTCACATTAATAATTGATCTATTGTTAAATATATTAGTTATACTACTAACGCACACACGCATTTTTACATATATTTTTCCGGGTTTATTAATATTTAAAATAATGTATAGATTTTGTCTACGGAGTTTTTATTGTGAAGTTTTGTAATGTAGTCGGTTTACGTTTTTAACTGTAGATTTTCATTATATTTCCAAATATGATTGTGGATCGTAAAAAATATAGCCGCATAATATGAGGGCATGAATTCACATTGTGTATAAATTAATCTACTTAATTACATTCAATCAATTTATGACATTTATCACTACAAATTTTTTAGGCATAAAATTAATCAAATCATGACACTTTTTCTTTTTAAAAGTCATTATTTTGGCTGACTATTTCACGGGATTTGCATTCACTACCACACATACTCAAAATGAGTAAAGCCCTTCCATTTTATGAACTGAACTTTTAAACATCTACATTTTTAGTGATTAGTCACAACCTTTTTGCTATCATGCCACCTAATTGGTTATCAAGTTATGACACTTAACATCAAAAAGACCTTTTAGGCATAAATTTTGGAGGATATATCATTTTTTAGTGTTATGCTATTTTTGGGAAAATAACTTAACCGCTTATATATTTATTTCTATTTTCTTTTTTTAATTTAGTGTTATGCTATTTTTGGGACGACCTCGGTATTTTTTTTGAAAGACAACATTATATTAAGGACCCAATATAAATATGAGTAACAATACAAGGCGTCCCACCTCAATTAAACAAGCTAATTAATAAAGAATGAGACCCAAAAGAGAAACGAAACTCCGAGCAAACAAATACTAAAACTAAAACAATTCAAAAAGTAGACAAGGAATATCACACAAAGTATTGGTACTTCCGTACACTGATAGCAAGATACCAAATGAGATTAATTGTTCCCATGAGAATTATTAGCCATCAATGTACACAAGTAGCCACAGCAACCTATCTCACATATTCAATACAACTCAAATCACATATATTAATGCCTAACTAGTAATACCAGATGGCCCATTGAAAAATATATAACTGGAGCAAAGGACACCACTGCATACTGTTGACATAAATAATGTCTTAAAACATTGTTAGCATATTAACAATATCTCTATGTTTTGATAATTACAAAGCATAAACTCATTAATCTAAAACTTATGACGTAAACAAGTTTTTAGTGCTTAATATTTGTCTTTGGTTCCATATCACTTAAGATATGAATAAACAAAGGGTTTATTACCTTTCATTATCAAAGGAAATTTCTCTAATCACTAGAATTTTCATAAAATGCATTAAACATCTTATATCTTTTACAAAATTACTTTTGGAATTAAAAGAATATATTTAATTCATTATAAATATATGATTTCAAATTTCCAACCAAAAATGGCAAATTTTATCCAGAAAAATATTCCCCACTAAAAGACAAGAAAAACCAACGTTCTGAAGGGGCGGCCCCCTTAATTCCTTAGGCGGCCCCCTTAATCATTAAGGGGACCGGCCATTAATTAAGGGGACCGGCCACGCTCCAGAACAGTATTTTTCTCCCATATAAATACTGGTTCATCCCTCAGAATTTTCTCACCTTTTGCACTTCTAAACTTTCTGATCTAGATCCATATTTCTATTCTCTCATCCTTTTGATCATAAGTGTATAATTCTTTGTTTCAAAGTGATTCAAACTTCATCCTCTCAAGTGCAAGAGAAGAATACTTCTATCCCTCAAGACAAGAAGTATTACAACTTGTTGTGATCTCCACATCCAAGTTGTTGGTACATCATCAAGATTATTTACATTATTCTTTGTGAAGATTGTTGTGAATATTTGATTGTAGATAGTTGTGCTAGATATATAGATTGTGTGATTAGTTAGTAGCTTGGTGTGAAGAAGAAAAGTTAGGAATTATATTGGTGTGAAGAAGATAGGTGTGGAGTAGTTAGTTGCGAAGTAGATTGA
Organism: Artemisia argyi; assembly: GCA_030686995.1. Classification (NCBI taxonomy): domain Eukaryota; kingdom Viridiplantae; phylum Streptophyta; class Magnoliopsida; order Asterales; family Asteraceae; genus Artemisia; species Artemisia argyi. The sequence goes on along the minus strand of CM060681.1, from coordinate 20,679,341 downwards.
TTTGAAGAAGTTGTGACTTAGGTGTGAAGAAGTTGTGGTGTGAAAATTGGTGTGTAAATTGGTGTGTAAGGTTTTCTCCGCCATAAGGGAGCTTGTTGATATAGTGAAGAAAACTCTCGAGTTAGGTGCTTGGGGAGTGGAGTAGGGCAAGGAAGGTGTCCTTGTAGCCGAACCACTATAAATCTCTTGTCTCGCGGTTTGATCTTTCCATCTCTTACTTATTTCATTACTTATTATTGTTATATATTACTTATTGATAGTTGTTTATATTGTGCAAGACTTGAGATCACATATTATCGAATATAAGTTGTTAAAAGCGAAGAAAACACTAAAACTATCTTTTACAACGAATTAAAAAGACGTAAAACTATTCAACCCCCTTCTAGTTTTCCACAATTGGTATCAAGAGCCACGTCTAGCAAGATTTTTTAAAATATATTGTATTCTAAAACTTGTAACGTTCTATGGAATCTGAAAAGTATTTAGAAGGGCAATCTATGCAAAGACCACAACTATTTGAAAGTGATGGATTTTTATATTAGAAAAATAGATTCGAAACGTATGTGAAATCAAAAGATCTTAATCTTTGGCATATTATTACCTTTGGTGATTTTCCTCCTATTCAATATAATGTTGAAACTAAAATGAATGAAATTGTATATTTCGAAGAACAAAATGATGATTTGAAAAAGAAATTAGCAAAAAATAATGAGGCTAAAATGGTCATTTATAATGCGTTACCACGCAAAGAATATGAAAGAATTTTTATGTGTAAAACCGCCAAAGAAATTTGGGACTCTTTACTAATTACTCACCAAGTTAATAATCAAGTCAAAGATAATAAAATAGATCTTCTTGTACAACAATATGAACAATTTACGATTCCGGAAGAGGAATCAATTGATAATGCTTTTGCTAAGTTTAACACTATTATCACAAGTTTAAAAGCACTTGATGAGACATTTTCTAGTAAAAATTGTGTTAGGAAATTTCTTAGGGCATTGCATCCAAAACGGCGAGCTAAGGTCACGGCAATTGAAGAATCAAAGAACTTGATGACGTTATCACTAGATGAACTAATTGGCAACTTGAAGGTTCATGAAGAAATCATAAGAAGAGATTCGGAAACGGTCAAAGTCAAGAAAGAACAAACCAAATCCATTGCTCTAAAAGCCAAAAAGGAACCTAGTGATGATGATGATTCAAGTGATGAAAGTGAAGACGAAGAATATGCAATGGCCGTAAGAGAATTCAAGAAGTTCTTCAAGAGACGAGGAAGATTCACTAGATTATCACGAGACGAAAGAAAAGCATTCCAAAGAAATAGAAGTGACAACTACGGGAAAAGAAAGTGCTTTAGATGTGGAAGTCCAAATCATCTCATTGGCGAATGTCTAAAGCCACCGGGTTATGAAAATCAAGGCGCCTTTGTTAGTGGAACATGGAGTGATAGTGACAAAGAAGAAGTTGAAAAGCCAAGAGACGAAAAGTGTTTCATGGCAAAAGAAACCGACGAAATATGTTTAGGAATTGACTTGGAACCTGACGAATGGATCAAAGATAGCGGATGTTCGAGGCACATGACGGGGAACTGCAAGCTATTCTCTACATACAAGGCATACAATGGAGGTAACGTTATTTTTGGTAGTGACTTACGTGGAAAAATCATTGGCAAAGGTACGATTTCTCAAGACTCTCTTACTATTGAAAATGTAGAGCATGTAGATAATTTAACATATAACTTGCTTAGTGTAGAACAAATATGTGATAATAAATGTAGAGTCACATTTACCGAAGAGGATAGCGAAATAGTTAAGAATGGAAAAATTATAGGTAGAGGAATTAGGAAAGGTGGCATATATGTTATGAAACTTGAAAACAAGCCTGAGGATAGGATATGCCTAACGACCCTAGATGAAAACTCTACATTGTGGCATAGGAGATTAGGACATGCTAACATGCAACAAATACAATCTTTGGCCTCTAAGGAATTAGTTAGAAATTTGCCTAATCTAAAATATGACAAGCATTTTTGTGATGCATGTAAAATTGGAAAACAAGCTCATGCTAGTCACAAAGCTAAGAATATAGTATCCACTACTAGGTGCCTAGAATTATTATATATGGATCTTTTTGGTCCATCCGCTGTGCGGAGCTATGGAGGAAACAAATATACCTTAATAATAGTAGATGACTACTCACGATACACGTGGACTAGGTTTTTAAGTGACAAAACCCAAGCCTTTGAAAAATTCGAAATATTTAGTAAAATGATTCAAAATAAATTAGGATGCTCAATAGTTGCCATTAGGACGGACCATGGTAGGGAATTTGATAACGAAGTACAATTCGAAAAATATTGTGAGTTAAATGGAATATCTCACAATTTCTCCGCTCCTCGTACTCCTCAATCAAATGGCGTAGTAGAAAGAAAAAATAGGTCACTACAAGAAATGAGTAGAACTATGTTAAATGAACAATCCATCCCACAAAAATTTTGGTGTCACGCTATAGATACATCTACTTATATTTTAAATAGGGTATCAATTAGGAGAATTCTAGAAAAAACTCCTTATGAGTTATTAAGAGGTAGAAAACCAAACTTAAGCTACTTTAGGGTATTTGGAAGTAAATGTTATATTCTAAACACTAAGGATTACCTCACTAAGTTTGATCCAAAATCATATGAAGGAATATTTTTAGGATACTCACAAAGTAGCAAAGCATATATAATACTTAACAAACACTCCATGAAAGTAGAGGAATCACTAAATGTAACATTTGATGAAACACCACCTCCTCCTAAAACATTACCTTTAGAAGATGATGACTTAGTCGAAGATGAAGCTATTGAGGTTAGTAAGACAAAACCCATAGGAAATGATAATGAAGATATTCACTTAGAAAATAACGAAACTGTTAATATTAAAGAATCCAGATCACATCCATTAGATAATATAATAGGACATCTTAACCAAAGAACCCTTAGGTCACAAGCCCAAGATAAAAACAATTTCTTTTGTTTCCTCTCAGCAATAGAACCTAAGAATATTAGCGAGGCTTTAAAAGATGAAAGTTGGGTTATAGCTATGCAAGAAGAATTCAATTTAAGGCAAATGATGTTTGGGAATTAGTCCCAAATCCAAAAAATATGACCATCATAGGAACCAAATGGGTATATAGGAATAAGTTAAATGAACAATCCATCCCACAAAAATTTTGGTGTCACGCCGTAGATACATCTACTTATATTTTAAATAGGGTATCAATTAGGAGAATTCTAGAAAAAACTCCTTATGAGTTATTAAGAGGTAGAAAACCAAACTTAAGCTACTTTAGGGTATTTGGAAGTAAATGTTATATTCTAAACACTAAGGATTACCTCACTAAGTTTGATCCAAAATCATATGAAGGAATATTTTTAGGATACTCACAAAGTAGCAAAGCATATATAATACTTAACAAACACTCCATGAAAGTAGAGGAATCACTAAATGTAACATTTGATGAAACACCACCTCCTCCTAAAACATTACCTTTAGAAGATGATGACTTAGTCGAAGATGAAGCTATTGAGGTTAGTAAGACAAAACCCATAGGAAATGATAATGAAGATATTCACTTAGAAAATAACGAAACTGTTAATATTAAAGAATCCAGATCACATCCATTAGATAATATAATAGGACATCTTAACCAAAGAACCCTTAGGTCACAAGCCCAAGATAAAAACAATTTCTTTTGTTTCCTCTCAGCAATAGAACCTAAGAATATTAGCGAGGCTTTAAAAGATGAAAGTTGGGTTATAGCTATGCAAGAAGAATTCAATTTAAGGCAAATGATGTTTGGGAATTAGTCCCAAATCCAAAAAATATGACCATCATAGGAACCAAATGGGTATATAGGAATAAGTTAAATGAACAATCCATCCCACAAAAATTTTGGTGTCACGCCGTAGATACATCTACTTATATTTTAAATAGGGTATCAATTAGGAGAATTCTAGAAAAAACTCCTTATGAGTTATTAAGAGGTAGAAAACCAAACTTAAGCTACTTTAGGGTATTTGGAAGTAAATGTTATATTCTAAACACTAAGGATTACCTCACTAAGTTTGATCCAAAATCATATGAAGGAATATTTTTAGGATACTCACAAAGTAGCAAAGCATATATAATACTTAACAAACACTCCATGAAAGTAGAGGAATCACTAAATGTAACATTTGATGAAACACCACCTCCTCCTAAAACATTACCTTTAGAAGATGATGACTTAGTCGAAGATGAAGCTATTGAGGTTAGTAAGACAAAACCCATAGGAAATGATAATGAAGATATTCACTTAGAAAATAACGAAACTGTTAATATTAAAGAATCTAGATCACATCCATTAGATAATATAATAGGACATCTTAACCAAAGAACCCTTAGGTCACAAGCCCAAGATAAAAACAATTTCTTTTGTTTCCTCTCAGCAATAGAACCTAAGAATATTAGCGAGGCTTTAAAAGATGAAAGTTGGGTTATAGCTATGCAAGAAGAATTCAATTTAAGGCAAATGATGTTTGGGAATTAGTCCCAAATCCAAAAAATATGACCATCATAGGAACCAAATGGGTATATAGGAATAAGTTAGATGAGAATGGAATAGTTACTAGGAATAAAGCTAGGTTAGTTGCCCAAGGTTATAATCAACAAGAAGGAATTGATTGTGACGAAACTTATACCCCCGTAGCTAGACTAAAATCGATTAGGATATTACTTGTCTATGCTTGCGCCCTAGATTTTAAGTTATTCCAAATGGACGTGAAAAGTGCATTCCTTAACGGTTTTATCAATGAGGAGGTATATGTCGCACAACCTCCAGGATTCATTGACTTCGCAAAACCTGATTATGTTTATAAGTTAAAGAAAGCTTTGTATGGACTCAAACAAGCTCCCAAAGCTTGGTATGATCGATTAAAAGCCTTTCTTATTAAACATGATTATTCCATGGGAATGGTAGATAACACTCTTTTCACTAAAAGGAAAGACCCAAATCTCATCATTGTCCAAATATATGTTGATGACATTATATTTGGATCCACTTGTCAAGACATGTGTGATGAATTTGCCAAAATCATGCATGATGAGTATGATGGGTGAACTTAACTTCTTCCTAGGATTACAAATAAAACAATTAGAAGATGGAATATTTTTTAACCTGTAACACCCCCAAAATTTGGTACAGCGGAAGACTCAACAAGCTTTCGGGGTGCTACGGGGATTAGTATCCAACACAAGACATAATAGAACGAGATAAAGTAAACATAATAAAAACACAACCAAAATGGGGTTTTAAACTTTACATTTATCCCAACATCATTAGGTCCACAATTCAATATCAGAGTTTAGAAAAATAGATCCATAAACCAGGTGCCTTAGCCGAGCCTTCCAATCCATGCATCCAAATCATCACTTAATTACCTGAGAAAACGTGCTAAAAGTCAGCTTTCGCTGGTGAGATCATAGGTTTAAATTCATCAACAATATAGTGGACATATACGCAAAACGCTCGCTAGCTAGACTAAGGATTTACTAAAAGCCTGCGGATACCCTCCACTCCAACATAATACACGGATACCCTCCGTTCTAACATAGATATCCGGGTAACCCCCGCAATACCATAAATACTCGGATAACCTCCGAAGTATTAATAACCTATAGGTGCACACTACACTATCTAAATAAGCCAACCTTGAATAGTACACACGAAACCGTGTGACTAAAGCTGACAATTCCAAATAAGCCAACCTTGAATAGTACACATAAAATGTATGTGACTAAAGCTGACAATATATCCTAGTCCATACGCATAGCAAGTTTTAGAAAGAATATAGAAACGATAATAGTCCACATAAATAATTTGCACGTTTCTCACCCCAAGTATTGAAAACATAGTTCAAGAGTTAAAGTGGGGCTATGACTCACCTCAAGTCCAGAAATCAGCAAGAAGAAATCGGTAGAAGTAAGATGTATAATAACTCACAAGACGACAACTACGGACTCGGCACGACCTAACAATATCAACTTGTTCAGAAATCATTTCCTCAAAATCGAATATTCCCAAACCCGGACGTATTCCGTTTTATTTTCCGAAAATCCATTTCGTATTAGTTTGGCATAATTACGTTTGGTATCCATACGGGTGATGGGTCGACACAAATAAACCAAAAAGGTCACACAAAAGAATAATAAAATAAACTATAGATCTAATATTAGCCCAATATATCATTTAAATAAATCATCGAAGTTTATCAAATCCGTCGATTTGATAATCCCCATATTTATTTACGTAACATACCATTCCAAGATTACATCCAATCCTAAAGCACATAGCACACAAATACTATATGGTATATATCATAGTTTAATAAACTCCTTATATACATCGTCAAATTGGCCAGATTTCCCGATATATATATTTAGCAATTTATTATCCTTTACATATACCACAACCTATGGGCGTCGTAGGATACGATGCCCATTAATATACTCATTTCGTATAACCAAATAAATCGGTTTAACCTGTCGGTTAAGTAAGTTATTTAGTTATAGAAAATGTTTATATTAATCGTCATATATCCGTGACAACACAAAAGTCACAAACAATAACTCACCTGGACTCAAGTGACCACGACTCCGCATAACTCGATAGCTTTTCTCGTTATATATATATATATAAAATAATATTTCATTTAATATTTAGTTAACGTCGAGAATTTCTCGTTATTTGTAATATTTATTTATGATAATACTTCCAATAATATTACGCTACTCTCGTAGCATAATATATTAAATCGTCGAGAATTTCTCGTTATTTGTAATATTTATTTATGATAATACAACTCGTGATTTTTTTTATTATTAATATACGCATTTATACAATTATATATACGTTATTCACGTCTATATATTTATATAAACATTTATATTAACAATAATATTATTACGAGTTTTATTATTTGCGTTTTAAATTGTAAATAATTATCGAGTCATATGAAATGGTCACATGTCCGAGTCATGACTCTCGGCTCATTGTCCAAGTCCAAAATAATATGAGTAAGTCATAATAATCAATACATCTCCGTCCAAATCAATCCCAATACACGTGCTACAACAATAGGGTCCGACTACGGCACCTGACTAACCTATCTCCGTCATTCTAAGTGACCGTCTCACAATCGGTCCCCACATAACCACTCGACAACAACTTCTCAATACCATAATCCATTGTCGAGACCAAAAATGATCTCGACACCACAAGCATTCGGCCGAAAAATCAACCAATGCCAAAATCAATATCAAGTTAACAACAATAGAACAAGGAATAATAAATATAACCAAGGTCCATATTCGGGTTGGTTTACCAAGCCAAACCTGAGTCTCTCGACTCATTCGAGTCTCGGCGCAAACCACGAGCCACAAGGACTCGAATCAAAAATCAAGGGTCACAAAATAAGGCTCCAAGGAGCACACCCAAACTGCCAATTCGACCACATAGGGTCGCGGCAACAATCAACCATATACGGCCACCAAGCCATGACTCCATCGAGTCAAACCAAGATTCCAACGCAAGCAAACATGAAACCATAACTCAAGACCAAGAGTAGCAAGAAAATCGAGCCCTAAGCTCTGATCTAACACCAAGCCGTGAGTCTTAGACTCACGGTTCAATCGAACCATCAAGAATGCACCAAACCCGGATACCAAACCTAATAGAAAACATGTTTTCAACCAAAACCCACATGTATTTCATGTTCTTATTCATAAACCCAAAAGAATATCTTTAGGTCGTGACCTTAGGTCACGTTTTTATCAAAAATACGAGTGAAACTCGTCTCACCTTCGATCCTTAAGACTCAAACCGTGACAACCTTCCAAAAACAAGAAAGTGGTGGTGATTTCGGTGATGATACGAGATGAAGTAAGGGTTTAAAGGGCACGTGTAGTAGTAGATCTAAGAGAATAGATGATGGGGAGTTGATTGGTGGTGGCGGTGTAGAGTGGTGACCGGCGGTGTGGCTGTGGTGGTGGCCGGAATATGGGGCGGCTAGGGTTAGCAAAGAAAAAGAGAGAGATGAGAGTGGAGGTGATGGGTGTTGTGTGTTTGTGTGTGAACCGGCCCAACAAGGACCAATTTAGTAGTTCTCTTTTTTTAAAAAAATAATAATAATAATAATAATAATAATAATAGTAATAATAATAATATTACTAATAATATGAGTGGGTTCATAATGGGTAAGTGTAAAACACACGGTCCGAAACCCGAACTCATTTCAAACGTTTAATATCATCGCGAAACATCCCGTAAATAATTAAATATAGTCGGACTCGTAAAATCAAGTCATAAAATTCCTGTTAGGTAATCCTAGTGCCGGAGTCAACGTAGTACCAAGTGAGAATTCAAAAATAAATCTCCAAATAAAATTCCATAACGAATTATTAAATAAATCTCAAATCCCATAACGATATTAAATATAATTAACCATAAAATAGGTCTTACAAGTTCGTTACGAATAAAATTCCAAATAAAATTTATAAACGAACTTTAACGTAAAGCGGGTTTTCAAAATGGCTCCCTAATTTGCCGGTTGTCACATCCTCCCAGTCTCAGAAGAAACCCGTCCCGGGTTTCTCTCAGAACAATTCATCTACGAAGTGAAAAGCTTCGGATATATTTTCCGGAACTCGTCCTCACGTTCCCACGTAAATTCTGGTCCGTGTCGGGAATTCCAACGAACCTTGACGAGCGGAATGCGACTTCGCTTGAGTCGTTTAACCTCACGATCTAAAATCTCAATCGGCTCTTCCACAAAATTCAATTTCTCATCAATACGGATATCCTTCATCGGAATAATAGGCATCTCATCAGAAAGACATTTCTTTAAATTACTAACGTGAAACACATCGTGAACTTTACTCAGTTCATGTGGTAATTCCAACCTATAAGCCACGGGCCCAATTCTTTCTAAAATAAGAAATGGTCCAATGTAGCGTGGGTTGAGTTTTCCACATTTCCCGAAACGTATCACACCCTTCCAAGGCGAGACTTTCAGCATCACTTTGTCTCCAACCTGGAACTCTAAGGGTTTACGTCTCTGATCGGCATAACTTTTCTGCCTATCTCTAGCTACTTGCAACCGATCACGAATCTGAGTCACTTTTTCAGTAGTCTCCAAGATAAGTTCAGGGCCTGTGAGTTGGCTATCTCCAACTTTCGCCCAACCAATAGGCGAACGACATTTTCGGCCATACAAAGCTTCAAATGGTGCAGCTTTAAAACTTGTGTGGTAGCTATTATTATAGGAAAATTCCGCAAGGGGTAGATACTTCTCCCAGCCTTTACCAAAGTCTATAATACATGCACGAAGCATATCCTCTAAAGTCTGAATGGTCCTCTCACTTTGACCATCGGTTTGGGGATGATATGCAGTACTCATATCAAGTCTCGTCCCCAAAGCCGTTTGAAGTGATTGCCACAAAGCTGACGTAAAGCGGTTATCGCGATCAGAAATAATCGATATCGGAACTCCATGGCGAGAAATAATCTCCTTCACATACAATCTCGCAAGTTTATCCACACTATCATCTTCACTAATCGCCAGGAAATGAGCAGACTTAGTTAAACGATCCACAATTACCCAGATAGCGTCACAACCGCTAGCTGTCCTCGGTAATTTGGTAATAAAGTCCATCGTAATCCGCTCCCATTTCCAAACTGGAAGTTCTGGCTACGTCAATAATCCTGACGGTCTTTGATGTTCGGCTTTAACCTTAGAACATGTTAAGAACTTACTAACATATAATGCTATATCTGCCTTCATGTTTGGCCACCAATATAACTTTCTCAAATCCTGGTACATCTTGTCGGATCCAGGATGAATAGAGTACCTTGACTTATGCGACTCATGCATAATCAACTCTCGAATTCCTCCATATAAAGGTACCCAAATCCGATCTCCAAAACATAATAATCCATCGGAACGCTTAACAAATCCTTTCTCATTCACAGCCATCCCAAATATGTTCTCAGCAGGTCGGTTTTTTGCTTTCAACGCTCCCGTTTGAGCTTCAAGTATTTGAGACGGTAACGGAGATACGATAGTCATTCCCAGTGACCTAACCCATAACGGTGGTATTCTTTCCTTTCGACTAAGAGCATCAGCAACAACGTTTGCTTTACCAGGATGGTAGTGAATTTCGCAATCATAATCGCTTAGCAACTCAATCCAACGTCGTTGTCTCATGTTGAGCTCTTTTTGATTCAAGATGTGTTGTAGACTTTTGTGGTCAGTAAACACAACACACTTTGTTCCATACAAGTAATGTCTCCATATCCTCAAGGCAAAAACCACAGCACCTAACTCCAAATCATGGGTGGTGTAGTTTTTCTCATGCTTTTTGAGCTGTCGGGAAGCATAAGCTATCGCTTTCTCTCGTTGCATTAACACAGCTCCCAAACCTTTATGTGAAGCGTCGCAATAGATGACGAAATCCTCGTTACCTTCTGGTAACGCCAGGATAGGAGCACTACACAACGTCTCCTTAAGTAATTGAAATGCTTCCTCTTCTTTATCTCCCCATTCATACTTAACACTCTTCTGAGTCAATTTGGTCAACGGTTTAGCTATCTTCGAAAATCCCTCGATGAATCTTCGGTAATAACCGGCTAAACCTAAAAATTGACGAACTTCTGTCGGGGTCGTAGGTGCAGCCCAATCTTTTATTGCTTCAATCTTAGAAGGATCCACATGGACTCCTTGTCTATCAATCACATGACCCAAAAATTGTACCGTCGGAATCTAAAATTCACATTTGGAGAACTTGGCATACAGTTTCTCCTTCCTGAGCAATTCTAAAATAAGTCTTAGATGCTCCTCATGCTCCTTCTCACTCTTTGAGTAAATTAGAATGTCGTCGATGAATACGATCACAAACTTATCTAAATAAGGCTTACACACCCAATTCATGAGATCCATGAATACCGCCGGTGCGTTAGTCAACCCAAACGGCATCACCTGAAACTCGTAATGCCCGTAACGGGTTCTGAAAGCCGTTTTCGGAATATCTTCCTCGCGAACTCGAAGCTGATGATATCCCGATCTCAAATCGATCTTCGAATACACACTCGATCCTTGAAGCTGATCGAACAAATCATCGATCCTCGGTAACGGGTATCTATTCTTCACCGTTAGCTTGTTCAGCTCTCGGTAATTAATGCACATACGAAACGATCCATCCTTCTTCTTCACGAATAAGACTAGGGCTCCCCAAGGTGAAGAACTTGGTCTTATGAATCCTTTTTCGGCTAATTCCGCTAACTGTTTTGTCAACTCTTCTAGTTCGGTGGGTGCAAGACGATAAGGCGCTCGTGCTACAGGTGCAGCACCAGGTATCAACTCAATCTGAAACTCCACTTGTCTAGTAGGCGGGATTCCCGGAAAATCATCGGGAAACACATCAGGAAAATCACGAACTATAGGTACATCTCCAATGCACCTTTCCTTCTTCTCCTTCTCTCCTTTCTCAGAAATTTGAGCTAAGAAAAGGTAACATCCTTTTTCCACTAGCTTAGGCAACTTAGTGCAAGATATGATAGCTAGTCTAGATGGGCCTCTCAAATCCTTTCTATCTCCTGGTATGTTCAGAATCTCCTTGCCGTATGGCACACGCACAATCTTCTCATCGCAAATTATATGAGCACGATACTTCGACAACCAATCCATACCAATAATGACATCAAAACTTCCTAACGTGACGGGTAGAAGATCTATGTTGAAAGGGTGGTTCAAGAAATTTAACGTGCAACCGCGAATGATGGTATTAATCCTTTCTATGTTCCCATTTGCTAACTCTATATCATACCCAATTCCTAAGGCCATCGGGGGTTTCTCTAATAAGGGTGCAAACGTAGTGGACACAAAACTTCTATCGGCACCATTATCAAATAGTATGGAAGCATAACGATTATTGAGAAGGAACGTACCAGTAACGACGTTCGGATCTTCTCTTCTCTCATTCCCGAGTGCATACACTCTTCCCTGAGCAGCTCCTGCTTCCACACGTTGGTCCCCGTTATCTTGTCGTCCACGGTTTCCTCCAGCTCCACGATTTCCATGATTGTACCCATTACCACCCGATCCTTGATTTCCTCGGTTCCACGATTCTTTACACTCGTTCCTATAATGTCCCTTCTTTCCACACCCATAACAAGTAACGTCTGCCTTATTTCTCATTTCAGGAGCAGCTTGAACCATAGCAAGAGGTCGAGCTCTACAATCCTTAGATGTGTGTCCTTTCTTTGAGCAGTTCTGGCATCTTACACTACACCATCCAGAATGATGCTGGTGGCAACGACCACACTTGGGTGCATCACCGTTCTGGTTCTTCTTATCTCCATTCCCAATAGCATAAGCCTTAGCTTGTCGCTTGTTTCGGTGATCATTACCCTTAGAGTGATGGTCTCTCTTTCTCTTTCCATTCTTATCCTTATCAGCTCCTTCCAATTCCAACGAATCCATTAGTTGTTGAGCAATTGTGATTGCCTCATAGATGTTTGCAGGCCTTGCAGAAATCACATCATTCCTTGTAGCCACAGGCAACCCATCGGTATACCGCTCAATCTTTTGAGTCTCAGTTTTTACCATATCTGGGTAAAGTAAGGCCAACTCCTGGTAACGACGATTGTAAGTCGCCATATCAGTACCCTTCACTTTGTGATTCCAAAACTCAATTTCTAGCTTCTTAACCTCATTTCTTGGGCAATAAGTCTGAATCAGCAGAGACTTAAATTGCTCCCAGGTCATAGCATAAGCCACATCACTCCCAACCGAATTTCGGTAATTGTTCCACCAAGTTAAAGCTTCATCTTTGAAAGTAAAAGAAGCAAACTTTACCTTCGCATTCTCCGCACAACCACTGACATTCAACACTGACTCAGTCTTCTCAATCCACCTGACCAAGTAAACCACTCCTTCAGTTCCACCAAACTCAATAGGTCCACAAATCTTGAACTCCTTGTAGTGACATCCACTAGCACGAACAGGTGGAAATGTTCCAGCAGAATTGTTGGAATGATTTGACTCAGCCAGTAGTTCAGCAACTCTTTGCTCCACAAGTTGATTGATCATTGCTTGATCCACAGTGGGTGCATTAAGTGGAACATGATCATTGTCTCCCTGAACATCAACATTTTGATTCCGCAATTCCTGTTGTTGCGGTTAGTAGTGTCCAGGTTGTCAGGAGTAGGGGTTTCAACATTTCGAGTAGGACGGCGTCCTCGGCGACCAGGGGTAGTCACTGCAGGACCAGTCGTGGTAGCTCTAACAGGGTTTCGTCGTGGGGCCATTGATCTGAAACATCATACAAGTTCATGAGTCTCCAATAGAACTTATCATATGCTCAACAAAAGTAATTCAACGAAGCCAAGTCATGGAAAGAATATCAACAATACACCATAAAACATCAATAAAGCGAATAGGGACTCAATTTCCATAATACCTAGAAACCACATAATACCATATACTAATAACCATCAACCATACAATAGAGATCCAACATCGTTCCAACTACTGGAAAACACAAAACATGCTAATCGTTCCAAAAGAGACGAATACTGAACAAAAATACATCAAAACATGATAACTAGCTTTTCTAACCGAACACTCCTCGGTGTAGAAAGCAACAAGACAACATAACCCAAACATCTAGCCACGCTGCTGGCGGAGGCTCCTCAACTCCTGACTCAAGCCATCAAGATCTCTCCATAATGACCCTAGCTCCACACTATGGGTGTCGCTGTCTCTCCTGAGGTCTGCCACCTCCTTCACTAGCTCGGTGTTCCGCTGCCATAACTTGCGGTCGGCCTCTCGAGCTGTGATAAAACCTCGCTGTAAACTCGCGATCTGCTCATGAACCTCCATCAAAACTCTCCTCATCTCAGTCGACCTGCCCTCAACAACAGTCATATCAACTCTCAAATCCGCTATAAACTCTCCAATAACCCTCTCAAGTCGATCAGATAATCGCGAGATCTTCTCGCCTTGGGCAGTAATCTGAGCCCACAACCTGCCACTCTCACCTAACTCTGCCTGCTCAGCAGAAACCTCAGATGATGCATCCGACGCCGCTGGACTACCAGGTGGTGAATCAAACAGAAACGGATGGTCAGGTGAAACAGGCTTAATCGGATGTATAGGTGAATCAGGCTCCTCAGCCTGAGCTGGTGGCACTAACACATCATCATCATCAGGCATCTCCTCCTCCTGAGGGTCATCCTCCTCCTCAGGGTCATCATCATTACCCTGCTCAGCCTCCTGAGGGTCATCAGCCTCATCCTCACCCTAGTACTCCTCCTCCTCCTCATCGGAAGAGTACATCATCAATCGTCGTCTCCTAACAGGTGAACCATGTGGAGATGTGGTAGGTGATCTAGGACGACGACACAATGATGTGGGTAGCGCCTCTGACAGAAGAGAGTGGGCATCAATCTGTAATGGTGATGGAGTAGGGCGTACCAACATACGTGCCGTAGCTCGGTGGGCAAAGCGTGGAGCCACACGAGCCAAAGCCTGATGAAGAGTAAGCTACCTCGATGTACCAGAGAGCCCTAGAGAAGATGAGGGTCCCTGCGTAGATGCAGCAGGCGGTGCTGAAGTAGAAGCTGTCTGCGACACAGTAGCTGAAAGCATGGCAACCTGGTAAGGATCATCAGATGCCATAGTGAACTGTGCTGGGAATACCGGTGCAGTAAGAATATCCTCGACAACATCGGGCATATGGGAGGCCATAGTCTTTGACAACGGCGTAGGGTAGGTGTAAGTGTTTCAAAACAACTAAATCGCAACTCAAAATACCATACCAAAAATCCTCATCATATAATTTCAATTATATAATCTCAATAAAGAATTTCAAATACCGCATTACTAAAACATTTATAAAACAATTAGACCATATAATTCCTCGAAACGCCATCTTATCACTAAATCAATATATCCCATAATCTCAAGTCATCTCAAATATCTCATAATACCTCAAAATAATCGAAGATGCTTCGGCTTGGCGGGCTGGCGGGCAATGGTCAAGGATCATTTTCTATAAAAATTCGGTTATAGTTTAGGTATTTATTTACCTAGTTCTCTATAACCTTGACTCTGATACCAATCTGTAACACCCCCAAAATTTGGTACAGCGGAAGACTCAATAAGCTTTTGGGGTGCTACGGGGATTGGTATCCAACACAAGACATAATAGAACGAGATAAAGTAAACATAATAAAAACACAACCAAAATGGGGTTTTAAAGTTTACATTTATCCCAACATCATTCAGAGTCAGGCCCAAAAGAAATAACAGTAGGTCCACAATTCAATATCAGAGTTTAGAAAAATAGATCCATAAACCAGGTGCCTTAGCCGAGCCTTCCAATCCATGCATCCAAATCATCACTTAATTACCTGAGAAAACGTGCTAAAAGTCAGCTTTCGCTAGTGAGATCATAGGTTTAAATTCATCAACAATATAGTGGACATATACACAAAACGCTCGCTAGCTAGACTAAGGATTTACTAAAAGCCTGCGGATACCCTCCGCTCCAACATAACACACGGATACCCTCCATTCTAACATAGATATTCGGGTAACCCCCGCAATACCATAAATACTTGGATAACCTCCGAAGTATTAATAACCTATAGGTGCACACTACAGTATCTAAATACGCCAACCTTGAATAGTACACACGAAACCGTGTGACTAAAGCTGACAATTCCAAATAAGCCAACCTTGAATAGTACACATAAAATGTATGTGACTAAAGCTGACAATATATCCTACTCCATACGCATAGCAAGTTTTAGAAAGAATATAGAAGCGATAATAGTCCACATAAATAATTTGAACGCTTCTCACCCCAAGTATTGAAAACATAGTTCAAGAGTAAAAGTAGGGCTATGACTTACCTCAAGTCCAGAAATCAGCAAGAAGAAATCGGTAGAAGTAAGATGTATAATAACTCACAAGATGGCAACTACGGACTCGGCACGACCTAACAATATCAACTTGTTAAGAAATCATTTCCTCAAAATCGAATATTCCCAAACCCGGACGTATTCCGTTTTATTTTCTGAAAATCCATTTCGTATTAGTTTGGCGTAATTACGTTTGGTATCCATACGGGTGGTGGGTCGACATAAATAAACCAAAAAGGTCACACAAAAGAATAATAAAATAAACTATAGATCTAATATTAGCTCAATATATCATTTAAATAAATCATCGAAGTTTATCAAATCCGTTGATTTGATAATCCCCATATTTATTTACGTAACATACCGTTCCAAGATTACACCCAATCCTAAAGCACATAGCACACAAATACTATATGGTATACATCGTAGTTTAATAAACTCCTTATATACATCATCAAATTGGCCAGATTTCCCGATATATATATTTAGCAATTTATTATCCTTTACATATACAACAACCTATGGGCGTCGTAGGATACGATGCCCATTAATATACTCATTTCGTATAACCAAATAACTCGGTTTAACCTGTCGGTTAAGTAAGTTATTTAGTTATAGAAAATGTTTATATTAATCGTCATATATCCGTGACAACACAAAAGTCACAAACAATAACTCACCTGGACTCAAGTGACCACGACTTCGCATAACTCGATAGCTTTTCTCGTTATATATATATATATATATATATATATATATATATATATATATATATATATATATATATATATATATATATATATATATATATATAATAATAATAATAATATTTCATTTAATATTTAGTTAACGTCGAGAATTTCTCGTTATTTATAATATTTATTTATGATAATACTTCCAATAATATTACGCTACTCTCGTAGCATAATATATTTAGTTGTATTATTTATAATACAACTCGTGATTTTTGTTATTATTAATATACGCATTTATACAATTATATATACGTTATTCACGTTTATATATTTATATAAACGTTTATATTACCAATAATATTATTACGAGTTTTATTATTTGCGTTTTAAATTGTAAATAATTATCGAGTCATACGAAATGATCACATGTCCGAGTCATGACTCTCGGCTCATTGTCCAAGTCCAAAATAATATGAGTAAGTCATAATAATCAATACATCTCCGTCCAAACCAATCCCAATACACTTGCTACAACAATAGGGTCCGACTACGGCACCCGACTAAGCTATCTCCGTCATTCTAAGTGACCGTCTCACAATCGGTCCCCACATAACCACTCGACAACAACTTCTCAATACCATAATCCATTGTCGAGACCAAAAATGATCTCGACACCACAAGCATTCGGCCGAAAAATCAACCAATGCCAAAATCAATATCAAGTTAACAACAATATAACAAGGAATAATAAATATAAGCAAGGTCCATATTCGGGTTGGTTTACCAAGCCAAACCCGAGTCTCTCGACTCATTCGAGTCTCGGCACAAACCACGAGCCACAAGGACTCGAATCAAAAATCAAGGGTCACAAAATAAGGCTCCAAGGAGCACACCCAAACTGCCAATTCGACCACATAGGGTCGTGGCAACAATCAACCATATACGGCCACCAAGCCGTGACTCCATCGAGTCAAACCAAGATTCCAACACAAGCAAACATGAAACCATAACTCAAGACCAAGAGTAGCAAGAAAATCAAGCCCTAAGCTCGGATCTAACACCAAGCCGTGAGTCTTAGACTCACGGTTCAATCGAACCATCAAGAATGCACCAAACCCGGATACCAAACAGATGAGGCGAAAAATGATCCGTTTTTAGGGGGTCATTTAAGCCCGAATTCGAATTTATTTGATCAAATATTGCCCTAAATCGTTCCTTTTGTGATTTTAGGTACTTTGGGAGAGAAATCTGGAAAAGGAAGCAATTCGGACATTTTTGGAGCATAAATGTGAAGAAAACGCCAAAGTCTTAATTTTCCATGCTGGGAACAGTAGGTGACGGCGTCAAGAGCAACTCCCTGACGGCGTCAAGAGCAAAATTCCATGACGCTCCAGTAGAGATTTGACGGCGTCATGAAGGTAGGGCGTCAAGAGTAAAAGTCATGACGGCCTGGAAATGATTAATACTTGACGGCGTCAAATGTAGATCTAGGCAGTCCGAGATTAGTTTTGGCGGCGAGGTGACGGCGTCACCTAATTGGTCTTGACGCCGTCAGAACCCTTTTTCTATATATAGTTTTCTAATTTTTCACATTTAAAAAAGAGAAGTTTTGGGAGAAACCCTAAGTACGATTTTGGTGTAACTTTACAGGTTTTTCAAGGGTTCCAACCATGAACCGACGCGCACTAGGTCTTTATTAGTTGTATTTAATGCGTGAGCCACTGTTTACAATCCCTATAGTTGTGCTGGGCATGGTGTAGGAGGAGATAAGAGCTCATAGAATTGGGGAGTTAAGTGTGCCACCCAATGAATGGTATTAAGGAATACGATCCGTCATCCATGCAATTATAACAAGTAATTAACGTGTAAAAGATGTCTAGGGAGTAATGAAATCTAAGTAAACACATTTTCTCCAATTACTGCTCACAACTTTAGTATAATTTAGTTTATTTTCATTTTAGTATTTTATTTTGATTGCATCTTAGTATTGGGTTAGTTGAATAGCAACTAATTCCGCCCAAATCCTTCAAACCCGAGATTTTAAATTGCTTTCTAAAAAATATAAAAATACAAAAAGAATCTTCCCTCACCTTTAGAACTAGTATTTAGGTTTTCTAATCCTAGCGACACTATTCCTAGCTGAACGATCAATCCCCCGGTACTTGTCACTATACTATACTACAACGATCAGGTACACTGCCTGGTGGGGGTTGTAAGCTTCTCAAGATCCCTTGAGAGGTAAAGCCTGGTGCAGTTCCCACGCATCAAGTTTTTGGCGCCGCAGCCCGGGGAATAGTTATTGTCTAGGTTAGAATTTCTTTGTATTAGGTCTACTTGCTAGATTCCTTTCTAGTAAGATTTTATTTTTATTTTTAGGTTTTCTTTAGTCTATCTTATTTCTTTGTGCCTTTGTTCGTAACCACCCAACATCATGGACAACGGGAACATCTTTGAACCCGTCATCCTACCACAACAAAACCCACAACTAGAACCCCTTAGGCCCCGAACCTTAGGAGAGTATTCCCGACCTAGCCACCAAGGCTACCGAAACACCATTGAGCTCACCGGAGCCAATGTGACTGTAACCACCCGTAAGTTTCCGGACTATTTTTTTAACGGTGGAATAATTTGTTTTTAACAGAAAATGTGAATTATGTATTTTTTGACGTTTGCTAATGATTAAACTTTAAAAAACGAGAAGATATCTCGTTTTTACTGATAAATGACACCGCACTCGTACTGACACTGACCTAGTAACGACAAAACGTTTATGCTTTAATTTCAAAATAATAATAATACCGTATTATTAAGCTCGCGAAAATGTTTCCAGAAATATAATTTTTATATTTTACACATACCGGGAAGTTATGTTTACACAGAGACGACAGAACATGGGGTACAAATTATACAATATCTAATACTAATAAACAAAATATGAGTTGAATAAAATAAATGTGAATATCAGTACTTTTCCTCCTTCCCATGTCACGCCTCTCACCTCTCCCTTCTTTCATTTACTGTATACATCGAACACCACAATGATACATCTCTATCACTACTTTATCATTTCCCCAAGATTAGTCACGAGAATGCTTAAGAAGAAGCAAATGGATTGGATAATAGCTTCTTTTGGATAACAACAAAGATCGATACCCAAAAGTTTGGTCAAAGTTTTCTTGTCTTTCTTCTTTTAATTCCCAACCGACCCACAGAAACGGCCACATCTCTAAAGCTTCATCCAAAAGTGAAGAGAAATCTGTGGTGGTGTTTCTGCTTGGATTGGAATGGATTCACTGTTTTCGGTCTCACTCCAAAGTATTGTAAGGATCTCAAAACCTCGTTTTTTATAGAGTTGATTAGTAAATCTGGGATTTATTTTTATAAAACTTGCGACTTAAATTCTATCCTTTTTAAGTGTGTTGTTGGTTAATAAAGTTGCGAATGAAAGTAGATACTTCTGTTGTTGTGTTATTGTTATTGTGTGGCATAAAATAAATAGTCTCTCAATTTAAAACCTGAGTATTGGCTTATGTATTGGAAGTACTTAATTTACTTGCCTAGTACGCGCTATAACTGATTTGGATTAACTATATTAGCTTTTGGTTTGGTGTCGTGGTCGAGTCTTGGGTATATGATGGTAGGTCGTCTTGTTAAAAAGATGGTGCTCCTGGGTTGTTTTTCTTTGCTGCTATCGTGACCCACAACCCCGACAGCGAGGGCTGTGTTTTGTGTCTTTCTTGCGAGTACTTATTCGTATTACTTTCGGCTGCTGTCATCTAGACACAAGCGAAATTGGTGTCAACTTTAATGTCAATCCTTAGTTGGGTTCTCGTTTCCGTGGTCTTAATACTCAAACAAGTGTAATGCTTGGTCACTTGAAGCGTAGTAACAAACTTTGTTTGACTCCCCTATGTTAAGATTCAGACTTGTAGTCTGCTTGTTATTTTTCACAGCTTGGCCAAAGCCCACTTGAGTCTAAAGGGTCCGTTGTTGGTTTGGGGTAGACGACACACTCAAGGGAGTGATTGTCTGTGTGCTAGGTTACGTTTGGTGTGTGTTGTGTTCAGTTGAAGTATCGAGACCACTGTTCGAAGCCAACAGTGGGTGACATGCTAAGATACATTTTTCTCTCCCTTTTGTCAATCAGATTGCACTAACAGTTTGTTGTTTTTGGAGTTTGGTTCTGGGTTAAAAATTCGATTAGTTTTATTTTGGTTTTGGGTGGGTTTCCTCACGTTATCGAGACCCACTGAGATTGATCTTGTTTTTGCACCTCTTTACCTCAACTTGTTTCTATAAACTTGAATAGTACACACGAAACCGTGTGACTAAAGCTGACAATTCCAAATAAGCCAACCTTGAATAGTACACATAAAATGTATGTGACTAAAGCTGACAATATATCCTACTCCATACGCATAGCAAGTTTTAGAAAGAATATAGAAGCGATAATAGTCCACATAAATAATTTGAACGTTTCTCACCCCAAGTATTGAAAACATAGTTCAAGAGTAAAAGTAGGGCTATGACTTACCTCAAGTCCAGAAATCAGCAAGAAGAAATCGGTAGAAGTAAGATGTATAATAACTCACAAGATGGCAACTACGGACTCGGCACGACCTAACAATATCAACTTGTTAAGAAATCATTTCCTCAAAATCGAATATTCCCAAACCCGGACGTATTCCGTTTTATTTTCTGAAAATCCATTTCGTATTAGTTTGGCGTAATTATGTTTGGTATCCATACGGGTGGTGGGTCGACATAAATAAACCAAAAAGGTCACACAAAAGAATAATAAAATAAACTATAGATCTAATATTAGCTCAATATATCATTTAAATAAATCATCGAAGTTTATCAAATCCGTTGATTTGATAATCCCCATATTTATTTACGTAACATACCGTTCCAAGATTACACCCAATCCTAAAGCACATAGCACACAAATACTATATGGTATATATCGTAGTTTAATAAACTCCTTATATACATCATCAAATTGGCCAGATTTCCCGATATATATATTTAGCAATTTATTATCCTTTACATATACAACAACCTATGGGCGTCGTAGGATACGATGCCCATTAATATACTCATTTCGTATAACCAAATAACTCGGTTTAACCTGTCGGTTAAGTAAGTTATTTAGTTATAGAAAATGTTTATATTAATCGTCATATATCCGTGACAACACAAAAGTCACAAACAATAACTCACCTGGACTCAAGTGACCACGACTTCGCATAACTCGATAGCTTTTCTCGTTATATATATATATATATATATATATATATATATATATATATATATATATATATATATATATATATATAATAATAATAATATTTCATTCAATATTTAGTTAACGTCGAGAATTTCTCGTTATTTATAATATTTATTTATGATAATACTTCCAATAATATTACGCTACTCTCGTAGCATAATATATTTAGTCGTATTATTTATAATACAACTCGTGATTTTTGTTATGATTAATATACGCATTTATACAATTATATATACGTTATTCACGTCTATATATTTATATAAACGTTTATATTACCAATAATATTATTACGAGTTTTATTATTTGCGTTTTAAATTGTAAATAATTATCGAGTCATACGAAATGATCACATGTCCGAGTCATGACTCTCGGCTCATTGTCCAAGTCCGAAATAATATGAGTAAGTCATAATAATCAATACATCTCCGTCCAAACCAATCCCAATACACTTGCTACAACAATAGGGTCCGACTACGGCACCCGACTAAGCTATCTCCGTCATTCTAAGTGACCGTCTCACAATCGGTCCCCACATAACCACTCGACAACAACTTCTCAATACCATAATCCATTGTCGAGACCAAAAATGATCTCGACACCACAAGCATTCGGCCGAAAAATCAACCAATGCCAAAATCAATATCAAGTTAACAACAATATAACAAGGAATAATAAATATAAGCAAGGTCCATATTCGGGTTGGTTTACCAAGCCAAACCCGAGTCTCTCGACTCATTCGAGTCTCGGCACAAACCACGAGCCACAAGGACTCGAATCAAAAATCAAGGGTCACAAAATAAGGCTCCAAGGAGCACACCCAAACTGCCAATTCGACCACATAGGGTCGCGGCAACAATCAACCATATACGGCCACCAAGCCGTGACTCCATCGAGTCAAACCAAGATTCCAACGCAAGCAAACATGAAACCATAAC
Source organism: Artemisia argyi (assembly GCA_030686995.1). Taxonomy (NCBI): domain Eukaryota; kingdom Viridiplantae; phylum Streptophyta; class Magnoliopsida; order Asterales; family Asteraceae; genus Artemisia; species Artemisia argyi. Next base: position 20,656,407 of record CM060681.1, on the reverse strand, counting down.
TCAAGACCAAGAGTAGCAAGAAAATCAAGCCCTAAGCTCGGATCTAACACCAAGCCGTGAGTCTTAGACTCACGGTTCAATCGAACCATCAAGAATGCACCAAACCCGGATACCAAACAGATGAGGCGAAAAATGATCCGTTTTTAGGGGGTCATTTAAGCCCGAATTCGAATTTATTTGATCAAATATTGCCCTAAATCGTTCCTTTTGTGATTTTAGGTACTTTGGGAGAGAAATCTGGAAAAGGAAGCAATTCGGACATTTTTGGAGCATAAAAGTGAAGAAAACGCCAAAGTCTTAATTTTCCATGCTGGGAACAGTAGGTGACGGCGTCAAGAGCAACTCCCTGACGGCGTCAAGAGCAAAATTCCATGACGCTCCAGTAGAGATTTGACGGCGTCATGAAGGTAGGGCGTCAAGAGTAAAAGTCATGACGGCCTGGAAATGATTAATACTTGACGGCGTCAAATGTAGATCTAGGCAGTCCGAGATTAGTTTTGGCGGCGAGGTGACGGCGTCACCTAATTGGTCTTGACGCCGTCAGAACCCTTTTTCTATATATAGTTTTCTAATTTTTCACATTTAAAAAAGAGAAGTTTTGGGAGAAACCCTAAGTACGATTTTGGTGTAACTTTACAGGTTTTTCAAGGGTTCCAACCATGAACCGACGCGCACTAGGTCTTTATTAGTTGTATTTAATGCGTGAGCCACTGTTTACAATCCCTATAGTTGTGCTGGGCATGGTGTAGGAGGAGATAAGAGCTCATAGAATTGGGGAGTTAAGTGTGCCACCCCATGAATGGTATTAAGGAATACGATCCGTCATCCATGCAATTATAACAAGTAATTAACGTGTAAAAGATGTCTAGGGAGTAATGAAATCTAAGTAAACACATTTTCTCCAATTACTGCTCACAACTTTAGTATAATTTAGTTTATTTTCATTTTAGTATTTTATTTTGATTGCATCTTAGTATTGGGTTAGTTGAATAGCAACTAATTCCGCCCAAATCCTTCAAACCCGAGATTTTAAATTACTTTCTAAAAAATATAAAAATACAAAAAGAATCTTCCCTCACCTTTAGAACTAGTATTTAGGTTTTCTAATCCTAGCGACACTATTCCTAGCTGAACGATCAATCCCCCGGTACTTGTCACTATACTATACTACAACGATCAGGTACACTGCCTGGTGGGGGTTGTAAGCTTCTCAAGATCCCTTGAGAGGTAAAGCCTGGTGCAGTTCCCACGCATCAAGTTTTTGGCGCCGCAGCCCGGGGAATAGTTATTGTCTAGGTTAGAATTTCTTTGTATTAGGTCTACTTGCTAGATTCCTTTCTAGTAAGATTTTATTTTTATTTTTAGGTTTTCTTTAGTCTATCTTATTTCTTTGTGCCTTTGTTCGTAACCACCCAACATCATAGACAACGGGAACATCTTTGAACCCGTCATCCTACCACAACAAAACCCACCACTAGAACCCCTTAGGCCCCGAACCTTAGGAGAGTATTCCCGACCTAGCCACCAAGGCTACCGAAACACCATTGAGCTCACCGGAGCCAATGTGACTGTAACCACCCGTAAGTTTCCGGACTATTTTTTTAACGGTGGAATAATTTGTTTTTAACAGAAAATGTGAATTATGTATTTTTTGACGTTTGCTAATGATTAAACTTTAAAAAACGAGAAGATATCTCGTTTTTACTGATAAATGACACCGCACTCGTACTGACACTGACCTAGTAACGACAAAACGTTTATGCTTTAATTTCAAAATAATAATAATACCGTATTATTAAGCTCGCGAAAATGTTTCCAGAAATATAATTTTTATATTTTACACATACCGGGAAGTTATGTTTACACAGAGACGACATAACATGGGGTACAAATTATACAATATCTAATACTAATAAACAAAATATGAGTTGAATAAAATAAATGTGAATATCAGTACTTTTCCTCCTTCCCATGTCACGCCTCTCACCTCTCCCTTCTTTCATTTACTGTATACATCGAACACCACAATGATACATCTCTATCACTGCTTTATCATTTCCCCAAGATTAGTCACGAGAATGCTTAAGAAGAAGCAAATGGATTGGATAATAGCTTCTTTTGGATAACAACAAAGATCGATACCCAAAAGTTTGGTCAAAGTTTTCTTGTCTTTCTTCTTTTAATTCCCAACCGACCCACAGAAACGGCCACATCTCTAAAGCTTCATCCAAAAGTGAAGAGAAATCTGTGGTGGTGTTTCTGCTTGGATTGGAATGGATTCACTGTTTTCGGTCTCACTCCAAAGTATTGTAAGGATCTCAAAACCTCGTTTTTTATAGAGTTGATTAGTAAATCTGGGATTTATTTTTATAAAACTTGCGACTTAAATTCTATCCTTTTTAAGTGTGTTGTTGGTTAATAAAGTTGCGAATGAAAGTAGATACTTCTGTTGTTGTGTTATTGTTATTGTGTGGCATAAAATAAATAGTCTCTCAATTTAAAACCTGAGTATTGGCTTATGTATTGGAAGTACTTAATTTACTTGCCTAGTACGCGCTATAACTGATTTGGATTAACTATATTAGCTTTTGGTTTGGTGTCGTGGTCGAGTCTTGGGTATATGATGGTAGGTCGTCTTGTTAAAAAGATGGTGCTCCTGGGTTGTTTTTCTTTGCTGCTATCGTGACCCACAACCCCGACAGCGAGGGCTGTGTTTTGTGTCTTTCTTGCGAGTACTTATTCGTATTACTTTCGGCTGCTGTCATCTAGACACAAGCGAAATTGGTGTCAACTTTAATGTCAATCCTTAGTTGGGTTCTCGTTTCCGTGGTCTTAATACTCAAACAAGTGTAATGCTTGGTCACTTGAAGCGTAGTAACAAACTTTGTTTGACTCCCCTATGTTAAGATTCAGACTTGTAGTCTGCTTGTTATTTTTCAGAGCTTGGCCAAAGCCCACTTGAGTCTAAAGGGTCCGTTGTTGGTTTGGGGTAGACGACACACTCAAGGGAGTGATTGTCTGTGTGCTAGGTTACGTTTGGTGTGTGTTGTGTTCAGTTGAAGTATCGAGACCACTGTTCGAAGCCAACAGTGGGTGACATGCTAAGATACATTTTTCTCTCCCTTTTGTCAATCAGATTGCACTAACAGTTTGTTGTTTTTGGAGTTTGGTTCTGGGTTAAAAATTCGATTAGTTTTATTTTGGTTTTGGGTGGGTTTCCTCACGTTATCGAGACCCACTGAGATTGATCTTGTTTTTGCACCTCTTTACCTCAACTTGTTTCTATAAACTCGAAAAGAATCAAATAGTTATGTGTTTTCAGTTTAATCGAAGACTGTGGTTAGATTTGCTTATTGTGAGTTTGGTTTTGGACTTCTTTTGGCTACCCATCCTTGCGACGCCCCACACCGAGAGGTCTCGGGTTCGAGTCTCAGTGTTGCCAAATCCATTCTTCAATCATTATGTGTGCTGAAAATTTTTATTTACCAGGCAACGTTTTACTTTTCTTCTTTTCCTTGATTATGCGTCAACAGAACAAATACACTAATAAAACCCTCTTTTGATAAACTAAATCTGTGTTTGGACTTGGGCTTACACATGTTGGTTTCATGACTGGGCCTGTGTGTCAGTCGAGCCCAACAGGTCAGCGGGTGCATTAGACACAAACCTAAACAAAACAAAATTTTTAAACTTTCATGTCACATATAAAACTTTTGTGATATAAAACAATATAATGTGTACAATGGTGTAGTATATACCCGAGTCGTCAACCTAATCGAATCACGGTTACTTGTTTTCTTCAGTCTATCTCGCGCCTCGTTCACGACTCGCTCGGCTACCCGTTCCCGACTCATTTATTTATGACGTACCTTGAACTTATTAGACACATTTTATAAGCGGATAGTAAACTATACTCAGATCTAAATCTTTGAAACACTAGTTAATATTTCATACAATGATACTAAATGGAATTTATTTTAATAATATAACAGTTTATTATTAATTATGACACTTAGTCACCACATGTAATTAAAACATATATACAGGTCATGCCCGATTTTCTAAAAATCCTATACTTATAATTGATTTTTAATATAAACTCTTTTGGTAAAACCATTACTTAAAGTATAATATTTTGATATACTTTTATCATCAACTAATGTTCATTCATATATAAATATATACTTTCAAACGATATTGTATAACTCGGAACTCGTCTAATATACATATGATTACTCTTCGTTCATCGTCTTTCGGTTACCGACAAACCGAAGGCTTACTCATCTTTGATACTTTATTATGCACTTCCAAGAGCCAATACTTCTAAACACTTATAAGCTGTTTTCAAATTTAAATGCTGCCACACAAGCAACAATAACACAAACACTTCAAGACTTTTAAACTTTATCGAGTCTTAAAACTGAAAATGGGAACTAAACGTGCCATACTAATCTAGGTCGCGTGTCGGTGCCGCACACTTATACTATTTGAAGTTACTCTATTCAGACTGCTTTACTGAGGTGAGTTCATACCCCCTACTTTTACTTGTTTTTACAACTGTTTTGGGGGAGAATACATGCTCGTTTTTAACTAAACTCAATGCTTGTTTATACTTAAACTCGTTACTTGCTTTTACTTGAAACATGACTTATTTTATACTGGATTATCTTATTATGGACGCAAGTGTTTAAATCATATATGTGAGTTTATAGCCCCACTTTACTTATACTTGTTTCACAACTATGGGGTGAGAATCATGCAAAACATTTTCTGGACCACTATAATGTTTTTACCTTCTCAAAACTATTACGTGGAATTAGCCTAAGACACTGAATCCCACATGCCCAAACTCATGAACCGTTAATTCCTGCGGGGAAGCGCGAATGCTATAAATAGATCTATTGGGGATAACACCCCCGTTCGGTTTGACCGGATAGGCAAACGCGAGCGTATAACATGTCGAAACACGAGTGTCACGGGATAGACACTTACAAGGGCTTTATTTAACGTGCTTCTAGAGCATGCACACTGTCAAGCTTCGGTTGCATGAACTTAGTGCTGACGTAATAGACATCACTTTTGTGTGACATTATATTCGTTGTAATGGTCACATACTCTGCTCATGGTCCACACTTCAAACTTTGCTATAAGATAAACTTTATTTTCATGACATTGTGAGCGACACAATGGTCACAAAACTATATTGAACTCACATTGCTTTTACTCTACATTTTTATACAAACCTATGAACTCACCAACCTCGTGTTGACACTTTTTAGCATGTATTTTCAGGTTTAAGGCGATAGCTAACTTTTGAAGGCTTTTGGCATGGCATGGCATGGTTATAGACTACTCTGATATAATTGGGACCGTTTAAATCATCTTATGGGCTTGTATTTCCGCACTTGAATGATGTTTTAAACTTACTTAAATCTTTTAATGAAAATTTTATTTAAAACGGATAAGGTAATCCGTTCTCTTTACTATGTGTTGTGATCTAATTGAGTAGCACCCCAGTGACATGTATGCTTCCGCTAGACCTAATTTTGGGGGTGTTACAGTGACCCCCTTGCGATCCGACACCATGCGGTTGGTGCAAAGCGGATTTGCATTCCATGGACTTCGTTCCGAAGATCCAAACCAACATCTTAAGGACTTCCTCAAAATCGTAGATTCCATAGACCTAGATGTTGCAACTAGAGAGACAACCCGATTACGCCTATTCCAATTCTCTCTACGGGATCAAGCTAGTCAATGGCTTGAGCGTTTACCCGCGGGATCCATCACCACATGGGATGATCTCACCACTCGTTTCCTTGCTCAATTTTTCCCACCGGGGAGAACTACTAAGCTTAGAAATGACATCTTGATGTTCCAACAACGTCAAAATGAATCTCTCTATGAAGCATGGACTCGTTTCAAGGACTTACTCCAAAAAGTCCCTCATCATGGCATAGATCTTTGGCTCCAAGTCCAAATCTATTATGACCATATCGACATCTCCACGAGGCGAGCCATTGACCAATCGGCCGGTGGTAAGCTACGTGATCTTAGTGCAGAACAATCATGGGAACTCATAGAAGATCTTGCTCTCTATGACAACGAAAGTTGGAATGATCCCCGTGATTTGAACAAAACGGTCAAGGCAATATCTTTGCCTTCGAACAACTCTAGCACTCCCGACCGTAGGATCATGGAACTTGAGGACCAAGTCAAGTTTCTCATGAAATCTTACGAAGCTCCTAAGCCTTCAAGCCAAGTGAACAAAATCACTTCTTCATGCGAATTATGTAGTGGTCCCCACGACACTCGTGATTGTGTGGAACTCCCCAGAACAGCTTTTGCGGACTACGCATCCACGCGTACCGACGAAGCGGGAGATAAGTGGTACATTTTCAAGCCCGAGCCAAACACTTACGGTGATTCATACAACCCCTCTTGGAAAAATCACCCAAACCTTAGGTGGAAACAAAATCAACCCAATTCTTCCAATCCGTCTAATCGTTACCAACCAAACGGTCCACCATCCAACCGTACTTTCAACAACAATCCTTCTAACAACTATGGTAGTACCAACAATCTTGAAGGATTGATGTCAAAGTTCATGGCATCTCAAGAAGCTCGCGTAGCTAGGTTTGAAACCGAATTCAACCAACAACAAACGGAGATGACCAACAAGATTGACAACTTGTTGAATGCCCTCAACAACCAAGCGTTAATCACACCTAGGAAGGACACTAGGGACACCAATAGTGGAATCCAAATTAAGGATCCCTCATCATCCAAACATGTCCACTTTGTCAATGTTGTCACCATTAAGCCGATAGATAAGGAGATAGAAGAGAGTGACAAGGGTGAAGTTAGAGTAGAAGCCAAGACTAAGGATGAGAGTAGGGAAGTTGAGGTTAATAAGGATGAGGAATTAGAGGAGGTAGAGCCTATAGAAAAATACTTTGATAAGTTACCCACCGAGGAAGAACGGGAGTACCATAAGGATTTATTCGATAGTCCCGAGAGACCATATATCTTCGGCACACCCCTTATCAAAATGGGAGACCCCTCTAACATTAACATACCATGCAATATCGGGCACATACATATATGGAAAGCTTACATCAACCCTAGATCCCCCGTTAACATCATGACTAGGACTTATTACAATTGGGTGATGAAGAAGCAACTTAATTTTAGGATGATGCCCAATAAGAATCTAATAAGTAATTTTGCAGGAAGAGTGAAGGGATTGCATGTGATTATAGGGAATCTCACCTATGAGATCGATTTTATGATAGTGGAAGACATTCGTCCGGTGATTGATGCTTGCCTAAGCCAAATAATATTTGGAAAGCCATTTGTTGAAGCCACTAGGATGAGTTATGATCCGACTTTAGGGATAGTTAGATTCAAGGAAGAGAATGATGAGGTTGCCTATCAAATGCCCTACAAGATTGAGCAATACCGCCTTCTCTCTAATTTCGAAAAAGAACACAAGCAAGCGGCTTATTATAGGAATGAGGAGGATAGACGTAGAGGAGTAGAATATGTAAAGAATAGGATGCTTGGTTTCTATAAAGAATGCTTACAACTAGGCCCGGAATACAAAACTGGTTTAGAAGACGACCTAGAGATTGGAACCAATGATGAGGTCACGTAGTAACCCATGACCTTGAGTCTAGCTACAAGACTCGTAAATAAAGAAAAGCGCTTCTTGGGAGGCAACCCATGTTTTGTGTGATTTTATTTGTTTGTTTGTTATTTGCTTCCGTATGCATGCTTAATTTTTATTGTTGGTAGATCATGTTTCTCAATTAAAAAAGTGGAAATACTTTACTTTGTTGTTTTGGCCTAGTCTTAACTCCACCTAAAAGTATTTTTGCAAAAGATAAGTGCAAGGGGAAACCCCAAATATGTTTTCAAGAAACAAACCGATCATGATTCTCCACAATATTAAATGAACATGTATATTCGTATTTGTTAGAGTCAAATGCTTGTATTGAGTCATGATGAAGTTTTGCAGGATTTTCCAGGAAGTAGGACCAAGTTTTTCCAGAAATTTTCTGGAAACTTAACGTAAGAATTTCTGCAGGTCAATTCTGACGGCGTCAGGAGTTTACTCTTGACGGCGTCAGGTGTTAAAATCTGGAAATTTTACCGGTTTTGTTTTTCTAACGGAGTCTTATGGTTTTTGTGAATTATTAAGTTTTATAATCTCCAGGAGATCTGCAAACTTCATTCCACAAGCATTATATCTTATCTTGTTTTCTAGGATTTAGTAACTTATATAGGATGCCGCCGATTTTAGGCGAGGTTGTCTTGTCTATTTTATCAGGTTTTACAGGTTATGTAAGACAAGAAGATGATTTATATTCTGGAAGGGAAGCTTTGATTGTTCATTTTCTTGGAGGAAGATTTAACCTGGCCACCTATTATCCATACCGAGCGAATCAGGGGAGTATTTGATTTCATTCTTTTTAACTTTTTCACTTTTACATTCTTTACTTGAACACTGGGGACAATGTTCATCTTAAGTGTAAGGGGAGGGTAAAAAGATGATACCTTACATATGCACTTTCACTTGAGTTTGTTTTGTTTAATGGTAGATGTGTAATAAAACTATGAGAAATACTTGTTAGTGCAATTTTAGCGCCAAATTTAAAATTTTTTACAACATTTAGGAGTGAAACTTTAGCCATAGCAAGCGTCTCATGGATAGGAGATTGTATGACTAGCACATAACCGTATATTCAGAAAAATTTTCCACCCAAATATGTGAGGTTCGCCTTTAGATTTGATAGGAAAAGCATTTACTATTAGTGCTTATGAGTGTACCGGTAGCATTTAGATTCTAGAACTTGCGTTAGTGATGCATCCCGAGACCGCTAGTGAGACTACATTCGTGTGGTAGGATTTACTACATGATAAGAGGCATTAGGATCACCCTTGTGTTAAACCCGTATTATAATTACTTGACCATTTAAGTCATATTACTTGGCTAGTTAAGTTAACTAATTTTTCCCACACTCTTAGCATTGTACTCATTTTTAGTACACAAAACCCCTAGTACACCCCTCCGAGCCTATCTTTTCGTTTCTAACTTTAAGCATCTTACTTAAAGGAAGAATTTGTTACACCCCACTTAAATGTACAACCAAATAGCCTTAGCCTTCCATGTATGCACTCATTTTTAGTGCATTATTGTTATTTGTTAAACCCTAAGTTAACTATCTAATTGATTACAAGGTTGCTAAGTCGAGTCATATCCTTGTACATATTGTTTTGGGACGATTGGGACTCATGGGTTAAGTACTTATTTTATGGAGCAATGGGGAAGAACATCATTTATTACCCCCATATGTGCGTTAGTCTTAAAAGTGCTCCAAGTGTTTTGATTTTCTTAATTCGAGTCATTAGTTTAGTTTATTATAAAGTATGTAAAGATTCAAGTGTAAGGGGAATTCCTATTCCCTATGATGTATTATTTTGGATGGTAGGGTAAGAGTGTATGCAAAAAAAAAAAAAAAAAAAAAAAAAAAAAAAAAAAAAAAAAACATACGGACTACCATCCCGTTTCATTCTATGTTTATTTTATGTTTTTGTTATTTTTCGTTTATTAGCTTAAGTCGAGTCTAGTCTTGGCTTAGCAACGCCACATTGTACATGTAATTAACCAAGATTGTTAACTCGCCACCAGTAAAACTTCCTTTATCCAACAAAACCGTGTATTTCATATCCCTACACCTAACGTTACAACCCTTTAAAAGACCTCTTTGATAGTTTATCCTAGGTGCTTACGCCATGTGGTGGAGGTTTGATCCTTTCCCAAGCCTATGGTAATCTATTTTGCTATGACAGGTAGTGAGAGATATCTTCCGTTTCCATTTTGTAATTTACACTTTATTACACCCGAGAGATGTGAGTATCTAAACTCTATTTGTGAGGTGCTTGTGTATGACCTCCGTGCTTGTCTATTGGTCTTTAGTAGAACGATTATTTGTTGTAATTACTTTTATATTAGTGTTAAATGACCCCTAACTTGTCTTTTGAGTAGAATAAAAGCGCATTTGCTTGAGGACAAGCAAATCTCAAGTGTAAGGGTATATGATGAGGCGAAAAATGATCCGTTTTTAGGGGGTCATTTAAGCCCGAATTCGAATTTATTTGATCAAATATTGCCCTAAATCATTCCTTTTGTGATTTTAGGTACTTTGGGAGAGAAATCTGGAAAAGGAAGCAATTCGGACGTTTTTGGAGCATAAAAGTGAAGAAAACGCCAAAGTCTTAATTTTCCATGCTGGGAACAGTAGGTGACGGCGTCAAGAGCAACTCCCTGACGGCGTCAAGAGCAAAATTCCATGACGGTCCAGTAGAGATTTGACGGCGTCATGAAGGTAGGGCATCAAGAGTAAAAGTCATGACGGCCTGGAAATGATTAATACATGACGGCGTCAAATGTAGATCTAGGCAGTCCGAGATTAGTTTTGGCGGCGAGGAGACGGCGTCACCTAATTGGTCTTGACGCCGTCAGACCCCTTTTTCTATATATAGTTTTCTAATTTTTCACATTTAAAAAGAGAAGTTTTGGGAGAAAACCTAAGTTCGATTTTGGTGTAACTTTACAGGTTTTTCAAGGGTTCCAACCCCTTGATACCTTGCATGTTTAATCAAGATAAGTGTTCTTTTAATTCAATCAATATGTCTATGTGTTGGTTGTCTATATCTTGTTCTTGTCTTAATTCCATCATGCTAGGCTAGATCTATCTTGTGTTTGCTTAGATCTAATGAAACCTAGATGTTGATTATGTGTTGATTACTTGTTTATTCTTGTCTTGGATGAATGATTTATATGTTAGGCTTTAGAAAACTGGCAGATCTCCAATTGGTAACATGCTTGAACGTCTTAAGAAACATGAACCGACGCGCACTAGGTCTTTATTGGTTGTATTTAATGCATGAGCCACTGTTTACAATCCCTATAGTTGTGTTGTGCATGGTGTAGGAGGAGATAAGAGCTCATAGAATTGGGGAGTTAAGTGTGCCACCCCATGAATGGTATTAAGGAATACGATCCGTCATCCATGCAATTATAACAAGTAATTAACGTGTAAAAGATGTCTAGGGAGTAATGAAATCTAAGTAAACACATTTTCTCCAATTACTGCTCACAACTTTAGTATAATTTAGTTTATTTTCATTTTAGTATTTTATTTTGATTGCATCTTAGTATTGGGTTAGTTGAATAGCAACTAATTCTGCCCAAATCCTTCAAACCCGAGAATCTTCCCTCACCTCTAGAACTAGTATTTAGGTTTTCTAATCCTAGCGACACTATTCCTAGCTGAACGATCAATCCCCCGGTACTTGTCACTATACTATACTACAACGATCAGGTACACTGCCTGGTGGGGGTTGTAAGCATCTCTAGATCCCTTGAGAGGTCAAGCCTGGTGCAATTCCCACGCATCACAAACCTAATAGAAAACATGTTTTCAACCAAAACCCACATGTATTTCATGTTCTTATTCATAAACCCAAAAGAATATCTTTAAGTCGTGACCCTAGGTCACATTTTTATCAAAAATATGAGTGAAACTCGTCTCACCTTCGATCCTTAAGACTCAAACCGTGACAACCTTCCAAAAACAAGAAAGTGGTGGTGATTTCGGTGGTGATACGAGATGAAGTAAGGGTTTAAAGGGCGCGTGTAGTAGTAGATCTAAGAGAATAGATGATGGGGAGTTGATTGGTGGTGGCGGTGTAGAGTGGTGACCGGCGGTGTGGCTGTGGTGGTGGCCGGAATATGGGGCGGCTAGGGTTAGCAAAGAAAAAGAGAGAGATGAGAGTGGAGGTGATGGGTGATGGGTGTTGTGTGTTTGTGTGTGAACCGGCCCAACAAGGACCAATTTAGTAGTTCTCTTTTTTTTTTTTAAAAATAATAATAATAATAATAATAATAATAATAATAATAATAATAATAATAATAATAATAATAATAATAATAATAATAATAATAATAATAATAATAATATTACTAATAATATGAGTGGGTTAATAATGGGTAAGTGTAAAACACACGGTCCGAAACCTGAACTCATTTCAAACGTTTAATATCATCGCGAAACATCCCGTAAATAATTAAATATAGTCGGACTTGTAAAATCAAGTCATAAAATTCCTGTTAGGTAATCCTAGTGCCGGAGTCAACGTGGTACCAAGTGAGAATTCAAAAATAAATCTCCAAATAAAATTCCATAACAAATCATTAAATAAATCTCAAATCCCATAACGATATTAAATATAATTAACCATAAAATAGGTCTTACAAGTTCGTTACGAATAAAATTCCAAATAAAATTTACAAACGAACTTTAACGTAATGCGGGTTTTCAAAATGGCTCCCTAATTTGCCGGTTGTCACATAACCAATCTAAGTACATTAAGGAAATGCTTAAGAAATTTGGCCTAGAAGACTCAAAACCCATGAAAACTCCCATGTCTATGGAAGTAAAGCTCACAAAGGATGATGAAGGTGAGTCCGTAGATAACACCAAGTATAGAGGAATGATAGGTAGTTTACTATACTTGATGGCAAGTAGACCCGATATCTTGTTTAGTGTCTGCCTTTGTGCCCGTTTTCAAGAGGATCCCAAAGCCTCTCACCTAGAAGCGGTTAAGCGTATCTTCCGATACGTTAAAGGCACTATACACTTAGTATTATGGTATCCTAAGGGATCCGACATAGAAACCATCGTCTATGCGGATTCGGATCATGCGGGAGACTACGTAGATAGAAAGAGCACTAGCGGTATTTGCACGTTTATGGGATGTTGTCTAACATCTTGGTTTTCGAAGAAGCAAACCGCTCTTCCTATTTCTACCACCGAAGCCGAATATGTAAGCGCTGGAAAGGCATGTCAACAAGCACTATGGATGAAACAAGCTCTCGTAGACTATGGCATTAGGTTAGAAAATGTCCCCATTATGTGCGATAACAAAGGTGCGATAGATTTAAGTAAAAATCCGGTGCAACACTCTAGGACTAAACACATAGAAATACGCCACCATCTTCTTAGGGATAATGTACAAAAAGGAAATATATCTATAGAAAAGGTTGCATCGGAAGACAACATTGCGGATATATTCACAAAACCCCTTAAGCGTGAATTATTCAACCACTTGCGTTTAGGATTAGGAATGATGGAACAAGTTGACTAAATTATATTGAATTAATACAAATTTATACTTGCATAAAATTTATTTTTCTTCCATTTCATCTTTTCTGAGTATAGGAATCTATTTCGCACAAAACTAAAGATTGGGAAGATTTATTTTCTTTGCATAAACTCCTTTGTAAAACCCAATCAATTTTCTCTAAAAATTATTCTCACATCTAGGAATCACATGAAGATCATTTTCCTTGCATTGTTGACTAATTCTAAAAACATTGTTTTTCAAAATCATGCATAAACTCTCACATAAATTGTCAAGGTATATAATCTAATATATGTCTTTGACAGTCATGATCGAGCAAAAATTGAATCAAGGAGATCATTTGGATTGTTTCTTAGGATCGTTATTTCTTTTTGCATTTAGGAGTCGAAACAATCACAACTCCACATTTGTTGCATATAGACACACACTAGGACAAATTCACTAATAATGTTGTCATCTTGATCCATCACTAGTTTTTCACTCACTAATTGCCTTTGCCTTTAATCTAAGATAGGTGCCTTAGGAAGTTTAAGTGATCTTGTCCTTACTTACCTCCTCTTGCTTATTGTGTGTTTATTATTTGCTCTTTTGCCTATGTGTTATTGCATGCATGCTATATCTTAATTAGATTAGATTCTATATTGCCTAAAGGAATTGAACTTGCTTGAATTCTAATCCAAACACACAACCTTTCTGCAAATTTTCTGCCAAAAACCCAATTCTGGCAACCTGGAAATCACCAGATGGGCGGCCCCCTTAATTTTGTAAGGTGGCCCCTTTAATCATTAAGGGGACCGCCCCCTAATTAAGGGGACCGGCCATCTGATGGTCGGGTTTACAGAATCTTTTCTGCTTTTTAGCCCATTTCAACCTACATTTCCCAACTTTCACCAACACATTTTGTCCTAATCTCCCAAACAAACTTTATCCATCCATAAACACACAAATCTTACACTATAAATACCCCCAATCCTCAAAACTCTTCACTCATCCCTTCATGGCTTCTCCAAACAAACCAAAATCAAAAGCCTCAAGGCTTGCAAGAATGACGGAAAAACCCGTTTGGCGAAGAAAAAGCCCTCGAAACAAATCCATCATAATAAATGAAGTTGGAAGTCACTCAACACCACCAACCACTTACTTCCCAAACTTTCCACCAAATTCACAAGGACATTCATTTGATCCTCTTTACAAACCATACAACATTGGCCAAACATCTTCCTTCATGCCAAACCACTCATCTCATCCTCCAGTCACTTGTAATGATCCATACAAGTTTGATCAACCATCCCACTACAACTCCAACTACACAAACCAAATTCATCCATATCAACACAATGACTTTCTCCGCATTACCACGGAAAAGAAAAAGTTCCGTGACGAAATATCACAAATCCATGATCTTTGTGATCTCAATGCCATGCATCTTGCACAATGCAACAAAGGGCAACCTCCATCATCACCCTACAACAATTGCCTTCCTCACTCTCTCAACTTGGATCAAGTTACAAACCACACTCACTATTGCCCTTGTTGCATCTTTCTTCAAAAACAACTCCTTTACTTGAGTGAAGATATTTCTTGGATTGAATATCTCCTCACTCGACCTCATCCCATTCCACCCTTAACACGATACAATATTGTAAGGGCCACCTCTTCCGCTACATACCGCACTCCATATCCCTCTCCATCTAACAACTAAGCTTTATGCTTATGTTATCCTTCAAGCAAATAAAACAATCAACCATGAGTTGCAAGCAAGTCCAAGTGCTCTTTTTAGGCAATATAGGACTATGTCTTTTCTTTTGTTTTATTGTGATTAATATGCCTTAAGCATATTAAATGTTGTAATGCTTTCTATGATGCTTGAATGAATCTATTTTTATAATTATTGGTTTGCATGTAAATGTGCCTTGTTCTCTTCTAATATTTTGTGTAGCCAAGATTTCCATAGCTCATTCCCTTGGTGCTCTCAAATGAGGGGGAGCATACATCAAGGGGGAGCATTAACCTTTTTGATTTTACAAAAAGGGGGAGAAGAGAATGTTAAACTCTAAATCCTTGCCTAAAAATTATTTTTAGACCTAATGAGTTTAAGGTTTTGTAATCATCAAAAAAGGGGAGATTGTTGACATAAATAATGTCTTAAAACATTGTTATCATATTAACAATGTCTCTATGTTTTGATAATTACAAAGCATAAACTCATTAATCTAAAACTTATGACGTAAACAAGTTTTTAGTGCTTAATATTTGTCTTTGCTTCCATATCACTTAAGGTATGAATAAACAAAGGGTTTATTACATTTCATGATCAAAGGAAATTTCTCTAATCACTAGAATTTTTATAAAATGCATTAAACATCTTATATCTTTTACAAAATTACTTTTGGAATTAAAAGAATATGTTTAATTCATTATAAATATATGATTTCAAATTTCCAACCAAAAATGGCAAATTTTATCCAGAAAAATATTCCCCACTAAAAGACAAGAAAAACCAACGTTCTGAAGGGGCGGCCCCCTTAATTCCTTAGGCGGCCCCCTTAATCATTAAGGGGACCGGCCATTAATTAAGGGGACTGGCCACGCTCCAGAACAGTATTTTTCTCCCCTATACATACTGGTTCATCCCTCAGAATTTTCTCACCTTTTGCACTTCTAAACTTTCTGATCTAGATCCATATTTCTATTCTCTCATCCTTTGATCATAAGTGTATAATTCTTTGTTTCAAAGTGATTCAAACTTCATCCTCTCAAGTGCAAGAGAAGAATACTTCTATCCCTCAAGACAAGAAGTATTACAACTTGTTGCGATCTCCACATCCAAGTTGTTGGTACATCATCAAGATTATTTACATTATTCTTTGTGAAGATTGTTTTGAATATTTGATTGTAGATAGTTGTGCTAGATATATAGATTGTGTGATTAGTTAGTAGCTTGGTGTGAAGAAGAAAAGTTAGGAATTATATTGGTGGGAAGAAGATAGGTGTGGAGTAGTTAGTTGTGAAGTAGATTGATTTGAAGAAGTTGTGTAGAAGTTGTGACTTAGGTGTGAAGAAGTTGTGGTGTGAAAATTGGTGTGTAAATTGGTGTGTAAGGTTTTCTCCGCCATAAGGGAGCTTGTTGATATAGTGAAGAAAACTCTCGAGTTAGGTGCTCGGGGAGTGGAGTAGGGCAAGGAAGGTGTCCTTGTAGCCGAACCACTATAAATCTCTTGTCTCGCGGTTCGATCTTTCCATCTCTTACTTATTTCATTACTTATCATTGTTATATATTACTTATTGATAGTTGTTTATATTGTGCAAGACTTGAGATCACATATTATCGAATCTAAGTTGTTAAAAGCGAAGAAAACACTAAAACTATCTTTTACAACGAATTAAAAAGACGTAAAACTATTCAACCCCCCTTCTAGTTTTTCACACATACATCATTTGCCATAAACTAAAAGTAACCATTTAAGCCACAAAAACAGGCCTCCCATCTGATGTAGTTTATGCGACAACAGCAAAAGACCAACAAGAACTTCAGATAGAATTAGACACCCCCAATAACTTTACCAAAATCCTTTTAAAATCTCCACTGCAGCCCCATTTAATATCAAAGACTACCCATATATTGTCTAACACACAGATGTTACCTAGTACCACTGTAGTCAATATGCCCACTGATCTCCCTCACTGATTAACTGTTGTTCCAAATAGACATACAACAAAACACTTGCAGACTGTTCCAAACAGAGATTCAGCACAAAAGCCATTGGAGTTGTACTAATATGCATTCAAACCACACAAAAAAAAACACTTGCAGACACACAGTAACAAACAGACATATAGCACAGGACACATTGAAGCTGAACTGCTCACACACTGTCATCACTCTTGCTTTAACCGAATATTTATAGGATCCCATAGCCATTGTTGCCAATCTAACTTTTTATATTTATTTGCTCTTCGAACAATCCACTCGTAGCTTTTTAGTTGAATGTCTTGAACAATTTTATTAAAACTCGAAACCTTGTTGCCAAACACACGTGCATTCCTTTCATTCCAAATGAAATATCCGGAAGACCATATAACCGCTTGCCCAACACTAGAAAGAAAAGGGGGGACATTAACATTTCCATTAAATGAAAAGAATTCATCGATAGAGAACACATTAACATCCCCCACCTTCCACCAATTGAATATTTTCTCCCAAACGCTCATGGCCAAACTACAAGTGGTCAAGCATTGAGCACAAGTTTCTACACCGTTGTTGCAACATGGGCAAAGCACCGAGTCCAAATCAATACCTATTCTATCTAACACGTCATGAACTGGTAGCCTACCTTTTAACGCCCTCCACACAAATATGTTAACTTTCTTAGGCACTAACTAGTTCCAAATTGTTTCACGACCTCCGTTATCCGCATGTAGGTAGACCGTAGGTAATCGAGCAATTATAAATATTAAGAACTCGTCAGTAAAACCTGCATCAAATAATAATAATAATAATAATAATAATAATAATAATAATAATAATAATAATAATAATAATAATAATAATAATAAGGGTTTTGCTAAACACTGCTCACTGGGCAATGCTTAAGGTGCATTAAACAATATGTTCTTTCCATATTTAAAATAATAATGCATTTAATACACAATAAATAAACATACAAATTAACTTAAATATATGTCAGTTTTTATTTAATAAAATCCAAGTTTTCTTTTTATATTTATATTAAACATTGCCCAGTATATACAAAGAATTTTAAGGATGTCCTTATATTAAGCAATAGTTTTAGATCTCACACGCTAACAGAGCTTTAACATAATTCGTAATAATTGAGCTTGTCATGGTTCGATCAACTTGTTGAATTGTCCTCTGAATATACAATTATAAATTACAACAATATCAATACATGTTGTTTGTTAAAAACAAATATAAAATCTCGAGGGTATTTGTTATATAAACTTTAATATTACATATTTTTTACAAAGTTTTGAGCTTAAATATAAGTTTTATTAACCAATCATAATATAATGTTATTTAAAATTTTACCCTTTAACTTTGACAAATTACCCATTTTTTAAAGTTTCTTTATTATCAGTTTACTCCAATTCTTTATAGTTTTTCTAACATCAAATTATAGAATCGAATTTATTAATATGTTAAAATTAACAACTAAATATTAAAAACAACCCCCTCTCTTTCTTATTTTTTATTTTTACAATTTTGACACATATACTTTTATGCGATTCTTGATTTAAATTAAAAGTTAAGAGGCGGTGACCAAAAAGCTCAATTCTGACATTCTATTTGCCAATAAGGTGCCTTGATTTTGGAATTAAGCTCTCCTATTGGTTGATGTGAATGACTTAAAAAAATATTTTCCTTTATTATATACGAGATTTTTTTTTGTTTTGTCAAACTAATTTTGGCTTTAAAATTTTTCTTTGTAGTTTATATGTTTTGAATTTGATAAGAGAAAAAAAAGAATTATTAACTAATATTAATTAACATACACTCTTTTAACTAAAAATGCAATTTAATACAATGATTTGTTCGTTTTTAGATATATATATATATATATATATATATATATATATATATATATATATATATATATATAGATTGTATGAGTGTGTGGAATGCTTGTTAAAATGCTAAAAAGATTATTAGTATAACAATTAATTCGTTTCTTATTGGTATAACTGCAGGCAAGTATTTTTACCTAAATATTAATAAACAAAGTATACATTACACAATGAATAAGATATTAGCCTCTTATGTAAAAAGAAAAGGGTGTGATTTTTTTTCACTTATTTAAAAATTACTCTTAATTGTGTATCTTAAAATTTTGCCTGTTCACTTTTTGCATCTTTATTTTTCTTTCTTTATTTATTTACATTTTTTCTTTATTTTTTCTTTTTTTTATTTGGTCATTTAATGTATAAAAATTAAATACACATCATATATTTTCTTTTCTTCTTTATTTGTGTCAAACTTTTATACTATTATAAATAAGTATTATTAGAGACTAATATAGTTTTGTTGAGTGACCTACAAACACATTTGTTTTACTAATTGAATCTCATAATTCTAAATATAATTAAAATTACATTTTGCATGTCTACAAATAAGTTTATTATGGCTTCACATGTTTTTCTAACTCATTTTCTATCAACTCACATGATTCTCAAAGTAATCAACTTCACATGTTTTTCACTGTAATGAAGTCCAATTTTGGTTTAGAACCAGCTATACAGTGAACGATTAGTTATAATTATGACCCCACTCAGATTTTTTGTGCTGTTATAGTTCCCTCCAATTATACCGGGTGTTGTTTCTAGGCTTATGCAACAAAAATGTCCAAGTAAACTCCTTTAATAAGCGGTGTTAGGGCTACATAATACCTATATTCCTCCTCATCTTACTTCAATCACCATTGAGGAGGATAAGTTTATGGATTGGGATTGCTAAAAACATTCAACTTCTTAAGATTGCAATATAGTGCAAAATAATATTGGTCTCGAAGATTGAAATATCAAGTATATAGGTAGGCTTTCGTTAATGTTTGAGTGGAATTCTAAGAATCTGCGGCTAAAACCCTGGATGCAAATGGTATTTGGTTGCTTCAATGGTTTGATAATGATGTGTGGGAATTGCACCAGGCTTTACCTCTCGAGGGATCTCGAGAAGCTTACAACCCCCACCAGGCAGTGTACCTGATCGTTGTAGTACAGTATAGTGACAAGTACCGGGGGATTGATCGTTCAACTCAGGAATAGTGTCGCTAGGATTAGAAAGCCTAAAAACTAGGTCTAGAGGTGAGGATGATTCTTTTTCTGTTTTTATATTTTATAAAAGCAAGTAAAAATCTCGGGTTTTAGAGAATTGGCGGAATTAGTTGCTAGTCAACTAACTCAATAACTAAGATGCAATCAAAATAAAATAACAAAAATGAAAATAAAGCTAATTAAACTAGTGATGTGAACAATAAATGGGAGAATTGTGTTTACTTAGATTTCACTACTCCCTAGATATCTTTTACAGGTTAATTGTTTGCTACAGTTGCGTGGATGACGAGTTATGTTCCTTAATACCATTCGTGGGGTGGCGCACGTACTTCCCCAACTCTATAAGGTCCTACTTCACTCCTATGCGAGCCTGCAAGAAGCTCCTGACATGGGATCATTAGAATTCGCTCATGCATTAAATACAACCATAAAAACCTTAGTACGCATCGGTTCATGTTTCTTAAGACGTTCAAGCAAGTTACACTATGGAAGTCTGCCAGTTTTATTAAGCCTAACATCGAAATCATTCATCCAATACAACTATAAAAAAGCAATCAACCTATAATCAACATCTAGGTTTCATTACATCTATGTAAACACACAAGAGATCTAGCCTAACATGTTAAAATCAAGACAAGTGTAAGATATATTCAAACAACACATAGACATATTGAATGAATTGAAAGGATACTTATCTCAATTGAACATGAAGGGTTTCAAGGGGTGAAAACCCTTGAAAATACTGCTACAAACGAGTTATGGTTTATTCAATTCGACCCTAAAATTTTCCACCACTTTTAGAATGAAAATTACAAAAACTATATATAGATTTACTAAGGTGACGGCATCAAGAAGAAAATTCATTACGCCATCAACCCGCCGCCCATAATAAAATCGGATTGCTTAGATCCAGATCTGACGCCGTCATGTGAAATTTTGTTCAGGGCCATCACTACTTTTACTCTTGACGGCCTTGGCTTGACGCCGTCACATTTCCACTGGACCGTCACCAACTTAGTGCTCTTGACGCCGTCATCAATTTGCTCTTGACGCCGTCAGGTACTGTTCCCAGCAAGGTAAATTAAGACTTTGCCGTTTTTTTCACTTTTATGCTCCAAAAACGTCCAAAATGCTTCCTTTTCCAGAATTCACTCCCAAAGTACCTAAAATCACAAAAGGAACGATTTAGGGCAATATTTGATCAAATAAATTCAAATTCCGGCTTAAATGACCCCCTAAAAATGGATCATTTTTCGCCTCATCAGATAATATAAAGATTTATGATGAAAACATTCCTCCCAAAGGTTGTTTGACATGGCTCGTAATTGAGTGACTCCAGATCCTAGGGAGAAACATTACCTATGTCAAATTTGTCACTAAGGGTTTTGGAAAATCACTGGAGGTGAGGAGATTAGACTTTGGCTCGAAACTCCTCATTTATGTCAAATGTATGAATCTAATGTATAACATGATGGAGGTTAGTCAATATTTCAATGTTCCTTTGAATGGAATAACCTTTTCAATCATGATACATAACGAGAGATTAAATGCATCCGGCTTGATCTCCCCCTTCTTCGCATATCAACATTTCTAGAATATTATACACGAATTTAAGAGCTTCATGAAGAAACAAGAAAGTAATGAAAGTTGGTGGAAGGTCCAATACGGTCTTTAGAAGAAGACTCGTATTTTAAAACCTTATGGAAGTACTATAGTGAAACACCCGTAGTTTTTTTTATTTATTATTTTTTTATAATATTGAATATTCCGTATAGGCCTAAACCTATACGCCAGTCATATGCCTTATAGGATCTGACCTATACGTCGTATAGACCTATGATACAAAAACTACATAAAGTGAGATCTGATTTTGGAAAACTTGTAAACTTTGAAAGCACATTTCATTAACATAAAACATGAATATTGTACATTTATTGCATAAGAGGAAGCGTTAAATACCACGAGTGCGAGTGTTGACCCAAACACTCCTATTTTGACCCATAACAAATAACATGTTCTAAATCATATACATTAATATTAAAACTAATTATTATAAATATGACACTCAATCGTAAAGTGTTTGGGCGTTAACAAGCTGAATAACAAAGGATTGTTGAGATGTGCGTCACCTATATACCCGAGCATTACCGATCCCTTAAGTCATCTTCTTAATCTACAATCCCCAACGTCCTTAAGACCTAACCTGCAAAACATGAAAACTGAGCACGGTAAGTCCTGATGACTTGGTGAGTAAAACGGGTCACAGTCTGAATCTGTAACGTTAGCTATAATAGATCTGACATGGTGGCTAAATTATAATGATTCTAATTAATAACTGAACTGTACTAATTTAACTTATAAATGGTCTGAAACTAAATCTAGTTTTGTATATGGAATTAAACTTGAGACTTAATCTAAATCTGTATATGCAACTAAATATGAAATTGAATATGTTTATTTATCTGAAACTGAGATATTACTTTATGTATCTGAATATGGGTTTCTGCATGGGTGTATTAGCACAGTTGTGGATCTAAGCTATAGCTGAAACTAGGTAACTAGATATGTGTTATCGACTTTCTACTAAATGTTGAATTCCCTGGCCGATGAGTACTCTTCTTCGGGTTTTAACTTGTTATACGTGCTTTTCTGACTTGGGTCATCCACAAGGACGATGCTATTTAAATCAAGGGTCATCCACTTAGGATGTCATGTATATGTGCTTGGGACTTCCTCTATGGCACATGTCATCCACAAAGGATGCTTTGGTCATCCACTTACGATGTTACTATAAGAGCACGTGTCATCCACATAGGATGCTCCTATGGGAGTTCCATATCATGCACTTCTAGGCACGCTACGTAACAATTGGTGCGTTTCTTGGGCACCCATATAATAGCTATTGATGCTTCTTTTGAGCATCCTTAACTTGGCTGTTTTTTTTGGCTATATCCGAATCTTGCTAATAACATAACTATTTCTTGGCTAAATCTGAGTTATGACATTCACGTAGCTA
Source organism: Artemisia argyi (assembly GCA_030686995.1). Classification (NCBI taxonomy): domain Eukaryota; kingdom Viridiplantae; phylum Streptophyta; class Magnoliopsida; order Asterales; family Asteraceae; genus Artemisia; species Artemisia argyi. The sequence continues at coordinate 20,633,393 of CM060681.1, read as the reverse complement.
AAGGTACATAATTAAAACATCTGTGACATAAGCTATGGATCATATATATTCTTCTATACTATGGATTACTTCACACCATATCATACATGCTTGTTCTCGACTATAGCTATAAACATAAACCTGATAAAACCTGATTTGTATATGTCGTATACCCTTGTTCTAGTGTATATGCCATATAGAAGATCAGGTGTATACGTCGTATACATGCCATCACTTTCCAAACAGCATTGTAAATTTCTACACTTGCACTATTACGCATTACTTGCTTGGGACTATACCTAAACTGCACTGCTGAAAATATAACATGTATATGGTCTATAAGATCTTCTAAAACATGAACATAAACTAATTCTTGCGCTAAACTTGAAAACTCATATAACCTAACTAATACTAAACTGTTACTCACCTAGGTTGGCGTAGGCACTCCTCCGGCACTCTTGGGCTTTCGAGGTCACCCAAACACATAAATATATCATTCTATAGTCATTAGAACCTACTATAACATACATGCACATAATCTACATCATTTTTGATAACTTATGTGTGCAATAACAAAATCTGCGTTAACTTTGCTGATTTGACCCACTTAAACTTTGAGTTAGGACTTGGGAACCCATTCTGTTGGAAATTAGACTCAGAGAACTAAAATTTTGGTTTTGACCCCAACTTAATCCGACGACAATTTATTCTCTATGACCCTTCAAAGTTGACACAAGATTTTGCACAACTTGTTGTCCCATTTTTGTTCTAAACCAAGAGGACCAAAACTTAACAACCAACTCTAATCACTTGTATAATAACACCTTAGTTTACTAAGTATGTTGGAGATCATTTTAATAAGATTTGTACTTATAAGATGTCTAAATTCGCTAATATGACCTTTTGCCAAACACCTCTTTTTAAGGACAGATCTTTTTAAGGTTATAACTAAGGGGTTGTTTGATAAAACGGTATAATTAAGTGCTGAGTGAATCAAAATTGCTGATTGATTTAAAGATCCTGAATGAACTTGGTTGTGAATGATAATGAACATTTGAGAATTTATCTGAATCAACGCTCTGAATGATTTAAATTACCATTTTATCCTTTGTACACATTTATATTAAAATAAATTTTAACACATTAATAATTGTTCCATATTAATAAAATTAAACTTTTTATACGAAATAACATGTGTTTCATGAAATAACAAAAACATGACCTTTCATCAATTTTAAAATAACAATTTTATATTATGCTCCTACAATTAAACTTTTACATAGTACTCTATCCGTCCCATATTAATGTCCTGTTTTGACATTTGCGGCCTTTGTTTTACAACTTTAACTATAAATATTTTTATTTGTATTATATAATACTTGATGAAAATTATACCCAAGAAAATACATTTGAAACTCAATCTATTTATATATTTTGCATCAATTATTATATAACACAAAATAAAATAGTTAAAGTCAAAGTTGGAAAAGATTGACTTTAAAAAGTCAAACATGACATTTAATATGGGACAGAGGGAGCAATATATATTGACATGCAAAGTACAAGTTTTCTATAAGTTAAATGAAAAAAAGGTGTCAGTGACTAAAAAGAAGAAAAGGATAAAGTAGGAATAGGTGGGCCTGTGTATCATTTTGCATACTTGTGGCTATGAATAATTCAGATGCTTACAAAATCTTACAACGTTATATATTATTTTTTCAAACAACCTTTGCTCTCACCGATTCATATGATCTCTCCTTAATTGCTCAATTCAAAGGCTATCAAACAGGCCCTAACTTCAACATCATGTTTAACATGATTTAACCATAGATTTCTAACCGTAAACATCACAATTACTGTAGCATGATCATATCTAATCCAAAATCATGCCAACGACATCTATGTTCATTGACATGTGCTAAACATTAGATTCTTGGCAAAAATCAACACTAACATACTAAATAAGCAAAACCCCACAATTTTCATCATAAATCATAAAGCTAAACTAAAAATAATCACATACCTTTCATGGGTATTGGTTAGGGAAAGCTTAAATCATCTTGTGACAATCATAACTACTCCAAGAACCATTCTAATTCACCTTTGAAGTGATTTTAGATAAAATACTGTTAAAGGATTTTTCCCTCCAAATTCACCTAATGTGCCACATCCCAAACACCAAACACACGTGTGTTTGTGTGGGAATTTCTGGATTAAATGACTTATAAACCCACAAAGGTAAAATGGTAATTTTCTGTGTTTAACTCCTGTTAGTATTTGCCGTTAAATCATTTACACCATTAGTCATTTTCGGTTAACTATTTACGTGACAAGTAGGGGTGAAAACGAGCTGAGCCTAGCCCGAGCCTGCCAGAGCTAAAGCTCGGCTCGTTTATATATAAAAAGCTCGAGCTCGGTTCGTGAAATTTTTCATAAGCTCGAGCTCGGCTCGGGCTCAACTATTTTATATGATGTGTAAAGTTCAAATGGAGCTCGGCTCGTTAATCCAAGGCTCGAGCTCAACTCGTTAACACAAAGCTCAGCTCGTTAACACAAGGCTCGAGCTCGTTAACATGGTTATACGAATAGAAAATATATATACGTATATATTTTTGAGGCTTGTTTAGGCTCGCGAGCCCAAATGAGCTTTTTTTATAGAGCTCGGGCTCGAGCTTGATTATTAAATGAGCCCAAAATTAGGCTCAAGCTCAGGCTCGAGCTCGTTTAGGCTCGGCTCGTTCGAGCTTTTTACCGATCCGATCCCGAGCTTTCACGAACGGCTCGTCTCGTTTCCACCCCTAGTGACAAGTCCTTATTTCTAATAAAACTTAACGGAAAGACTTTTCTAATGCGGCTCGTCTGGTTTTCATGGGTATTTATAACCCATCAACCAACACTTATAAACAGACACAACGGTTCACTCATAGTTGACTTTTCTAACAAACACATATAACCGAATTTAACTGTAATTCGGTTGTAGATTTATTCTTGACACACTAGGACCCTTTACTTTATACATATATACATAAACTCTAAATATTCTTGACTTACATGGATTAATAAGTTAGTGTCCAATACTCCTCCCTAATTTATTAATCTATGCCTTCGATATCTTCAAGCTCCATTATCTTTATCTTTGAACTTTGGCTTGTTTCCACTTCCTTTGTCTTGATCTTCAACACTAAATATATCTTGAGTTTTCTCCTTGATCGGTCTTCTATCTTCCTTGTCTTCAATCTCATCTTGATCATCTTTGTTACCTTTGTTACTATCTTCCTTCATTTGCTTCATTTCATAATCTTGAATCTCCAACAATCTGTTTCTTTTAGTACTTCTATCACGATCTTCTGGATCAACTTTCTTGTTGGTTGATTCAGTGTCTTTCTCAATCTGGCTCTCCTTTGGAACTCTTAATGGCGTCTCTTGATGCTTCTTGCATTCGCCCTTATCAATACTTGGTTCTTCTTCTAGATGTTTCTCATCTAAAGTAACTTCATGGTTTTCTTTCTCAAACTGTTCTCTTAACTCTTTCATCTCTTTGCTTGTGCAATCTCTCAACTTCTTGAGGTTCTCTAATTCTCTCTGTATTTGTTTCTCAAATGCCATTTCTCTATTTCTTATTTTCTTCTCAAACTCTTGTTTTTCCATCTATAACTCTTGAAGCATTTCAAACTTCCAAAACTCTAATTTACTCTTCAAATCAATTTCTATCTCTGACCGTTTATCTTCTAACTTTTCTTTTGGAAATTCATTCTTTTCAATGACAATTCCTTTCCTTCTCGGTTCTTCCTTTAAGGATGTTATCTCCTTTTCATCTTTACTAGTAACCATCAATAGTGCTGGTTCGTCATCTTCGAACACAAGGTTTGCCTTTTCTTCTCTACAGTCTGGTTTTGGACAATTTGCAGCATAGTGTCCAAAATCATGACAATTATAACACTCTACTTTTCTAAAGTCTCTCCTATGGTACTTTTGATCTCCATGGTTTCTCTTGTTTCTATCATAACTATCTCCATTCTTACTATCTCTGGTGAATCTTCCTTGGCCTCTTCCTCGTGTCTGATTACCACCCCCTCGTCTATCATTTCCATAGTTGCGTTCATAATTTCTGTTATTCCCTTGACGTGTGAACAATAACTTCTCACTATTATCTTCCTCGCTTTCTTTTTCTAAACTTAAGCCTCTCTTCATTAGACTTAAGTTTCCCAATAATCTCCTCTAATTTTACAGTCTTAAAATCTACAACCATTTCAATGGTTGCTACTACTGGTACAAACTTATCTGGCACTTCATTAAGTAATTTCCGTACTTTTGTTTGTTCATCAAACGTCAATCCACATGTAGCAGCCTTTGTAATAATACTCATCAACTTCCCGAAAAATAAATCTATTGTTTCATCTTTTTTCATTACAAGTCTCTCAAATTATGATTTAAGTTGTTGCGAGTGCGCCTGTTGTACATCTTCTGTCACAATAAATCTGGACTTTAGAGAGTCCCAAATTTCTTTTGCTGTTTCACATCCCGCAACTTGCATTTGCAAATCCTCTGGTAACCCTTGAAATAGGTATGCTGACGCCGAACTATCCTTCTTTACATCAATGTTTTTTGATGTACTTACTCCTTCTACTAAATCCCATACTCCATTTGCCATTAATATCTTCTTCATTCTTAATGCCCATAATGTATAGTTCATATTATTTAGAACTGGGCATTGATATGATGGTAACGATGTGGTGAAAACAACTCTGTTTTCGTTTTTATCTCCCGCCATATCTTTCGATTTGATTTTCTTCTAAAACCAATGTAATTCTAATAGTCGAACTTAAATCCTTCTTTCTAACCCACAATAGTAATATGTAACTTCTAAAACAATATAATCTTAATAAACAATCAAACTTAAAATTTTCTGCCTAATCACAATAATTCTCAAACGATTCTAACGTATACCTAAGGCTAATTGTAATGAAAAATTTTACTTTTAATCCATTCTACTAATAGGAAAAAAATAAAAATTACTATCACAGGTATTAAAATAGAACCTGTAATCCTGTATATCCTATAGCAAGCCCTTTGTACGTATTCTTAGGCCCAAACACAACAACCCAACACAAACCTGCTTCTGCTTCCTTTCTTTATCAAAAACACGCCTCCTCCTTTATGCAGATTAGGGCTAAAACACTGCAACGTCTTTTTTCTGATCCTAAATAAAACTGCTACTGCTACCTTTCCTTCGTTCTTCTACACGCAAATTAGGGCACCACTATAATCGGTTTTCTTGTCTATTCTCTTCTAATCACACGGTGGTACGCTTCTTCCTTTATACGGTACGTTTATTTATCTTCTCCTTTTCTATTCTCTAATTCAATCTTTCTTTTAGTTGAATCGTGTTTCTCACTTGATTGATTCCTGTGAATCAAATTTTTTTTCTGGAACGATTCCCTGAATCGTTGGTCTTTCTTCTCTAAAACAATTCCCTAAATCGTTGGTCTTCTTTTCTGCCTCTGGTTCCCTGAACCTTTGGCTCTGATGCCACTGTTAGTCTCTCGTTTCTCTATTGAACAATTGTATAAAAGTATGCTAATTTATTTATTAAACAGTCATTAGTTTTACAGATATGGTTTTAATGGGTATTTATAACCCATCAACCGACACTTACAAACAGACACAACGGTTCACTCATAGTTGACTTTTCTAACAGACACATATAACCGAATTTTTGTAGACTTTATTCTTGACACACTAGGACCCTTTACTTTATACATATACACATAAACTCTAAATATTCTTGACTTACATGGATTAATAAATTAGTATCCAATATACCGATCTTGTTAAAACTAGTGCAACAAATCTATATTGGTTTGGTTCAACTTGATATACCTACACCTACATCTATACTTTTATCTAAATGTCGCCAGAACAAATGTCTATTCGGAAAAGAGGGTGTACACATATGGTTTAAAAACCCATGTTCGTAAAAATGAATATGATCTCTACCGATTATATAACATACACCCGAAATTATCAAATAACAAGAGTTTTGCAAAAAACAACACTAAAGTTAACTACCACTAACTTGCCGACTTCTCTCAATAACCTTTTTAGGTCAAAGAGCTGTATCTCCTTTCTACATCCTAAAGCAAAAACTATAGAGAAAAATGTGGTGTAATGGATTGGTAATATGTTGGTTGATAGTTCAACTTTCATACAGTCCTAAAGTAGTGTAGGTTTAACAAACTTATGTAAATAGCTTGTTTTGGACAAAACGATCCACGTTATATTCTATATACATAGTTGTGATAACCATCTAAGCGCGTCGGCTCTGTCGTGTGTGATTTTGTCGTTTCTTTAACACATGTATCTACACATTGCAATTATAGATCGGTTTTGGTTTCTAAATTCTCCTACAACCGAGCTTTTCTAGACTATAAAGTTCTAGCTTCTTTTCACAAGTAGCTATAGAACATATAAACACAACTATGGTTATTTCTTATAATTAATAAAAAGGAACGTGAAATACAACTTGAAGGTAATAAATAAACATATATTTGTTTAGTGGTTTTGATTTTTCAAATGCCCATCTCATATGTCTATCTATGAGTGATTGTGGTTCAATTATCTTAGATACAACTTCATGTTTACTTATTCATAACCTCATTAGATGGTACATTAACCTTAATTACTTGCCAAGGGCGGGTCCAAGCTCAGACCCGAACATGAGCATGAGCCTGTCCCAAAAGGCCGTGTTAACATCGGGTTAGGTCATGTACCGGTTAGGCTCTGTGAGTCTACCTTCCCCTACACATCTTTTATTGGGTAACAGGATAAGGCCCAATTAAAGGAAGGTTCCAACCAAAACCGGACTAGGCCAAAAACACGAGACTAAGGACCCGACACCGGTCCAAGTTGGTCCGGTCCGGTTTGCCAGTCTAACCCACTCCAACAAAACAAAATGGTCAGTTTTATGTAGGACCGGACCGGAACAAGGACCGAATAAAAAGTGTGACCGAGGATCAGGCCGAAATATGTTCGCTCCGGTCCGGTTGGGCCAGTTTCTCGGTTCGTTTCAGTTTATGGTTTATTTTACGCTAATGAATCAATGGGTTTTTGGCCTATGGTATCTATGTGTTTCATCAACTAAAGATTGTAGGTTCAAATATCTATTGGGTCACATTATATACATTACAACGTGTATGTGTTATTGTGTTGTGCTTAATAACATTCTTGTAATATGGAGTGAAGTTTCTGGTAAAACCAAGGATCAAGCCTAACGAATTAACATACTAAAACAATGCTTTACAGATCGCCAAATTTTATGAACCGAAACAATCGCCAAATTTTATGAACCAAATTTTATGAACCAAAACAATGCTTTACAAATCGCCAAATTTTATGAACCAAAACAATCGGCAAGGATCAAGCCTCAAGATAACTTATGGAAGACAAACGACGAAATTAAAACACTTGTTAGCTTAAAACAATGTAACAACGAATAGATAACGAATTAACATGTGAACAAGTACTAGTATTTAAGCTTATGTGATATCTGTACTAATGTCATAATAAAAGAAACTGCTAAAACAAAGAGGAGGTGCTCCCATAGGTCTCATAGTAAACACAGAAAGACATCACTGAGTTATACAAACTGTATACTATGCAGAAACCATATTACCTGACCCAACCATTACGACAGACATCTGGGTCACACTCACGACCAGCAACATAGCATGGGCATTGTTGGCCTCTGCATCGAGACTTAGTGCAGTGACACCCCTCATACCGGTTCCTACAGCTTTTTGGGCACCTAAAATATCATATCATGTATATATGTATCAGTGAAAATAAATATACGCGCCATTATATTGCTAATTAAGTTACATACTGGCAATACTTCTCACAACAGTTGGAAATCTTTAAGCAAGGGCAGTCCTTTCCACAACCAAACTTGCAGTTGTTGGTTATTAAGTGTTAACAAGTTCCCAGATTTGGGTTAAGATAATCAATAAGGTACCGGATATTCAATTGAAATCGTGGTATCACTTTCCAATAGAAACTATTCGACCCTATGCTTGGGTTACACGAATATCTCTATGGGATAAGACCAAGTGATGTTCTTGTTTTAGGCACAAACCAAGAACTAGATGCGTATTCAAGTGTTTAGGGTTTTGTGATTTCGTATCTCCATGCAGATGTATTATGACCTCTATTTATAATAGAGAATACTCAAAACCCTAGCCCATGGACTTATATATAGTTAACGGCCCATTAATTATATCATAATACTTTCCATAATAGTAGGAATCAGTGGTTATCAACGAGCAGCAGATTGAACTGATGCTAGCAGCAGATTCATACTAGCAGCAGAATCAAATCAGCAAAAACAGAATCCTGCTATCAGCAGAAACACAGATTCATGCTATCAGCAGAATCATTACATAACCACTATTGAGTCAGGGGATTCAGTGACCAAATGGGTGTACACTCAGTACCTCCAAACACATTACCAGGTGTGAATTAATCCCTCAAGTGCACTAAATTTTCCAACAATCCTCCCCAAATTTAGTTCACTTCCTTTGCATGAAAAATTACACACAAAACAAAACAAGTGCATAAATGAAAATATCCTGAGGATTGAATTTCCACATTAGTACATATACTTTCAAATATTCGAGAATCAGGGTGTTCTAAGAATTGAACCCTTCAACCCATTTGAATACCTGATGATAAATACACACAAGTTTTCAAACACTAAAATACTCTTGACACTATACAAGCCATGTGTCCATATCCAATTCATAAATGTTGTAAAAGCTAAAAGTCCAAAGCTTCCTAAAGCGGCAAAACTTCAACATTCACATAGGTGGTTCATCTTTAATTCATGCTCCTGCTTAGTACTTTTTCAAAGAAAATTAACCATTAAGAAGTTAAGACTTCATCCTCCTTTCCAGCAGGTAACAAGCACAACCTTGGGATGTTTGTAATACATGTGCTTCAGTCCACTAAATGATCAGCTTTCCACATTGAACTCAGCTTCCAAGTTTCCTTAGAAGGGAGTTGGGTATCCTTGCATTCAGTGACTAAGTTGGACTTAAACCCATCCCTTTAGCAGACTTCAAAACCAAGTCCCTAGCCAAACCCTTCGTCAAGTGATCAGCTAAGTTTTGTTGAGATTTAACAAACTCTATAGATATCACCCCATTCATGATAAGCTCACGAATCATGCTTTGCCTAACACCTAAGTGTCTAGACTTCCCATTGTACATCTGGCTATAAGCCTTTGCCAATGTAGCAGCACTATCACAACGGATAGAAATAGGTGCTATAGGTTTAGGCCACAATGGAATCTCAAGAAGCAAGTTTTTCAACCATTCAGCTTCTTTGCCAGCAGCAGCTAAAGCTACAAATTCAGATTCCATGGTTGAACTGGTAATGCAAGTTTGTTTCTTGGATGCCCAAGAAATTGCACCTCCACCAAGTAGGAATATCCAGCCACTAGTAGACGAATTGTCTTCAGTGTTACTGATCCAACTTGCATCAGTGTATCGTTCTAATACTGAAGGATAACCAGTATATGAGAGACTATAATCCATAGTTCTCTTCAAATACTTAAAGACCCTCTGAATTGCTTGCCAATGATGAGCACTAGGATTACTAGTATACCTGCTCAGTTTACCCACAACAAAAGCAATGTCTGGTCTTGTACAAGTCATGGCATACATAAAGCAGCCAATCACCGTAGAATACTCAAGTTGAGATACAGCTTTGCCAGTATTAGGCATTAGCTTCTCACTTGTATCCATAGGTGTACTCACTGGAGTACAATCAAAGTAATTAAATTTCCTTAACACCTTCTCAATGTAATGAGACTGAGATATAGAAATTTTGTTACTTTCATGTTTAATCCTAATACCAAGGATAACATCAACCTCCTCCATATCCTTCATGGAGAACTTTGATGACAAAAATTCTTTTGTAAGATTAACTTGATTTTGGTCAGTGCCAAAGATCAACATGTCATCAACATATAGACAAATGATGACTCCTTTACCAGATTCATCAAATTTGCTATATACACATTTGTCAGCTTGATTAAGTAAATAACCACTAGACAAAACCACTTCATCAAACTTTTGATGCCATTGCTTAGGTGCCTGTTTTAGTCTATAAAGAGACTTAATCAGTTTACACACCTTGTTTTCATTGCCTGGCATGATGAAGCCCTGAGGTTGGTTCATGTAAACCTCCTCATCTAAATCACCATTCAAGAAAGCTGTCTTCACATCCATCTGATGGATAATCAGATTGTGAATTGATGCCAAAGCAATTAGCAATCTTATGGTACTGATACGTGCCACTAGAGCATAAGTATCAAAGTAGTCTATTCCTAACTTTTGTTTAAAGCCTTGACTAACTAATCTTGCCTTGAACTTTTCAACAGTTCCATCTACCTTCATTTTCTTTTTGAAAATCCATTTGCAACATAGAGGTTTGCATCCAAGTTGTAGATCAGTCAACACATAAGTGTTATTGCCCATAATGGAGTCCATCTCATCATTTATTGCTTCTTTCCAGAAAGCAACATCCTGGGACTTCATTGCTTCTTCAAATGTTTTGGGATCATCCTCCACAATGAAGGAATAGGAGTATTGGTCAGAGACCTCACTCCTTGTACCTTCAATTAAGTATAATTGAAAATCAGGTCCAAATGACTTTGGAGTCCTCACCCTATTGCTCCTTCTGAGCTCAGGTTCAGGTTGTTGTTCCACAACCTCAGCAGGAACCTCAGTAGGAACCTCATCAGATACTTCTGAAACACCATTGTCATTGGTTCCATTTGGAATCCTTTGACTTGGTCTAGGGATAGATGAGAATCTGTTCTCATCAAATAGTGCATCCCTTGATTCAATTATTGAGTTAATTGAAACAGACTCATTAGGTTCTATAACATAAAACCTATATGCCTTGGAATGCTCAGCATATCCAACAAAGATGCATTCAATGCCTCTTTCTCTCAAAGTTTTCTGCTTTGGATCAGGGAGTCTTACAACAGCCCTACAACCCCATATCTTAAGATAATTAAGGTTAGGTTTCTTTTTAGTCCAAAGTTCATAAGGGGTAACTTTGTTCCTTTTGTTGGGAACCCTATTTAATAAATAGCAAGCTGTTAACATAGCTTTACCCCAGAACCCTTGACTCAGCCCTGAATAGGACAACATGGAATTAACCATCTCTTTCAGCACCCTGTTTTTCCTTTCAGAAATACCATTTTGCTGAGGAGTATAAGGGGCATTCGTTTCATGGATTATACCAACAGACTGAAAATACAGAGTATCCATGTACTCACCTCCCCTATCAGTCCTTAATCTTTTGATCAGGGAACTTTGTTGCAATTCAACTTCAGTTTTAAATACTTTAAATTTATCTAATGCTTCATCTTTAGAATGTAATAAATAAACATGACAAAACCTAGAAGCATCATCAATAAAAGTCACAAAGTATTTCTTATTCCCAAAAGAGGGAGTAGCATGTAAATCACAAAGGTCACTGTGAATTAACTCCAAAACTTTAGTTTCACGTTTTACTCCTTGAAAAGGTTTCTTAGTTATCTTGTTCAACATACAAGTTTTACATTTTTCAGTATTCATATCAAAAGCTGGTATTAACCCATCCTTGGACATATCTTGCATTCTTTTAAAATGTACATAGCCAAGTCTTGCATGCCATAGGTTTGAATCGCAAAGTTTAGATATAGATATAAAAGCAGAATCAATATTATCATGAACAATATTAAGTCTGAACATTTGATTACATAAATAACGAAAACCTATAAACACACCATTTTTAGACAAAACAAACTTATCAGATTCAATATCTTGTTTATAACCACAATTATTCAAAACACTACTAGAAACCAAATTCTTTCTAATATCAGGAACATGTAAAACATTAAATAAAGAAACAATCTTTCCAGAACTAAACTTCAAATCAACACATCCTTTTCCATGCACCAGGGCAGTTGACTCGTTTCCCATATGAAGAATAGAACCATCATTCATTGACTCATAGGTCTTGAACTAGCTTCTATCTTTACACATATGAATTGTTGCTCCTGAGTCAACCCACCACGCAACATCATCATCCTGTACAAAGTAAATGTCAGATATATATGTTGCATAATAAATCTTAAAAGACTTATTAAACACATTCTGACCTTTCAGAGAATTGGTGTTACCATTCCCTCCACCTGTGCCTGATCCATTGGATTTGTTTCCAACTTTACCACCCTTGCAATCTTTCCTGAAGTGTCCAGGTTTCCAGCACTTCCAACAAGTCACCTTAGGTTTCTTGTTAATATCAGATTTGGTGTTATCTTGATGCTTACGCTTGCCCTTGTTGTCATTGTACTTGGTGGAGTTGTTATGCTCCACCATATTGACAACTGATGGACCAGTAGCAGTGCTACTCTTTGGCTTGTCAATGTCTTGAGCTTTGAGAGAATCCTCAATGCGCAAGTGACTGCCTAACTCAACAAGAGTTAACTCCTCCTTCTTATGCTTAAGCATATGCTTGAAATCTTTCCAAGAAGGAGGCAGTTTATCGATGATACAAGAGACTGAAAAAGCCTCATCCATGTCCATCTTGTGTTGTGTGAATCGACCAAGTATACTAAGAAGTTCATTGTATTGTTCCATGACAGGTCTAGAATCAACCATTTTGTAATTGTTAAAATTACTTACAAGGAACTTCTTACTTGATGCATCCTCAGCCATATACTTGGCTTCCAAGGAATCCCATAGTTCTTGAGAAGTTTCAACATTCTGATAAATATCAAATAGAGAATTAGACATACCATTGAGAATTAAACCTCTGCAAACATAATCATCATTCTCCCATTTGCTTCTTGCCCTCATCTGATCCATAGTAGCATCATCTCCAAAATCTTCTGGAATCTCAGTTGTGAGAACATAAACCACATTCATACTTGACGACAAGACGTGCATCTTCTTTTGCCATCTTCTGAAATCAACACCTTCAAACTTTTCCAACTTGGAAAAGTTAGCAGCCATTTGTCTCATAGCAGCAGCCATTGATTATCACTAATAGTTTCTATTGATTGTTGGTTATTAAGTGTTAACAAGTTCCCAGATTAGGGTTAAGATAATCAATAAGGTACCGGATATTCACTTGAAATCGTGGTATCACTATCCAATAGAAACTATTCGACCCTATGCCTGGGTTACACGAATATCTCTATGGGATAAGACCAAGTGATGTTCTTGTTTTAGGCACAAACCAAGAACTAGATGCGTATTCAAGTGTTTAGGGTTTTGTGATTTCGTATCTCCATGCAGATGTATTATGACCTCTATTTATAATAGAGAACACTCAAAACCCTAGCCCATGGAATTATATATAATTAACGGCCCATTAATTATATCATAATACTTTCCATAATAGTAGGAATCAGTGGTTATCAACGACCAGCAGATTCATACTAGCAGCAGAATCAAATCAGCAGAAACAGAATCTTGCTATCAGCAGAATCATGCTATCAGCAGAAACACAGATTCATGCTATCAGCAGAATCATTACATAACCACTATTGAATCAGGGGATTCAGTGACCAAATGGGTGTACACTCTGTACCTCCAAACCCATTACCAGGTGTGAATTAATCCCTCAAGTGCACTAAATTTTCCAACAGCAGTCACATGGAGTATATTGCTTGATGGCCCATTTCTCGTTAGTACTTCCTCTGGATGTTGGTTGACGTGCTACAGACTTTCCGGAAAGTTTTTGTCTCTTTGGTTTATTCTTTCCCCGAAGTGATAATTGTGGCTCCTAACACCAGATCATAGACACATAGTACAACAAAATGCAATTAAACGACTATCGTCTTTCTAAATAAATAACTCTAATGTGCTCATTCTATGAATCAATTAACTAGAAATGATTATTTTCAATAAAACCTCATGATCATTCATCGGACATGCAACAGATGGTCCTGCTTGGCCAGCGTGCATATACTTGAACACTTGTATGCAGGTCTTGAGTCCAGGAAGCAACTCTCTCGCTATGAGGCAACTGTGAGTGATAAAGTTTGTCGTAAGAGTTAAAATACAATTTACTAACGCATGTATTAACAAAATATGAATGACGATAAGCCATATGACTATTACCTATTTCTTCCAAACATCTCTAATCCAGCTGAGTACATATCTTTCTCAAGACGTGTCCAAACGGTTTCTTCAATAGAAGAACTAAATATATTAGTCTATGAATTATACTCGTTCAAATGTATTCTTCATAAAAAGTCACTGAAAACAACCATTCACATATATATACTGATGACGTATAGTCTATATATGGGCCACGAGCCCAAACGATATACATTACTAAGGCCCAAATCCACCATGAGTGGGCTATTGTAACTTGGGCCGCATTAATAATGGGAGCAGGCTCACGTAAGCCCAACCCAAACAAACTATACAAGGTATAGATAAGGATCATCTATCTATGGAATAGATATCCTTACCCGGATAAGCACCATGGGTGCGAAACGTAAGGAGCACGAACCCTACAAGGATTCCGCGCCTATATAAGGAATGACATAACTATCATTCAAGGTACGATTCACAAAACCCTAACTCTTTACGAGAACCCTAAATCGATTACTTACTCTCACGCCGAAGTCTAATCGTGGGAGACAATCCCACGATAAGCCTAACGGTGTTGTTTATTTTCTTAGTGCGCAGGTTACAAAGTACTAAGAAGCGAATTGGTACGAGAGCAAGAGCCCATAATCAGGAACGCCCAACTTTTGTATCAACAAGTGGCGCCATCCGTGGGACCCTACTAAGAATTAAGGACTAGAATGACAAAGAATAAGAATTCAAGCCAACGGACTCCGCAGTAAGAAAAACGTGACCATCAGAGGAAGAATCAGCAAGATTCGACCTCTAGACAGGTTGCTAGGACAACCAGCGCACCTGGTCACCAAGAGGCAGGGACAACCTAACCTCTTCCAGTGATAGAACTACCTGTAAGGACTACCCAAGTCACCCTAGTGGTCCTAAGCGTTGAGGAACTCCAACGCACCCTCTTCACTACTCCTCATCAAACTGTACCCACAGTGAACAACATTGTGCCACCAGGTGCACCTAACCGAGATAGGGTGCCTAATACTGAGGCAGACATTCTTGCAACAACTGAGGACGCACCCAATCTAACTTTGGGAAATTTTGTATCCCAAAACTATGAAACCTTAACCGCCCTCATGTAGGAAGAAGCAAGGAGAAGGGCAAGTACAAGCCTACAAGCTCGACTGAATTTTGGTCCTGAACGCGAACCATCACCACTGCGCCACCCACGAGGAAGACGCGCAGAACGTACCACTATCCATGATAGGCTGGGTACGACATCTGATTCACAATACTCAGAAGATAGCGAGAGGCGCACTAATGTTCACTCCAGACTTGGCAGTCGGGGGATACAAGACCGATTAGGACCTCAACACTCGCCAAGCCAAGGATCCTCCAAACCTGGAAGTAAGAGGATCCAAGACAGATTGGGGAAAAGAAGATCCCCAAGTAGAGATCCCTCAGGCTCTTCTTCTGAAAAAAGCCGGCGCAAGCGCTAAAAAAGAGACTACTCTTCCTCCAGTGACTCCTCGGACAACGAGGATAAAGAGACAGGACACTGGAAGTCAAGAGGAAGGCGTCGCGATGAAGAGAACGAAGATATGTTTCTTCCATGGCGTCGCCAGAAAGTTGACGCGTTTACACGGCGCATCAGCGATTACTCAGACCGCAAACGCAGGCGCATGCCCACTAACGTAAAAACATATGATGGAACAGGTGATCCGGATGATCACCTAAAAGTTTTCGAATCAGCCACCACTATCGAAAACTGGCCACAGCCTGTGTGGTGCCACATGTTCAATTCTACTTTAGTAGGGAACGCGCGCACATGGTTTAGAAAACTCCCACGTAGGAGCATCGGTGGGTTCGAGGAATTACGGAAAGCATTCCGTCTCAACTTCACCCAGCGAAAGAAGTGCGCTAAAAACCCTGTTGAGCTAGCAAGAGTGAAACATCGCCAAGGGGAATCAACCAGCGCTTTTATGGAACGCTTCAAGGATGAGTGCATACAAGTCAAAGCATGTCCTGAAATCTTAAAAATTTCAGGGTTCATGAATGGGATTAATAACCCAGAACTCATCCTAAAGCTAAACGACAAAGTTCCACAGACTTTCGATGAGCTAACAAAGCGCACTAGATCCTTTATACAAGGAGAAGCAGCTGCTGCGGACAGCAAAAGGGTTATTCGAACTATAGGCAGCAAGAGCAGCCTCGGAGACAATCCAATGATCAGAATAACAACCGCAGCAGGAATTACCGCAGTGGGAGAGACAATGACAAATATACCCCTCTTACAAAAACTCCGAGGGAAATATTTGCAACAGAAGGTGCAAACTTCCCAAAACCGCCACCAATGCGCACTGCAGAGGAAAAGCGCATAGGGAACGGATACTGCGAGTACCATGGTCAAAAAGGCCATACAACTAACGAGTGCGTCTAGCTAAAACAACTAATTGAAAAGTTAGTAAGAGAAGGCAGAATGGACCACCTTGTAAAAAACATCAAAGAAGGGAAAGACAAACAAAGGAGCGGAGGTAAGAAAGAGCCCCCCAAAGAAAAAGCTGATACCATATACATGATACAGTCATGGCAGCGCAAGATAAAGCAAAAAGTCAGCCAAAAATTCTCTCCAGAAAAAGAGATATCTTTCCCTACTTTAGCTGCGGACAACGCAGTTGTAGAACCTCTGACTATTAAAATACATACGGGGGGACATGATATCCACCGCATGTACATTGACGGAGGAGCATCCGCAGACATCCTGTATGATCATTGTTTCAAGAGACTGCAACCTGAAATCCAAAATCAATTGATACCAGCAACAACGTCATTGACTGGATTCACAGGAGAAAAGATCTGGCCCATGGGGCAGCTACGCTTGCTGGTTGTCGTAGGAGATGAACAACACTCAACCGCAACATGGATAAATTTCATGGTAATAAAATCTCCCTCACCATACAATGGTATCATCAGGAGACCTGGAATATCATCCATGCGCGCTGTACCATCCACAGCGCACGGAATGCTTAAGTTTCTAGTGGAAGGAGGAGTTGTCACCCTCTATAACACAACAGTACCACCAAGAGAATGCAATGCGGTAACAACTGAAGTAGAGATTATTCCAGAACAGCGCGCAGAAAAAACACCAAACCTAATCCCGATTAACCGGAGCAACAAGTTTCGATTGGTGGATCTTTATCTGACAAAGGTAAAGCAGCCGTATGCGCACTCTTGCAGAAGAACCTGGACATCTTCGCATGGGAACCAAAACACATGACAGGAGTGCCACGCTCTATCACAGAGCATAAGCTACAAATCCGACAAGGATATCCCCTGATACGACAAAAGAAGCGCGGCCAGGCACCAGATCGTGCAAAGGCTATTCTGGAAGAAGTACACAAGCTTTTAGACGCAGGCATCATGCGCGAAGTGTACTACCACGACTGGCTCTCTAACCCAGTCATGGTAAAGAAGAGCGACGGCAGTTGGAGAATGTGCGTGGACTTCACGGACCTCAACAAAGCATGTCCACAGGACTGCTACCCACTGCCAGAAATAGACTAGAAGGTAGAATCTCTGTGCGGATACCCTTTCAAATGCTTCCTAGATGCATACAAAGGGTACCATCAAATTCAGATGGCAGTCGAAGATGAAGAAAAAACAGCGTTCCACACCAGTCAAGGAGTGTACTACTACACAAAAATGCCTTTTGGCTTAAAAAACGCAGGCGCGACATACCAACGATTGGTGGATACAGCTTTCGAGAAACAAGTAGGCCGCAACTTGGAGGTCTACGTTGACGACCTTGTCATCAAAAGCCACACAGAGGATGAATTGGTGCACGACATAGAGGAAACGTTCAGAACAATGGGATGAATAAATATGAAGTTAAATCCCAAGAAGTGCACCTTTGGCGCAACCGAAGGTACGTTCCTTGGATACTTAATAGAACCCGATGGAATCAAGCCTTGTCCTAAAAAAACAAAGGCTGTTATTGATCTCCCCTCAACGCGCATACTCAAAGAAGTCCAGTCATTGAATGGAAAGTTAGCAGGGCTAAACCGTTTCTTATCCAAGTCAGCAGACAAATCCCTTCCTCTCTTTAAAACACTCACGAAGTGCACTAAAAAGGGAGATTTTCGCTGGACCGAAGAAGTGGAGGAAGCTTTCCAACAACTAAAACACCATCTGGCATCTCTTCCCAAACTTGTCGCACCGCGACCAGGGGAAGAGCTAATCATGTACTTATCAGCAACCCATGGAGCAGTTAGCGCAGTGCTATTGATAGATAGGAACTCCGTCCAGACACCCATATACTTTGTAAGCAAAGCCCTGAAGAAGACAGAGACTAACTACAGCACTATGGAAAAGCTGGTCTTAGCCCTCATATTCGCAGCCAAAAGGTTGCGCAGATACTTTCAAGCACACCCAATAGCTGTAATCACTGATCAGCCAATCAAACAAGTTATCTCTAAACCTGACGCATCAGGATGCTTACAGAAGTGGAGTATACTGTTAAGTGAATATAACATCTCATATAGACCGTGCACTGCAATCAAAGGACAAATCTTAGCCGATTTCATTGTGGAGAAGCCAGATAACGACAGTCTAACACCTGCAACCAAAACAGATCTACAGGAACCCTGGATTCTGTTCACAGATGGGTCCTCATGTGTAGATGGATCAGACGCGGGCCTTATTCTTACAAATCCAGAAGGTATGGAATTCACCTACGCGCTGCGTTCTGAATTCACAGCCACAAACAATGAGGCAGAATACGAAGCCCTACTAGCCGGACTACGCATCGCAATCCAAATGGGTGTACGCAACCTGGAAGCGAATGTAGATTCTCGGCTAGTTGCTAACCATGTGCTAGGTGAATATGAAGCCAAGGATGAACACATGATCTAATACCTAGAAAAGTCCAAGTCCTTAATAAAAAACTTTGATAGGTTCACAATAAAACAGGTGCCCAGAGGAGATAACAGGAAAGCAGATGCGCTCAGCAAAATCGCATCTACAAGCTTCGCGCACCTCTCAAAACAGGTATTGGTAGAAACCCTAAAAAACAAGTCAATCTTGGAAATGGAGATATCCACAGTGATAGAAGAACAAGATCCTACATGGATGACGCCTATCATTGAATTCATCAGCAAGGGAATCTTACCACAAGATCATAAGGACGCTCGAAGAGTGTGGCGCACAGCGCAACGGTTTGAACTACGAGGCAACATACTCTATCGACGATCTTTCTTACAACCCTAGCTCAAATGTGTTGGACCTCTTCAAGAAGACTACGTACTCAGAGAAATCCACACTGGATCATGTAGTATGCACTCAGGGCCGCGATCTGTGGTGGCAAGCGCTCTAAGGTCAGGGTATTATTGGCCAACTATGCATCGCGACGCACGCAATCTGATAAAGAAATGCAGCAATTGTCAAGTACATAGGCCAATCCCGCGCCGACCACAACAAGAGCTAACACCTATTACCTCACCATGGCCATTTTATAAATGGGCCATTGACATCGCAGGACCCTTTCCTGTAGCAGCAGGAGGAGTAAAGTTCCTCATCGTAGCCATAGACTACTTTACGAAGTGGATTGAAGCAAAGGCGGTGGTGAGCATCACAGGAAACCAAGTCAAACGCTTTGTCTGGGACAACATTGTCTGTCGCTTCGGACTACCGGGAGAGATTATATCAGACAACGGAAAACAATTCTGTGATAACCCATTCAAAGATTGGTGCGCGCAATTGAACATCACGCAACACTTCGCTTCAGTCAAACACCCACAAACCAATGGCCTAGTTGAGCGCGCAAACCGCAGTCTAGGTGAAGGAATAAAAGCGCGCCTTGACAGACATAAAGGAAGGTGGGTGGATGAGCTCTCGCATGTCTTATGGGCGCATCGCACAACAATCAAAACCAGTACTGGCGACACGCCATTCTCCCTAGTCTATGGAACAGAAGCCGTCATACCAGCTGAGATAGGAATGCCAACTATACGCACAGCAGAGGTCAACGTCACAACAAATGACGAGGAATGGCGCATAGACTTAGACTTACTGGAAGAAAGGCGTGAACGCGCAGCTATACGCGAAGCAAAGACTAAGGCAAAAATGAAGAAGTATTATGATGCAAAGGTCAAACACACTTCATTCAGACTAGGAGACTTTGTTTACCGCGCTAATGATGCGAGCCACGCAGAAGTCACAGGCAAGCTCGGACCAAAATGGGAAGGACCTTACGAGGTCACAGATGCGCTTGGCAACGGCGCATACAGACTGCGCGACATGGAAGGTCACGACCTAGCGCGCACTTTGAACATCTGCATCCTCAAAAGATGTTACTTTTAGGCTACGGCCACTATACAGACACCTTTGCATCCTACGAGATGCCCAATAAGTGTTTGTTTTTCTTTACTTTCATAGGAATTGTATTATTTTTTTTTCAAAAAACTTGCAAGTATCAATAAAATGTTATGGTTCCTAGCTAACTCCATAGCGTATTTCACTTTATTACATACTCATATATGTCAATATCGTTATCTTATATTTTTGCCTACATGGCGTGCATGCACTAATTAAAGACCCACGAAGGCATAAAGGATGAGTTAACCTACTAATTCACTCGTTGAGTAAGAGGGTTGCAAACCCATCAACATTAGATCACGTATCCTTTCTAAGCGCCTTACTTTTGAGACGTCGAGGTAAGTTTCACACGCGCATCTCACGATGGGTGCGCAAATATTAAGTACACCGTACAAGCTTAGCAAATAACGAGCCAAGACACTTGGTCAAATAATAAAACTTAGCAAACAATGCAAGTATATTTCTTCAAGTCACGCACTTAATGAGCCAATACACTTGGTCAAATAATAAAACTTTGCAAACAATGCAAGTATAATAATGCAGCCAATATACTTGGTCAAAAATAATAAAACTTCGCAAACAATGCAAGTACATTTCTTAAAGTTATGCACTTAATCAACAAAAAGGTATCTTATTCAATATTACAAGGAAAGATACATTTCATTATTTACATAGTACATATACAAAAAAGCCTACACGCTATGGCGATGCTCAGGGCTCTCCTCCGGAGCAGTAGAACTCCCCGCCTCCTGAAGCTTCCTCAGAATCAAAGCGTCCTTGGGAGATACGGTAGGAACACTTACGGGCACACCATCAGACCTAGGGATGTGTGCAGCGCCCACGCCACGCAACACTGCCTTACCCTTGATGCCCCTCTTCTGAGCAGCCCTCTGCTCGTGACGCTCCAAAACCTCTTTCAAAGGAATCTCCCTTTCAAGAGCAAATGGGTTAAGGATATCGCGAGGCTGCGCAAACACAGGAATCTGCAGCTGCGACACATCAGGCTTCAGAAAGTAATCTGATTGCCCTTCTGCATCCTCTCCAAGGTGGCGCTCCAACGTCAACTCCGCCATAAGTACATCTATGGGGTTGTCTTGGTCGCGCTCCAACCTCCCAATGTGCGGCAGCTCGAGGACCTTTAACCCCGCCATAGCCTGCATCAACTCATCGTAGGCAGCCGCATTATAGCCAGGGACCTCTGCTAAGTCCTTGGTCAGCAGCTTGGCCTCGTGGAGATCCTCCATAGCCTGCGACTTCCCCCTCGCCATCGCACAGTGCACCACCTTCCCAAAGGCGCCCAACACCTCTTGGGACTCCAGCGTGCCCATAGCTGCCAGGCGCAGCCCGTGGCTAATCAACCACCTACATCAACAAAGATAATTTGTGTTAATAACAAGCATAGCAAAAAGGAATATTACGAAGGAGTAGAGTATAAAAGAGATACCTGCGCTAAGCAATGGTCGACATCAAATGAGGATATAACTCCTCATTGTACTCGATGCTCAGGCCACGCAGCTTGTCCTCCTGCACCTTGATGATCTTCATCATATCCTCCTTAAACTTGGCTATGTTAGCAAAATGCTCCACCTTCTTCTCTTCCAAGAAGCGCACAGCCCAAGTCAGGTCGGACTTATAATGATGAAGCTCCCCGCGCGCCTTTTCCACCTCAGCCAAGGCGGATAACTTCTCATGGGTGATCTTCTCAGTATACACCCGCGAGGACTCCAACTCCACATGCGCATCCGCCAACTGCGCACGGAGCTTCGCTAGCTCCTCATCCTTCTGGGCGAGAGTACTGCTCTCCCCGACATACTTCTCCCTCAACAGAGCCACCAGCTCAGCCTGGCGCGCAGCAGTCGAAGCCAACTCATCCATCAACTGCTGCGCCCCCTACCCTCATCAACCTTGGCTTTCCCCTCCTTGTTTTCATTCTGTGGAGAGGAAACCACATCCACGAAGACCCCATCATTCTTCGCGGCGTCATCCCTACAAGACATAAAGAACGCAGTTAGTATATATTGTGACAAGTAATATATAAGAAACATAATATAGATGCAGATACTTACAGAAGTGGAGAGGCCTCAGCAGCCTTCTTATTCGCACCAGAAGCGGATGTCTCCTCCGCGGACGACTCCGCATCCCCAATGAGGTAGCGTCGTCTCTTCTTGGGGCCACTGGTCTCAGCCTCTCCCTTGGGCTTAATATTATGCGCCACTTCTTCCTTCAGTACCTCCTCAGGCTTTAGAATCTCTATGCTGTCAGACGACTCAGCACGCGCCTCCTCTTGCGCCACCTCCACATCTGGCGCCACGCTCTAAACAGGCGTCACCTGGAACGGCGGCGTATTTTCAGGGACAACCTCCGGTAGCACGGTCAAGTGGCCCTCAGTCACCTCCAGTAATGGCTGCTCACCTTCCCTCAGAGGGCGCACCCCTATAGTCACCTGCTTCGGCTTGTCCAGCTTTACAACGGCAAACAGATCCATCTCTGCGCACATAAACAACACAAGAAAGGAGAAAGGATTAGTTATTAAAGGTGCGCATACAAAAAGACTTACAAAATTTGAAGTAGAAGGGACGAACACCCAC
This sequence comes from Artemisia argyi, assembly GCA_030686995.1. Taxonomy (NCBI): domain Eukaryota; kingdom Viridiplantae; phylum Streptophyta; class Magnoliopsida; order Asterales; family Asteraceae; genus Artemisia; species Artemisia argyi. The sequence continues at coordinate 20,610,313 of CM060681.1, read as the reverse complement.
CCCGGCCTTCCTCACTTATAAAAGTGGGCACCTCGTCCCCAGCGCCGAAATAATTGCGACTCAACCCCATGTGAACCAAAAACTCCTCCGGATAAGGGTTAATGGATAGGCGGTTGGCATCAAGAGTCTGCACATCAGCCAGCCTATAGGAACCGGGTGCGGGGCGCCCATCCCTTGGCAAAGTATCTTGAGTATAAAACTCATAGGGCGATGGAAAAACTACATCATCAACCCAGAAAAAATGCTCCCTCCAATTTCTTAGGGAGTCTACCTTCTCAGTGTAACACTGAAGCGCCCCCGGGCGCTTCGCAAAAGATACCCATCCATTTGACCACGTCGTGTGGTAAAAGGAGCGGAACAAGGCTATGGTCGGTTCTATCGCAAGTAAACGACAGTTTACTTCAAAATTCGACACCTTAGCCGTACCTATACAGTGCAGCTGTGAGATGTGGAGGCGATAGTGGTTGAGCAAATCGCTCAGAAAAATAGAAATGAGTACGCGGTAATTCGCGTACTCAAAGAATTTCGTGCATAACCCTATTTTCCCTTCGGGGAAATCAGCTATACACGAGTCAACATCTGGAGCCTCTGGACGCACATCCAGAGGCACGAAGAAGTCAGACGTAAACTGAGTAACATCATCAACCGTCATCGCAGAGCGAAAGTCCTCTAACTGGGCAACCATTTTCATTAATTCACTAGTAAAAAACGCACACAAAAATTACCTACGGAAAGGATTATTTTCTTTGCAAAATATAACTTTCAAGAAAGTGAGCAATGGTGAGTGTGTGTTTTACTGTGTGTGATTGTAAAAATGGGGCGGTGACTCTTATATAGGGAGTAAAAAAAACCCTAGATGATGTCCACGTGGATCCCACTCACAAAAACGTGTGGCTAGAACCGAAACGGTACATGCACTTTTTCCCGATTTCCGAGGGCCACGTGGACACTGCCCCCAATTTTCGAGGTATCCTTTTGAAATACCTATGACTAGGTGCATTGCACTTTAAAATGGGCGGCAATATTTCAATGTTCTCCCGCCATGCTTACCGCTGGTAATATTATTCTAGCATCCGCGGCTACGAGCCGCGCACACTAGACTGGGGGGACATGATGACGTATAGTCTATATATGGGCCACGAGCCCAAATGATATACATTACTAAGGCCCAAATCCACCATGAGTGGGCTATTGTAACTTGGGCCGCATTAATAATGGGAGCAGGCTCACGTAAGCCCAACCCAAACAAACTATACACGGTATAGATAAGGATCATCTATCTATGGAATAGATATCCTTACCCGGATAAGCACCATGGGTGCGAAACGTAAGGAGCACGAACCCTACAAGGATTCCGCGCCTATATAAGGAATGACATAACTATCATTCAAGGTACGATTCACAAAACCCTAACTCTTTACGAGAACCCTAAATAGATTACTTACTCTTACGCCGGAGTCTAATCGTGGGAGACAATCCCACGATAAGCCTAACGGTGTTGTTTATTTTCTTAGTGCGCAGGTTACAAAGTACTAAGAAGCGAATTGGTACGAGAGCAAGAGCCCATAATCAGGAACGCCTAACTTTTGTATCAACATATACTCTTTGAAAAATGTTGTTCAGTATCACCTGGCTTTAAACCTATGGATGAAGTGTGGTGTCTTTCGGATACTCTAATATATCTTGTAGCTGAAAATTTATAATAAGATAATAGTGTTAACTGTTAAGAAATTCTTTGAAACTTTGTAATGCAAGATGTTAATCTAGCGACGAAATAGAACAAACATCCAATGAGAAATGACATACCTTCAGGTGTAGGTAACACTGATCGCTACAAGGTCTCTCCACGATAGAGGGAGGTTGTCCAGCCTATCAATCATGCAAGTAAAAATACAGAAATGCAAGCTATACAAAACTACACTATAAAAAGCTTAATGATCTTGAAAACACAAATGCTTACAGGAGTAATAACAGATTGTCTTATGTGGTGACAATAAAATCTCTGACAAGTAAGAAGAGTAATTATCTCACATTAACCAAATCTAACAAGAATGAAATGAGAAAACTTGTATGCATACATACCAAACATTGTCGGCAAAAGAGATCAAGCCATGAACTGTCTGTGTCATCCTCATTTACCATTCCTTTTTCTGTCATAATAATGGTAAATGCCTCCTCCTTGAAAGAAGAAATATAAGTCAATCATAGTAGATTTTATAGAAAATTAGTTAGAATTAGAAGTTGACTACGGAAAACTTAGTCTGTGATTAAGATATAGGACATAGGAGCAACTTAATTACATGGATTTCGGATGTAGTTCCACCGATGAACCTTGTCAAGAGTTGAATTACGTCCTCGGTTGGTTCATACTCTTGGCTAATTACGAACCTATAATATTCAAAAGTTGTCATAAAGATAATGCAATAATATGTTATAAGACTGATATTAACTATAAAACTTCTAACATAAGTGTAGACTATGGAGGTGCTTGCCATTGCTTATCTGCTAAAAGTAATTAGTGTAAAAATAAGTAAATAAGCAGTTTCATCCAAACAGTCACAACAGTTAATCACTTTAACATTGCAGATAAGCACTTAAGCAATCCCAAACACCCTCAATAAAACTATTAGTTTTAAATACTATCACAAGGGCATTATCGTCATAATGGCCGGATAGGAAATAAGCACAATCGATGTTTCTGTAAAAAGGAGAAGATGCGTGAACTATCAACGAATTAATAAAACAAATGTTATGTCAGCTAAATTATGCAAGTGAATTTATTTTACCTTATCAACCGTTTTTCATCCTCTCTAAATTGATGTCTAACATGAGTAACTCTTTCTGCTTCGATTTGTTTTTTCAGTTTTTGGAGCTTTCTTGTTAATGATGCTAAATGATCCACCTTCTCTTTTCCCTTCAAGTTATGTTAATGTCAACAAATGAGAAAAGTTGTTCACATGGCATGTTAATATGTTATGAAACAATGGAATGAAACAACTAAGCATATATCATCCTCACATTGCAATGTTGACAAACAAACCTAAAACAAAAAACTATGCTTAATGTGACTACAGTAATAACTGAAAATGGTTAATGATGAGTTGACCATTTTTTTTTACTAAACAAATTAAGTTTATGAGTAGTTATAATGTTATATGAACAATACCAAACCATAAAATATTTTATTTTAGTTAAACCATTTGTTATTAAAAGTAAAATGATTAAACTTTTACTTATCCTATTAACATTTGATATTATATTACTTCTATAATACATGCATTTTTATTATTATGTTTACAAGAAAAAGAAAAAGGGGCAAATTTCATAAAAAGAATAAGAGGGAATTACATATTAGTCCTTTCAAAAGTAAAAAGTGTTGCATGTATATCATTTGTGTAAGTTTCTAATATCCAAATTACACCGATTTTCATGTTTTGGATGTATATTTAAATAGCATCTTTTAAGGATATATATGCAAAAGTCTTAAAGATACGAATATCAAAGAAGTTTGAAATGCTTTTACATAATATTCTTATGTTACTATATATATACATATTTTTACAAAACTTTGAGAAATGCTCTCTTTTTATTAAAAGCAAAAAAAAAATACAAAATACAAAATATTTAAAAACCGTATATCTTATTACTATTTTAATAATAAAAAATTTATTTTATAAAGTATTAATTATTAATTATCTTTTATAAGTATTATTGTTTATAAAAAAATATTATTATAAATATTAATCTTTTATAAATTTTACACAAAATATGTTTTGTTGAAAAGAAAATTACTATTTGTATAAAATGATAGTATAATAATACTAAATTACATACCTTTTTAGTTATCACAACGTAACATATTTTTTACACAAAATTATCAAAATAGGAATTATTAACAGACGTTGCCAATTCGTTAAATCAATAAATGCAACGTATACATAAATAAAAATGCCCATATAGTCAAATTCATTAACAAAAATTCTCTTAATACTCAATAATTCGACAAGTAATATTCAAATGAATCAAATATTATATCAACTAAACACAAATTCTACAAATAGCAAAAAAAAAAAAAAAAAAGGATTACAATAATACAATCAATGTTATTTATACATATCTATTTAAAATCATTAAAATCAAATAGATATATACTTTTCAGCAAAACACATATTCTTAAAAAAAAAAAAAAAGTATGCATTAATCCAATCAACATTATTTATGATTATATACATGTTTATATATATATATATATATATATATATATATATATATATATATATATATATATATATATACTACCTCCGTCCCATAAAAACTGTCCAGTTTTACTTTTCAGAGTCAAACTGGTTCAACTTTGACCTTATCTATTTTTGTGAGTATTGTATAATACTTTATAAAAAATATATGAATGAATTGAGTTTTAAGTGTGTTTTTCATTGGTATACTTTTTCATCAAGTATTATATAACACATAAAAAATATTTAAGGTCAAAGTTGAACCAGTTTGACTTTGAAAAGTCAAACTGGACAGTTTTTATGGGACGGAGGTAGTGTATATTGATGCGTGGGAATCGCAACAGGCTTTACCTCTCGAGGGATCTCGAGAAGCTTACAACCCCCACCAGGCAGTGTACCTGATCGTTGTAGTATAGTATAGTGACAAGTACCGGGGGATTGATCGTTCAGCTTAGGAATAGTGTCGCTAGGATTAGAAAGCCTAAATACTAGTTCTAAAGGTGAGGGATGATTATTTTTGTATTTTTATATTTTTTAGAAAGCAATTAAAATCTCGGGGTTTGAAGGATTTGGGCGGAATTAGTTGCTAGTCAACTAACCCAATACTAATATGCAATCAAAATAAAATACTAAAAATGAAAATAAACTAATTATACTAAAGTTGTGAGCAGTAATTGGAGAAAATGTGTTTACTTAGATTTCACTACTCCCTAGATATCTTTTACACGTTAATTACTTGTTATAATTGCATGGATGACGGATCGTATTCCTTAATACCATTCATGGGGTGGCATACATAACTCCCCAATTCTATTAGCTCTTATCTCCTCCTACACCATGCCCAGCACAACTATAGGGATTGTAAACAGTGGCTCATGCATTAAATACAACCAATAAAGACCTAGTATGCCTCGTTCATGTTTCTTAAGACGTTCAAGCATGTTACCATTTGGAGATCTGCCAGTTTTCTTAAGCCTAATATATAAATCATTCATCCAAGACAAGAATAAACAAGTAATCAACACATAATCAATATCTATGTTTCATTAGATCTAAGCAAACACAAAAGAGATCTAGCCTAGCATAATGGAATTGAGACAAGAACAAGATATAGACAACCAACACTAGACATATTGATTGAATTAGAAGAACACTTATCTCAATTACAATGCAAGGTATCAAGGGTTTGGAACCCTTGAAAAACCTGTAAAAGTTGCACCAAAATCGTACTTAGGGTTTCTCCAAAACTTCTCTCTTTTTTTGTGAAAAATTAGAAAACTATATATAGAAAAATGGGTTTGACGGCGTCAAGAAGAAACATATGACGCCGTCACCTCGCCGCCAAAACTCTTCTCGGACTGCCTAGATCTACTTCTGACGCCGTCAAGACTAATATGTTTCCAGGCCGTCACGACTCTTTTACTCTTGACGCCCTTCCTACGTGACGCCGTCAAATCTTCTCTGGATCGTCATGGATTTTCATGAAATTTGCTCTTGACGCCGTCAAGGTTTTGCTCTTGACGCCGTCACCTACTGTTCCCAGCATGGAAAATTAAGACTTTGGCATTTTCTTCATTTTTATGCTCCAAAAACGTCCGAATTGCTTCCTTTTCCAGATTTCTCTCCCAAAGTACCTAAAATCACAAAAGGAACGATTTAGGGCAATATTTGATCAAATAAATTTGAATTCGGGCTTAAATGACCCCCTAAAAACGGATCATTTTTCGCCTCATCATATACCCTTACAGTGAGATTTGCTTGTCCTCAAGCAAATGCGCTTTTATTCTACTCAAAAGACAAGTTAGGGGTCATTTAACACTAATATAAAAGTAATTACAACAAATAATCGTTCCACTAAAGACCAATAGACAAGCACGGAGGTCATATACAAGCACCTCACAAATAGTGTTTAGATACTCACATCTCTCGGGTGTAATAAAGTATAAATTACAAAATGGAAACGGAAGATATCTCACACTACCTGTCATAGCAAAATAGATTACCATAGGCTTGGGAAAGGATCAAACCTCCACCACATGGCGTAAGCACCTAGGATAAACTATCAAAGAGGTCTTTTAAAGGGTTGTAACGTTAGGTGTAGGGATATGAAATACACGGTTTTGTTGGATAAAGGAAGTTTTACTGGTGGCGAGTTAACAATCTTGGTTAATTACATGTACAATATGGCGTTGCTAAGCCAAGACTAGACTCGACTTAAGCTAATAAATGAGAAATAACAAAAACATAAAATGAACATAGAATAAAAAGGGATGGTAGTCCGTATTTTTTTTTTTTTTTTTTTTTTTTTTTTTTTTTTTTTTTTGCATACACTCTTACCCTACCATCCAAAATAATACATCATAGGGGATGAGAATTCCCCTTACACTTTAATCTTTACATACTTTACAATAAACTAATCTAATGACTCGAATTAAGAAAATCAAAACACTTGGAGCACTTTTAAGATTAACGTACGTATGGGGGTAATAAATGATGTTCTTCCCCATTACTCCATAAATAAGTACTTACCCATGAGTCCCAATCGTCCCAAAACAATATGTACAAGGATATGACTCGACTTAGCAACCATGTAATCAATTAGAAAGTTATCTTAGGGTTTAACAAATAACAATAATGCACTAAAAATGAGCGCATACATGGAAGGCTAAGGCGATTTGGGTGTACATTTAAGTGGGGTGTAACAAATTCTTCCTTTAAGTAAGATGCTTAAAGTTAGAAACGAAAAGATAGGCTCGGAGGGGTGTACTAGGGGTATCGTGTACTAAAAATGAGTACAACGCTAAGGGTGTGGGAAAAATTAGTTGACTTAACTAGCCAAGTAATATGACTTAAATGGTCAAGTAATTATAATACGGGTTTAACACAAGGGTAATCCTAATGCCTCTTATCATGTAGTAAATTTTACTACACGAATGTAGTCTCACTAGCGGTCTCGGGATGCATCACTAACGCAAGTTCTAGAATCTAAATACTACCGGTACACTCATAAGCACTAATAGTAAATGCTTTTCCTATCAAATCTAAAGGCGAACCTCACATTTTTCGGTGGAAAATTTTTCTGAATATACGGTTATGTGCTAGTCATACAATCTCCTATCCATGAGACGCTTGCTATGGCTAAAGTTTCACTCCTAAATGTTGTAAAAAATTTTAAATTTGGCGCTAAAATTACACTAACAAGTATTTCTCATAGTTTTAGTACACATCTACCATTAAACAAAACAAACTCAAGCGAAAGTGCATATGTAAGGTATCATCTTTTTACCCTCCCCTTACACTTAAGATGAACATTGTCCCCAATGTTCAAGTAAAGAATGTAAAAGTGAAAAAGTAAAGAGAATGAAATCAAATACTCCCCTGATTCGCTCGGTATGGATAATAGGATGGCCAGGTTAAATCTTCCTCCAAGAAAATGAACAATCAAAGCTTCCCTTCCAGAATATAAATCATCTTCTTGTCATACATAACCTGTAAAACCTGACAAAATAGACAAGACAACCTCGCGTAAAATCGGCGGCATCCTATATAAGTTACTAAATCCTAGAAAACAAGATAAGATATAATGCTTGTGGAATGAAGTTTGCAGATCTCCTGGAGATTATAAACTAAAGAATCAACAAAAACATTAAGACTCCGGTATAAACAAAACTAGCAAAATTTCCAGAATTTTACACATGACGCCATCAAGAGTAAACTCGTGACGCCGTCAGAAGTGACCTGCAGAAATTCTTATGTTAAGTTTCCGAAAAATTTCTGGAAAAACTTCGTCCTACTTCCTGGAAAATCCTGCAAAACATCATTACGACTCGATACAAGCATTTGACTCTAACAAGTACTAATACACATGTCCATTTAATATTGTTGTGGTTCATGCTCAATTTTGTTCTTATAAACAAATTTGGATCTCCCTTACACTTATCTTTTGCAAAATACCTTTATATGTAATTAAGACGAAGTTAAAAATAAAATAAAGCATTTTCACAATTTACTTTGAAACATGAGCCACAAACAATAAAAATAAAACATGCATACAGAAACAAATAAAATCAAACAAACAAACAAACAAACAAATAAAAACACACAAAACATGGGTTGCCTCCCAAGAAGCGCTTGTTTTTGTTCGAGTCACGAGCCTGACTCTACCCTTATTTAACGGAAATTGGGGAGGTTCTCCCTACACTTAGGATTAAGTGTGGGTGAAAGTAGCGATACACACCCTTAGGGTGTGAATATGCCATGTGAGGTGAAGGGGGTGAGTGAATGGCTTCCTTCATCCTAAAACTACCTGGATAATATTGGTTGATGGGTGGGTCGGTTCCTCTTTTGTCTCCTAGAAATATATCTAAGGATGGAAAGGTGTGTAAAGATTGAGGTTCCGGTTCATCAACACTAGGAAATTCCCTTGAACTAGGAGTAAGGTTATCACTACAAGTGTTAAAACCTATATCCTCTAATGGTGCCTGGTCCAAGGGTTCTACTTCTATTAGGGTTCCTATAGTCTTTTCTACTTCTTTCGAGTAAGTCACGGGCGGTGTGTATGCCTCAAATGATGATAGGACTTGTGGGGTACTTAGTGGGCTTGGGTTTTCTGCTATCTCTTCCATCACATCAATATCACCTATGTGTTCATCTTGTATTATGGTAGTGCCTAACCATGACATGCAACTAGGTGGCTCAACTCTAACCTCATGTGTGTCGTATGTTTTGGTGAAATCTATCCCGCTCATGCAACTAGGTAGTTCAACACTAACCATCTCATAATCTTGGTTTGATTCTAAGTTCACGTTCTTAGAAACTAGGTCATCTCGCTCATACGAATCCACCAATTCGTTGAACTTATGGGTAATGGTTAGGAAGCTTTTCTCAAAATTCATCCAAAGGGTCTCACTAAAAGGAATTGATCCTAAAAATGATCGTCTAATAGAAAACACACATGCATAAAATTCATCAAACCCATCTAACTTTACACCCATCTCCTCTTGTATATATGTAAGATCACTTAAAAATTCATTGGAACAACAGGAGGCAAATCTATCCGAGTAAACTAATTGTTCCTCTATAGTTAATGATCTAAATGGAATTTCATCCGCCATGGAGACAAATGAAAATGGTTTTACAAACAAAGGGCATAAAGAAAAAGATAGACTAAAGAGAACCTAAAAATAAAAATAAAATCTTACTAGAAAGGAATCTAGCAAGTAGACCTAATAAAAAGAAATTCTAACCTAGACAATAACTATTCCCCGGGCTGCGGCGCCAAAAACTTGATGCGTGGGAATCGCAACAGGCTTTACCTCTTGAGGGATCTCGAGAAGCTTACAACCCCCACCAGGCAGTGTACCTGATCGTTGTAGTATAGTATAGTGACAAGTACCGGGGGATTGATCGTTCAGCTTAGGAATAGTGTCGCTAGTATTAGAAAGCCTAAATACTAGTTCTAAAGGTGAGGGATGATTATTTTTGTATTTTTATATTTATTAGAAAGCAATTAAAATCTCGGGGTTTGAAGGATTTGGGCGGAATTAGTTGCTAGTCAACTAACCCAATACTAATATGCAATCAAAATAAAATACTAAAAATGAAAATAAACTAATTATACTAAAGTTGTGAGCAGTAATTGGAGAAAATGTGTTTACTTAGATTTTACTACTCCCTAGATATCTTTTACACGTTAATTACTTGTTATAATTGCATGGATGACGGATCGTATTCCTTAATACCATTCATGGGGTGGCATACATAACTCCCCAATTCTATGAGCTCTTATCTCCTCCTACACCATGCCCAGCACAACTATAGGGATTGTAAACAGTGGCTCATGCATTAAATACAACCAATAAAGACCTAGTACGCCTCGGTTCATTATTCTTAAGACGTTCAAGCATGTTACCATTTGGAGATCTGCCAGTTTTCTTAAGCCTAACATATAAATCATTCATCCAAGACAAGAATAAACAAGTAATCAACACATAATCAATATCTAGGTTTCATTAGATCTAAGCAAACACAAAAGAGATCTAGCCTAGCATAATGGAATTGAGACAAGAACAAGATATAGACAACCAACACATAGACATATTGATTGAATTAGAAGAACACTTATCTCAATTACAATACAAGGTATCAAGGGTTTGGAACCCTTGAAAAACCTGTAAAAGTTGCACCAAAATCGTACTTAGGGTTTCTCCAAAACTTCTCTCTTTTTTTGTGAAAAATTAGAAAACTATATATAGAAAAATGGGTTTGACGGCATCAAAAAGAAACATATGACGCCGTCACCTCACCGCCAAAACTCTTCTCGGACTGCCTAGATCTACTTCTGACGCCGTCAAGACTAATATGTTTCCAGGCCGTCACGACTCTTTTACTCTTGACGCCCTTCCTACGTGACGCCGTCAAATCTTCTCTGGATCGTCATGGATTTTCATGAAATTTGCTCTTGACGCCGTCAAGGTTTTGCTCTTGACACCGTCACCTACTGTTCCCAGCATGGAAAATTAAGACTTTGGCATTTTCTTCATTTTTATGCTCTAAAAACGTCCGAATTGCTTCCTTTTCCAGATTTCTCTCCCAAAGTACCTAAAATCACAAAAGGAACGATTTAAGGCAATATTTGATCAAATAAATTTGAATTCGGGCTTAAATGACCCCCTAAAAATGGATCATTTTTCGCCTCATCATATATATATATATATATATATATATATATATATATATATATATATATATATATATATATATATATATATATATATATATACTTAGTAAGATAGAGTCACATGTCAATTTTGTTCATATCCAAAGAGAAAAGTACACACTTATATCATGTTATATCAACAAACATGTACATGAATGAACACAAAATCATATACATTCAATTATATATATATATATATATATATATATATATATATATATATATATATATTAAAAATCACAATCAATCTACAAATAGTTACACATAATTCATATAATCAAAATCTGATGCATATAGATATTGAATCAAGTGTTGATCCAAGTTATTAACATATGTAAATACATTGATTCTATCAAAATTTGTAGGCATTACTATAGATTGATTTTACATGTAATACATATACAAAGAAAAGCTGATAGACATATAGATATTGATGTGCATGCTAAGAAAAACTCAAATATATATGTAATCAATAAAAATAGATGGATAGCGTACTCTCAAATAGGGTGAACTTATGTTGTTGGAATCAGATGAACTTGTGATCTTGGAAATCATGGTTGGCGGTGATGATGTAAGCACAAAGGGACAATTTATGTATGTTTGTTTGCTTATGAAGAGTATATATTTTTGAAAAAAAAATATTGAGTTGTTTGTAAGTTTGAACAATAAGAGTATTTTATTGCTTTAGTCAAATGGGGTCCACTAGTTACTAGTATGGCAACTTTTTTCTTTAATATAAAAACCATTATTTCTGACTTTTTGACTGATTAATGCATGAGGTTTGAACCTAGTGTCATAAAAACTCAAACCGAGTAAAGTTTTGCCTTTTCATGAATTGAGATTGAGTCATCTAACATTTTTAGTGATTAATCACTAGTATTTTACAACTAGGCTATCAGTGAGTGGTTATTAACATATAACACTTAACACTATATAAAGACCTCTAGGCATAAAGTTCGGAGGGTATATCATTTATTTTTGTTAATGTTATGCTATTTATGGAAAACTAAGTTGAGTTTAAAGCATTTATTTGGTTTTTGATTTTTTTTTCTTCTTTTGTTAAATAAGTATGTTACTGTTCGAGTAAAATAAAACTAGGTCATGTTTAAATTTAATATATTATTTCATTAATGTGAACAAAAAATCTATATTTTTTTTAATCATTATTCTTCTTTTTATAGAAAAGTTGATGTAGCACTTATAGTAATGCATAGTTCTTAGGAGATTAACATTCAAGATAACACTAAACATGATAAGAAAAATGCAAATACTAGTTGAATAAGAAAAGAAGAATTAATGTTTTGTTGGAATAATAAATGGAAAATAATAATACTATGCGTGATATATTTAATTCATGTATACGAATAAGAATCAATTAAGTAGACTTTAATTATTCTTATGAAATTCATCTACTATATAAAATTGTTTTAAATTGTATATTTTGTTCTAATTTAGATTAGTTTATATCATAATAATTACAAAATAAAGTTCTCATTTTGTTGATATTTAGCCTACATATGACATATCTTCTAACACTTGTTCAATATTTTGAAATATGTAACACACATCGACAATGTTGAGATTTATCACTATTCACGTTGTTGTTTGTAATTTATTTTACTTCAATGAGCATGAAGGTGAAACAAAAGACCATCAAATTTGAAATTTAAAATTGAACATGTGAGCATTAATTTATAATTTTTATTTCATTTAGCATGGAGGTGAAACAAATTATCATCAAAATTAGAATTTAAAATTGAACGTTTGGGTATTAATATTATTTTATTTCAACTAGCATGGAGGCAAAATAAAATATCTTTGAAATTGGAATTTAATATTGAACAAGTGAGCATTAATTTTTTTTAGCATTAAATTTTAGTTTGAGTATTAATTGCAAAGGTATACTTTAGTATTACACAGATTTTGTACCTTATGAAATAAAATGGAAATATGATAAATATAATCATGATAAATACAAAATTTAGAATGTATTCATATTAAACTTTTTTTGTTTAAGTTTTTTAATTCAATTAATGTTGTTTGTTACAAACCCAATATAAAGTCTCGGGGGTATTCATTATATAAACTTTAATATTACACATTTTCAAAAGTTTTGAGCTTAAATATAAGTTTTATTATATAACGTTATTTAAAATTTTACCCTTTAGCTTAGACTAATTACCCATTTTTTAAAGATTCTTTATTGTCAATTTACTCCAATTCTTTATAGTTTTTCTAACATCAAATTATACAATCGAATATATTAATATGTTAAAATTAACAACTAAATATTCGATACAACCCCCTCTCTTTTTTATTTTTTATTTTTACAATTTTGACACATATACTTTTATTCGGATTCTTGATTTGAACGGAAAGTTAAGAGGCGGTGATCAAAAACCTCCATTTTGACATTCTCTTTGCCAATAAGGTGCCTTGATTTTGGAATTAGGCTCTCCTATTAGTTGATGTGAATAACTTTTTTAAAAAAATAAAATTATTTTCCTTTATTATATACGAGATTTTCTTTTGATTTGTCAAACTAATTTTGGCTTTAAATTTTATTTATAGTTTATATGGTTTGAATTTGAGGAGATCAAAAAAAAATAAAAAATAAATAAATAAATAAATTAACTAATATTAATTAACACGCACTCCTTTAACTAAAAATGTAATTTCATACAACGATTTGTTCCTTTTTAAATAAATAGGTATATAGATTGTATGAGTGTGTGGAATGCTTGTTAAAATGCTAAAAGATTATTAGTATAACAATGAATTCGTTTCTTAACAGTTATGAGTAGGCAAGTATTTTTGACTTAAATATTAATAGACAAAATATACATTACAAATTGAATAAGATATTAGCCTCTTATGTAAAAAGAAAAGAGTGTGATTTTTTTCACTTATTTAAATATTACTCTTATGTGTATATCTTAAAATTTTGCCTATTCACTTTTTGCATTTTTTTGTCATTTAGTTTATAAAAATTAAATGCGCATCATATATTTTCTTTTCCTCTTTCTTTGTGCCAAACTTTTAAACTAATATAAATAAGTATTATTACAAACTAATATAGTTTTGTTGAGTGAACTACAAACACATTTGTTTTACTAATTGAATCTCATCATTCTAAATGTAATTAAAATCACATTTTGGATGTCTACAAATAAGTTTATTACGGCTTCACATGTTTTTTTAGCTCATTTCCATCAACTCACATGATTCTTAAAGTATCAACTTCACATGTTTTCCACTGTAATGAAGTCCAATTTTGGTTTAGAACCCGCTATACATTGCACGATTAGTTATAATTATGACCCTACTCAGATTTGTTGTGTTGTTATAATTCCCTCCTATTATCCCGGGTGTTGTTTCTAGGCTTATGCAACGAAAATGCCTAGGTAAACTCCTTTAAAAATCGGTGCTAGGGCAACATAATTTCTATATTCCTCCTTATCTTGCTTCAATCACTGTTGAGGAGGATAAGTTTCTGGATTGGGAATGCTAAAACCATTCAAGTTCTGAAGATTGTAATATAGTGCAAAATAATATTGGTCTCGAAGATTGAAATGTCAAATATATAGGTGGGCTTTTGTTATTGTTTGAGTGGAATACCAAAGAATTTGCGGCTAAAACCCTAGATGCAAATGGTATTTGGTTGCTTCAATGGATCAATAATATAAAGATTTATGATGAAAACATTCCTCCCAGAGGTCGTTTCACATGGCTGGTAATTCGAGGACTCCGGACCCTGGGGAGAAACATTACCTATGTCAAATTTGTCATTAAGGGTTTTGGAAAATTACTAGAAGTGGGAGAGATTAGACTTTGACTCAAAACTCCTCATTTATGTCAAATCTATGAATCTAATGTATAACATGATGGAGGTTGGTCAATATTTCAATGTTCCTCTGAATTGCATAACCTTTCCAATCATGATATATGAAGAGAGGTTAACTGCATCATGCTTGATCTCCCCCTTCTTCGCATACCAACATTTCCAGAATATTATACACGAATTTAAGAGCTGCATGAAGAAACAAGAAAGTCAAGAAAGTTGGTGGAAGGTCTAACAAGGTCTTTAGAGGAAGACTCATATTTTAAAACCTTGTGGAAGTATTACAGTGAAACGCTCGTAATATCTTATTATTTATTTATTTATTTTAAATATTGAATACTTCGTATAGGCCTAAACCTATACGCCAGTCATATGCCGTATAGGAATTGTCCTATACGTCGTATAGACCTGCGATACAAAAACTGCATAAAGTGAGATCTGATTTTGGAAAACTTGTAAACTCTGAAAACACATTTCATTAACATAAGACATGAATATTGTACATGTATTGCGTAAGCGGAAGCGTTAAATACTACGAGTATGAGTGTTAACCCAAATGCTCCTGTTTTGACTCATAACAAATAACATGTTCTAAATCATATACATTAATATTAAAACTTGATTATTCTAAATATGACACTTAATCATAAAGTTTTTGGGCATTAACAAGCTGGATAACAATGGATGGTTGAGATGCTCGTCACCTACATACCCGAGCATTACCGATCCCTTTAGTCATTTTCTTAATCTACAAGCCCCAACGTCCTTAAGACCTAACCTGCAAAACATGAAAACTGAGCAAGGTAAACTTGGTGAGTAAACGGGTCACAGACTTGGTGAGTAAACGGGTCACGTAATGAATTTGTAACATTAGCTATAATAACACATGACTTCATGACATATAAATTAATATTATTAAACTATGAGACATAACTATGTAAGAATCGAGTTCATTCAAGATGAAATTAGTTCGATTTTGCATTGGTGAAATGGGTTGAATGAATAAGAAAACAACAGAGAGGTTGATAATATCACATACATATTTTGATTAGTTTCAACCAACATTTATAATTATTTGTTTTTCTCTTTTTTTAAGTGTTATTGATGTTTAAAGACTCTTTTAAATACTTTGACTGGGAAAAATACAGTATAAGAGGTGAGGATGTTGATGACGTATAGTCCGCACTCGGGTCATGAACCCGACCAATGGACACTACTAATACTCAAGCCCATTACGTATGGGCTATCATGGTAACAGTTTGGGCTCACGAAAGCCCAAACCCAATTATATTATTTATAGTCTTGATCATGATCTCTTATTTATGGATAGAGATCAATAGACCTTATGAGGCGGGATACGCCGAAGAGTAAGGAACACGAAACCAACAAGGATTTCGTGTGTATATAAAGAATATCACGGCTCTCATTGAGGTATCATCTGAAAACCCTAACTCTTCACTATAACCCTAAAACCGATTACTTACTCTCACGCCAGAGGATAATCGTGGGAGACAATCCTACGATAAGCCTAACGGTGTTGTTTGCTTTCTTAGTGCGCAGGTCTCAAGCATTAAGATCCAATTGGTACGAGAACAGGAGTCCAAACAAGGAACGCCCAACTTTTGTATCAACAAATGGCGCCATCCGTGGGACCATACACTAAGAACTAGAATGACGAAGCATGGAAACTTAAGCCAGCGGACTCCGCAGGCGAAGAAAATGCATAGCGATTCACATGGGAAGAAGCAGCAAAGTGATTCAACCTCTAAGCAGACTTCTGGAACAACCAGTATGCTTGAGCTGCCCCCAATAGGACCGTTCACAGGGACTACCCAGGCCACTATGACAACTACTAGCGCGGAAGATCTACAGCGCACTCCTTTCATTACTCCCCACCAAACAGTGCCAGAAAGAGACCCTGTTGAGCCGCCACGCGCGCCTAATCGAAACAGGGGTCCTGATTTGGAAATAGACATTCTCGCGCTAGAAGGAGTCGCGCCTGAACTAGCACCAAGTGATTTCGTGTCTCAAAACTACGAAACCTTGGCTGCCCTCATGCAAGAAGAAGCGAAAAGGAGGTCGAGTCAGAGCCTGCAAGCCCGGCTCAACTTCGACCCCGAGTATGAAGCATCTCCACTGCGTCACCGAAAGGAGAGGCGCAAGAAGGATAGCCGCTGACTCCCAGTGTTCACGAGGGTCGGAAAGAAAGTTATGTATGATGAAGACGATGACTTGCAATACCTGGAGGAGCACAAAGACGCTGGAAGGTGCACCAATGTCCACGCTAGGCTCGGTAGTCGCAGGGTCCATGATAGACTTGGGCAACAGAGCTCACCAAGTGAAAGCCCTCCAAGGTTTAGCAGTCGAAGAGTTCATGATAGACTTGGGCGACAACGCTCCCCAAGCGAAAGCCCTTCAAGCTCGGACTTCGAGGAAAGTCGGCGCAAGCGCCACAAAAGGGTAAGCTCATCCTCAAGTGACTCCTCGGATAACGAGGACAAAGAAACAGGACACTGGAAGTCCAAGAAAAGATATCGCGATGAGGAGGACGAAGATATGTCCCGTCCCTGGCGCCACTAGAAGATTGACGCATTCACTCGGCGCATCAGTGATTTTTCGGACAATAAGAGAAGGCGCATGCCAGCCAATGTTAAAACTTATGATGGGATAGGTGATCCTGATGACCACCTAAAAATTTTTGAATCAGCCGCTACCATCGAGAATTGGCCACAACCCATGTGGTGCCACATGTTTAAATCTACATTGGTAGGGAATGCACGAGCCTGGTTTAGTAAGCTGCCACGAAGAAGCATAGATGGGTTTGAAGAGTTGCGAAAGGCGTTTCGCTTGAACTTTACTCAAAGGAAGAAGTGCGCCAAGAACCCTGTCGAACTGGATAGAGTAAAACAACGCCAAGGGGAATCCACAAGCGCTTATGTGGAGCGCTATAAGGACGAATGCATATACATCAAGGCATGCCCCGAAATACAAAAGATCTCAGGGTTTATGAATGGAATCAATAACCCAGAACTTATCAGAAGGTTAAATGATAAGGTTCCCCAAACCTTTGATGAACTGATGAAGCGCACAAGGTCCTTTAGGGGAAGCAGCCGTTGCGGATAGTAAGAAAGGTTACTCAAATTATAGGTCACAAGAACAGCCCAGGAGACAATCCAATGACCAGAGTAGCAACCGCAACAAAAGCTACCGCAGTCAGGGGAACGGACGAGATAATGACAAATACACCCCACTAACAAAGACTCCAAAGGAGATATTTATGACAGAAGGTGCGAACTTCCTGAAACCCCCACCAATGCGCACCCCAGAGGATCGGCGCGTAGGGAATGGGTACTGTGAATATCATGGACAAAAGGGCCACACCACCAATGAGTGTGTCCAATTGCGCCAACTAATTGATAAATTAGTGAAAGAAGGCAAATTGGATCACCTCGTCAAGAACATCAAGGAGGGAAAAGATAGATAGAAGAATGAGAGCAAGAAAGAGACACCTAAGGACAAGGCTGACACCATCTACATGATACAATCATGGCAGCGAAAGACTAGGCAGAAGGTCAGCCAAAAGTTTTCTTATGGGAACGAAATCTCTTTTCCCACTCTGACTGCGGACAATGCAGTAGTAGAACCGCTCACCATCGAGATAAATATGGGGGGTCACGATATCCACCGCATGTATGTTGATGGAGGAGCATCCACAGACATAATGTATGAACACTGTTTCAAAAGGTTGCGACCTGAGATATGAAGTCAATAAATTCCAGCCACGACGTCGTTGACTGGCTTTACAGGAGAAAAAGATATGGCCCATGGGGTAAATACGATTACTTGTGGTCGTTGGTGATAAGCAACACTCCACGGCGGCCTGGATGAATTTTATGGTGATCAAATCTCCTTTGCCATATAATGGCATTATCGGAAGACCAGGAATATCAGCCACGCACGCAGTACCATCCACAGCGCATGGGATGCTTAAATTCCCAGTAGAAGGAGGCATTGTCACCCTCTACAATACCACTGTGTCACCTAGAGAGTGCAACACGGTTACATGTGAGATGGCACGCACTCCAGAATAGCAGGCATCTAAAGTATCAAACCTGAAGGTCACAATTCATCCTGATTACCAGGAGCAAGAGATATCGATTGGGGGGTCGCTGTCTGACAAAGGAAGAGTGGCCGTGTGCGCACTCTTGCAAAGGAATCTAGATATCTTCGCATGGGAACCAAAGCACATAACTGGCGTGCCACGATCGATTACAGAACACAAGCTGAAGATCCGACAAGGATACCCTCCAGTACGGCAGAAAAAGCGCGGCTAGGCTCCAGAACGCGCAAAAGCCATTCTAGAGGAAGTACACAAGGTTGTGGACGCAGGTTTCATGCGAGAGGTCTATTACCATGACTGGCTCTCCAATCCAGTAATGGTGAAAAAGAGTGATGGTAATTGGAGGATGTGCGTGGATTTCACTGATCTCAACAAAGCATGTCCACAAGATTGCTAGCCGCTACCAGAGATAGACTGGAAAATAGAATCCTTGTGCGGATACCCCTTTAAAAGTTTCTTGGATGCATACAAAGGGTACCACCAAATCCAAATGGCTAAAGAAGACGAGGAAAAAACTGCTTTCCACACAAGCCAGGGTGTCTATTGTTACACAAAAATGCCCATTTGGCTTAAAAAATGCAGGTGCCACTTACCAGCGATTAGTAGATAATGCCTTTGAAAAGCAAGTGGGCCGCAACTTGGAGGTCTATGTTGACGACCTTGTCATAAAGAGCCATATCGAAGAAGAGTTGGTACGCGACATTGAAGAAACATTCTGGACGCTGGGAAGGATCAACATGAAGTTAAATCCTAAAAAATGCACTTTTGGCGCTACAGAAGGCATGTTCCTCGGATACTTGATAGAGCCTGATGGCATTAAGCCATGCTCAGAAAAAACAAAAGCTGCCATCCAACTCCTTTCACCATGCACATTGAAAGAAGTCCAGTCCCTGAATGGAAAACTAGCCGGGTTGAATAGATTCCTATCCAAATCAGCGGATAAGTCACTTCCTCTGTTTAAAAGACTCACGAAGTGAACAAAAAAGGGAGACTTTCGTTGGACTGCGGAAGCGGAAGAAGCTTTCCAACAGCTTAAGCAACATATAGTAGCGCTTCCCACACTCGTCGCACCCCGACCAAGGGAAGAGTTGATTATGTATTTGTCTGCAACTCATGGAGCAGTCAGCGCGGTGCTATTAACATATTGGAATTCCGTACAGACACCGGTATATTTTGTAAGCAAAGCACTCAAGAAGACAGAGATTAACTATACCGCAATGGAAAAATTGGTCCTAGCATTAGTATTCACAGCCAAAAGAATGCGCAGATACTTTCAAGCACACCCAATAGAAGTAATCACGGACCAACCTATCAAGCAAGTTATCTCCAAACCTGACACATCAGGGTGATTACAAAAATGGAGTGTGTTACTAAGCGAGCATAACATCTCTTATAGACCACACACTGCGATTAAGGGGCAGATACTAGCAGATTTCATCATTGAGAATCCAGATACTGATGCTCCACCTTCAAGAAGCGAACTACAGGAACCATGTGTCCTATTCACGGATGGAACTTTGTGCGTGGATGGGTCAGGCGCAGGCCTTATCCTTACCAGCCCAGAAGGAATGGAATTTACGTACGCATTGCGTTTTGAATTCACAGCCATGAACAACGAGGCATAATATGAAGCCCTAATTGCTGGATTACGCATTGCAACTCGAATGGGTGTACGCAACCTAGAAGCAAATGTCGATTCCCGGTTAGTAGCCAATCATGTGATGGGCGAATATGTGGCTAAAGAGGATAACATGGTCTAATATCTCGACAAGACCAAGTCCCTAATCCAGGGTTTTGACAGGTTCACCATTAAACAAGTCCCTAGAGGAGAAAAAAGGAAAGTGGATGCTCTAAGCAAGATCGAATCTACAAGCTTTGCGCACTTGTCAAAACAAGTACTCGTGGAGACCCTGAAAAACAAATCCATCTCGGAGATAGAGATATCTACGGTGATAGAAGAGCAAGACCCTACATGGATGACCCCTATCATCGAATTCATAAGCAATGGTATATTACCCCATGAGCAGAAGGATGCTGATACGTGGGAATCGCACCAGGCTTTACCTCTCAAGGGATCTTGAGAAGCTTACATCCCCCACCAGGCAGTGTACCTGATCGTTGTAGTATAGTATAGTGACAAGTACCGGGGGATTGATCGGTCAGCTAGGAATAGTGTCTTTAGGATTGAAATTAATCTAACTAGGTCTAAAGGTGAAGGATGATTCTTTTTATGTTTTTATATTTTATGAAAAGCAAGTAAAAATCTCGGGTTTTGGAAGAAGGGGCGGAATTAGTTGCTTATCAACTAACCCAAAAGCTACTAATTAAACTAATTAATAAGAAAAGTAAACTAGGGTTCTACAAGATAAGTGAAGCATGTCTACCCATGATATGTTACTCCTTGCTAGCTATCCAATCCTACCTATTGAATTGTAACCTTGTTTTAATTGACGGGTTGTATTCCTTAATACCATTCATGGGGTATCGCACATAACTCTCCAATTCTATGAGCTCTTATCTCCTCCTATACCATGCCTAGCACAACCATAGGGATTATAAACAGTGGCTCATGCATTAAATACAACCAATAAAGACCTTAGTGCAATAGGTTCATGTTTCCTAAGACGTTCAAGCATGTTACCATTTGGAGATCTGTCAGTTTTCTTAAGCCTAACATATAAATCATTCAATCAAAACAAGAATCAATAGGAAACAAGGATTATAAACTAAACCAACTAGATCTGTTGAAGTTGTCACGCCTTAATTGATTGAGATAGACACACACATCAACAAGCCCCTCGTTAATGGAGATAGACACAACATCAACAAGAAATCAATGAGATCTAATCAATTATATACAAGTTTCGCCTTATCATATATCCCTACACTTGGGATTTGTTTGTCTTCAAGCAAATGAGCTTTTCCACCAATCAGAATATAAGTTAGGGGTCATTTAACACTAATATAAAAGTAATTACAACAAATGATCGTTCCACCTTAGTCAAAACAAGCACGGAAATTATACACTAGCACCTCACATTAAGTATTTGGATACTCTCATCTCTCGGGTGTTGTAAATTTATATGTTATAATTGGAAATGGAGAAATATCACTCTCTACCTGTCATAGAAAATAGATTACCATAGGCTTGGGAAAGGATCAAACCTCCACCACATGGCGAAAGCACCTAGGATAAACTATCAAAGAGGTCTTTTAAAGGGTTGTAACGTTAGGTGTAGCGATATGAAATACACGGTTTTGTTGGATAAAGGAAGTTTTATTGGTGGCGAGTTAACAATCTTGGTTAATTACATGTACAGTGTAGCGTTGCTAAGCCAAGACTAGACTCGACTTAAGCTAATAAATCAAAAATAACAAAAAAATAAAATGAACATAGAATGAAAAGGGATGGTAGTCTATATGTTTTTTTTTTTTTTTTTTTTTTTTTTTTTTTTTTTTTTTTTTTTTTTATACACTCTTACCCTACCATCCAAAATAATACATCATAGGGAATGAACGTTCCCCTTACACTTGAATCTTTACATACTTTACAATTAACTAAACTAATGACTCGAATCAAGATAATCAAAACACTTGGAGCACTTTTAAGATTAACGTACATATGGGGTTAATATATGATGTTCTTCCCCATTACTCCATAAAATAAGTACTTACCCATGAGTCCCAATCGTCCCAAAACAATATGTACAAGGATATGACTCGACTTAGCAACCATGTAATCAATTAGATAGTTAACTTAGGGTTTAACAAATAACAATAATGCACTAAAAATGAGCGCATACACGGAAGGCTAAGGCGATTTAGTTGTACATTTAAGTGGGGTGTAACAAATTCTTCCTTTAAGTAAGATGCTTAAAGTTAGAAACGAAAAGATAGGCTCGGAGGGGTGTACTAGGGGTTTCGTGTACTAAAAATGAGTACAACGCTAAAGGTGTGGGAAAAATTAGTTGACTTAACTAGCCAAGTAATATGACTTTAAATGGTCAAGTAATTATAATACGGGTTTAACACAAGGGTGATCCTAATGCCTCTTATCATGTAGTAAATCCTACTACACGAATGTAGACTCACTAGCGGTGTCGGGATGCATCACTAACGCAAGTTCTAGAATCTAAATGCTACCGGTACACTCATAAGCACTAATAATAAATGCTTTTTCTATCAAATCTAAAGGCGAGCCTCACATATTTGGGTGGAAAATTTTTCTGAATATACGGTTATGTGCTAGTCATACAATCTCCTATCCATGAGACGCTTGCTATGGCTAAAGTTTCACTCCTAAATGTTGTAAAAAATTTTAAATTTGGCGCTAAAATTGCACTAACAAGTATTTCTCATAGTTTTATTACACATCTACCATTAAACAAAACAAACTCAAGCGAAAGTGCATATGTAAGGTATCATCTTTTTACCCTCCCCTTACACTTGAGATGAACACTGTCCCCAATGTTCAAGTAAAGAATGTAAAAGTGAAAAAGTAAAGAGAATGAAATCAAATACTCCCCTGATTCGCTCGGTATGGATAATTAGGTGGCCAGGTTAAATCTTCTTCCAAGAAAATGAACAATCAAAGCTTCCCTTCCAGAATATAAATCATCTTCTTGTCATACATAACCTGTAAAACCTGATAAAATAGACAAGACAACCTCGCGTAAAATCGGCGGCATCCTAAATAAGTTACTAAATCCTAGAAAACAAGATAAGATATAATGCTTGTGGAATGAAGTTTGCAGATCTCCTGGAGATTATAAAACTTAATAATTTACAAAAACCATAAGACTCCGTTAGAAAAACAAAACTGGTAAAATTTCCAGATTTTTACACTTGACGCCGTCAAGAGTAAACTCCTGACGCCGTCAGAATTGACCTGCAGAAATTCTTATGTTAAGTTTCCGGAAAATTTCTGGAAAAACTTGGTTCTACTTCCTGGAAAATCCTGCAAAACTTCATTATGACTCAATACAAGCATTTGACTCTAACAAATACTAATACACATGTCCATTTAATATTATTGTGGTTCATGCTCAATTTCATTCTTATAAACAAATTTGGATCTCCCTTACACTTATCTTTTGCAAAATACCTTTATATGCAATTAAGACGAAGTTAAAAATAAAATAAAGCATTTTCACAATTTACTTTGAAACATGAGCCACAAACAACAAAAATAAAACATGCATACGGAAACAAATAAAATCAAACAAACAAACAAACAAACAAATAAAAACACACAAAACATGGGTTGCCTCCCAAGAAGCGCTTGTTTTTGTTCGAGTCACGAGCCTGACTCTACCCTTATTTAACGGAAATAGGGGAGGTTTTCCCTACACTTAGGATCAAGTGTGGGTGAAAGTAGCGATATACACCCTTAGGGTGTAAATATGCCTCGTGAGGAAAGAGTAGTGGATGAATTATATGCTCAAAGGGGTGTGCTCCTATCATCATAACCTTACCTAATTCAATCGGGTTAATGGGTGGATTAAGATTTTCTCCTAGAAAGGGATCATTTTCAATCAATTTCAAGAGACTCCTAGTTGGGAATCCATCTTGACCTAATAAATCCGGTTTAAACCCATAATGTTTCTTGTGATCAATCATAAATGGGTGATGTAAGCATGTAAGGTCATTTTCCACTCCTATATTGGCTTCCTCTGTACTAGGCTTAGAGTCCATTACCTTTATCCTAAGACTACCCGGACTACATGGGTTGATGGGTGGGTCGGCTCCTCTTTTGTCTCCTAGATGTATATCTAAGGATGGAGAGTTGTGTGAAGATTGAGGTTCCGGTTCATCAACACTAGGTAATTCCCTAGAACTAAGAGTAAGGTTATCACTACAAGTATTCAAACCTATATCCTCTAGTGGTGTTTGGTACAAGGGTTCTACCTCTATTGGGGCTCCTATAGTCTCTTCTACTTCTTCCGGGTAAGTCACGGGTGGTGTGTATTCCTCAAGTGATGGTAGGACTTGTGGGGTACTTATTGGGCTTGGGTTTTCTACTATCTCTTCCATCACATCAATAGCACCTATGTGTTCAGCTTGTATTGTGGTGAAATCATACCACCCCGTATGCCCAGTTATCTCATCTATAGTTTTATCCCCAAACAGTCTTCTTGCTTGTTCCCTTAAACTTGCTATCAATTGATCCGTAACAACGTTTGTTGGGTTGTCCATTTTTTTGGCAAGTATGACACAATTCTCTATGGTTTCCCATGCTTCATCAGCACTTAATCCCCAAAGGTCCCTATGTGCGGTATGGTCAATGTCCATTTTGGTATAGTGGTCGACACGATGGTAAAATATTTCAATTTGGGACCACATATCAAAATTATGATGAGGGACTTTTCGGAGTAAATATTTAAAACGAGCCCATGCATCATAGATAGGTTCATCATCATGTTGTTTAAACATCAAGATGTCATTTGGAGTGGGTGAATTTCGTCGTTTGTAGTATGGTGGATTCGCGTTCTCCATAATGGCTAACGGAATAGTCAATGGAAAGGTTTTTACAAACAAAGACACAAAGAAAAGATAGACTAAAGAGAACCTAAAAATAAAAATAAAATATTACTAGAAAGGAATCTAGCAAGTAGACCTAATACAAAGAAATTCTAACCTAGACAATAACTATTCCCCGGGCTGCGGCGCCAAAAACATGATGAGTGGGAATTGCACCAGGCTTTACCTCTCAAGGGATCTTGAGAAGCTTACAACCCCCACCAGGATGTGTACCTGATCGTTGTAGTATAGTATAGTGACAAGTACCGGGGGATTGATCGTTCAGCTAGGAATAGTGTCGTTAGGATTGAAATTAATCTAACTAGGTCTAAAGGTGAAGGATGATTCTTTTTATGCTTTTATATTTTATGAAAAGCAAGTAAAAATCTCCGGTTTTGGAAGAAGGGGCGGAATTAGTTGCTAATCAACTAACCCAAAAGCTACTAATTAAACTAATTAATAAGAAAAGTAAACTAGGGTTCTACAAGATAAGTGAAGTATGTCTACCCATGATAAGTTACTCCTTGCTAGCTATCCAATCCTACCTATTGAATTGTAACCTTGTTTTAATTGACGGGTTGTATTCCTTAATACCATTCATGGGGTATCGCACATAACTCCCCAATTCTATGAGCTCTTATCTCCTCCTATACCATGCCCAGCACAACTATAGGGATTATAAACAGTGGCTCATGCATTAAATACAACCAATAAAGACCTTAGTGCAATAGGTTCATGTTTCCTAAGACGTTCAAGCATGTTACCATTTGGAGATCTGCCAATTTTCTTAAGCCTAACATATAAATCATTCAATCAAAACAAGAATCAATAGGAAACAAGGATTATAAACTAAACCAACTAGATCTATTGAAGTTGTCACGCCTTAATTGATGGAGATAGACACACACATCAACAAGCCCCTCGTTAATGGAGATAGACACAACATCAACAAGAAATCAATGAGATCTAATCAATTATATACAAGTTTCACATAATCATAAGTAGACACAAGGAGAATTAGCAAATCATCATCAAAGAAGAGCAAACAACAATGATAATGGAAAACATAATTAAGATAGAATCATCAAACCAATACATGATGTTTATGGAGTGATTGAAACCCTCTAAGTTGCTGGAAAAACACCCACCTAAACCCAGGAATCGACCTTAGGGTTTAGGGCTTAAAAATAATGAAGTTTTGATGTTATATTTATAGGCTGAAATCTGCCCGGCCCGATCTTGACTGCGTCAGACAAACCCTGACGGCGTCAAGAACAAACTTTTTTTTACCAAATTGTAGATCTCTTCATCCTCTTCGCGTGGGCTTTTGAATCACCTAAATCCGAGTTCGTATGCAAAAGTTATGACCAAAACAATATCAGCTACTCCGCGCGCAAGTTTTGACAAGTTTACACGTGACGGCCTTGGTGACGCCTTCAGGTATACGTGACGGCCTAGCTTGACGCCGTCATGAACTTACTGGACCGTCACGTACTTTATCCACTTCCACCTCTTGTATTACTCTTGACGCCATCATGAAGAAGCTTGTGACGCCGTCAGGTACTGTTCCAGCAAGGAAAATTAAGACTTTGTCGTTTTCTTCACTTTTATGCTCCAAAAACGTCCAAAATGCTTCCTTTTCCAGAATTCACTCGCAAAGTACCTAAAATCACAAAAGTAACGATTTAGGGCAATATTTGATCAAATAAATTCAATTCCGGGCTTAAATGACCCCCTAAAAACGGTTCATTTTTCGCCTTATCAGACGCTTGACGGATACGGCGCACAGCGCAGAGGTTTGAACTTCGAGATGGTATCCTATATTGACGTTCATTTCTACAACCATGGCTTCGGTGCGTTGGACCTCTTCAGGCAGATTATGTACTCTGAGAGATCCACGCCGGTTCATGCAGTATGCACTCAGGACCACGGTCCGTTGTAGCACGAGCCTTGCGGTCAGGATACTATTGGCCCACCATGCATCGTGATGCGCAGGATATGATAAAGAAATGTAGCGATTTCCAAGTTCATAGACCCATCCTGCGCCAACCACAATAAGTGCTAACTCCTATCACTTCTCCATGGCCATTCTATAAGTGGGGCATCGATATCACGGGCCCCTTCCCTGTTGCAGTAGGGGGACTGAAATTTCTTATTGTGGCTATAGATTACTTCACTAACTGGATTGAGGCAAAAGCGGTGGCAACAATGATAGGCAACCAGGTAAAATGATTTGTTTAGGAAAACATTGTATGCCTCTTTGGATTGCCTGGGGAAATCATTTCGGACAACGGAAAATAATTCTGTGATAACCCGTTCAAAGACTGGTGCGCGCAACTAAATATCACACAACACTTCGCGTCAGTTAAACACCCATAAACCAATGGTTTGGTTGAGCGCGCAAATCTTAGCCTGGGTGAAGGAATTAAAGCGCATCTTGACAAACACAAAAGAAGATGGGTGGATGAATTGTCGCAAGTATTACGGGTGCACCGCACGACAATCAAAGTTAGCACTGGAGACACACCCTTCTCTCTTGTCTATGGGACAGAAGCTGTCATACCAGCTGAAATTGGGATGCCAACTATTCGAACGGCGGAAGTTAACATCACAACCAATGACGACGAGCAACGTATAGACTTGGATCTATTGGAAGAAAGGCGCGAACGTGCAGCTATATGTTAGGCAATAGCTAAGTCAAAGATGAAGGGATACTAGGATGCTAAAGTCAGAAGCACCTCATTCAGACCAGGCGACTTTGTATATCACGCTAATGATGCAAGCCACGCAGAAGATACAGGAAAACTTGGACCAAAGTGGGAAGGACCCTATGAAGTCACAGAAGCACTAGGAAAAGGCGCATACAGGCTGCATGATATGGATGGCCGTGAGCTACAACGCACATGGAATATTTGCAATCTTAAGAGATGCCATCTTTAGGAAAGGCTACGGCCTATGCACAGACACCTTCGTACTTTAGTAAGTGCTCAATAAATGTCCGTGTATTTACATTTTGTTTTGTTTAGGCAAATGTTTTTTCTTTTTCCAAAAACTTGCAAGAATTAAGCAAATATCGCGGTTTCTAGCTAACTCACACATTTAACTTTATTGTTTACATCTTATTTATGTCTCAATATTGTTGATTTATCTTTTTGCCTACATGACGGGCATGCATTTATTAAAACCTACGATGGTAAAAGGATGAGTAAACCTACTAAATAACTCGTTGAGTAAGAGGGTTGCAAACCCATCAACATTGGATCACGCATCCTTGTTAAACACCTTACTCTCAATACGTTGGAGTAAGTTCAATGCGCATCCCACAACGGATACGCAACAATGCACACTGTGCGCGTTTAACAAATTAGGAGTCAAGACTCTTGATTCCTTGATATGGTATTTGCAGTACGCTACAAGTTAACCCATACACTTATGAATTTTATATTTGCATATATATTAAGTTATGGACTTCATATATAACTACAAAGGATTATAGATTCTATAATCTTTTTTAAGTACGTCTGAATAACAGTTTGATTCTTGGATATCTTTTATGCAAAGACAAAAAACTAAGTACAAACGTTACAAATATACATGCAAACCGCACTTAGAATATCAATTTTGTTATGGACCACGAGTTCATACAAAACATAGATTTAACGTACAACAAAATGTTAATCTATTACAAAACAAAGGCAAACAACCTAGCAACTATGACAACATCCATGCTCTGAGCTGCTAACTCGGTATGCTGCATCCTTGGCTTCCTCAAGTTTCTTTAGCAAACTACTATCCTGAGGTGACACTGTCGCCATGCTAATAGGAATCCCATCAGATCTGGGAATATGCGCTGCACCAATACCACATAGTATCGCTTTCCCCTTCACACCCTTCTTCCTTGCGAGTCTTGTAGCATGGGCTTCTAAGGATACTTTCAAGGGGATTTCTTTCTCAAGAGCAAAGGGGTTAAGGATGTCGCGTGGGCGAGCGAAGACAGGAACCTGCAACTGCGACACATCGGGCTTCAAAAAGTGGTCAGGTTGAGCCTCTGCATCCTCTGTCGCTGATGAGGCGAAAAATGATCCATTTTTAGGGGGTCATTTAAGCCCGAATCCGACTTTATTTGATCAAATATTACCCTAAATCGTTCCTTTTGTGATTTTAGGTGTTTGGAGAGTGAATTCTGGAAAAGAGGCTATTTTGGACGTTTTTGGAGCATAAAGTGAAGAAAACGACAAAGTACCAAATCCAAGCTGGAATTACAAGGTGACGGCGTCAAGGATTTACTCTTGACGGCGTCAGAAAGGATGAATATTTTACCGTAGCTGGTGACGGCGTCAGATGAAGAGATGACGGCGTCAAAGTGGCCAAGAATATTTTACCGTAGGTGGTGACGGCGTCACCAAGGCCGTCACAAATGGATCTAGGGCGTCCGAGGAAGTTATTGGCGGCTGGTTGACGGCGTCAAAATTTACTCTTGACGCCGTCAGGACGATTTTTCTATATATAGTTTTCTAGTTTTTTCATTAAGAGAGGAGAAGTTTTGGTGAAACCCTAAAGACGATTTTGGTGCCTCTTTTACAGGTTTTTCAAGGGTTCCAAACCCTTGATACCTTGCATTGTAATTGAGATAAGTATACTCTTAATTCAATCAATATGTCTATGTGTTGGTTGTTTATCTTTTGTTCTTATCTTAATTCCACTATGCTAGGCTAGATTTACTTTGTGTTTGCTTAGATCCAATGAAACCTAGATGTTGATTATGTGTTAATTACTTGTCTATTCTTGTTCTTGGATGAATGATATTATATGTTAGGCTTAAGAAAACTGGCAGATCTCCAAATGGTAACATGCTTGAACGTCTTAAGAAACATGAACCGAGGCGTACTAGGTCTTTATTGGTTGTATTTAATGCATGAGCCACTGTTTACAATCCCTATAGTTGTGCTGGGTCATGGTGTAGGAAGAGATAAGAGCTCATAGAGTTGGGGAGTTATGTATACCACCCCACGAATGGTATTAAGGAATACAATCCGTCATCCATACAAGTGTAACAAGTAATTGACATGTAAAAGATATCTAGGGAGTAATGAAGTCTAAGTAAACACAATTTCTCCAAATACTGCTCACAACCTTAGTTTAATATTAGTTTAATTTCATTTTCATTAGTTTAATTAGTTATAAAGTAGTTTTTGGGTTAGTTGAATAACAACTAATTCCGCCCACTCTTCCAAAACCCGAGATTTTACTTGCTTTCATAAAATATAAAAACACAAAAATAATCATCTTTCATCTTTAGAACTATTAATTAGGCTTTCTAATCCTAGCGACACTATTCCTAAGCTGAACGATCAATCCCCCGGTACTTGTCACTATACTATACTACAACGATCAGGTACACTGCCTGGTGGGGGTTGTAAGCCTCGCGAGATCCCTCGAGAGGTAAAGCAAGGTGCGATTCCCACGCATCAAGTTTTTGGCGCCGCAGCCCGGGGAATAGTTATTGTCTAGGTTAGGATTTCTTTTTATTAGGTCTACTTGCTAGATTCCTTTCTAGTAAGATTTTTATTTTTATTTTTTTTAGGTCTTCTTTAGTCTATCTTATTTCTTTGTGCCTTTGTTAGTAAATTAAACTCATTGACTATTCCGTTGACCATTATGGAAAACGCGAATCCACCCCTTTTCCCTAGTGAAGTAGCGGTGTTACGTGAACAAATTGAGAGTGAGATTAGGGAGCTTAGAGAGCTTAATAGGTTGATCAAGATTGAACTCGAACATACGTTTAGCGACCTAGCAACCGTCTTGTATTCGAATAAGGACCTAGGGCCTGATGACTTTGTGAGTGTTATTAAGAGACCAGAAGAGGAAATGGATCCAAGGCTTAACGACCACTTTAACCTATACCCCACTAAGGAGGAGATTGCATACTATAATAACCTTATTGATAACCCGCGATCTCCCTTCACCATAATTGAACCTAAGATTAAGAGAGGCGATCCTAAGAATGCTAAGATACCATGTATGATTGGATATAGGCAAATTAGTAATGCTTACATTGACTTTAAATCTCCAATCAACATTATGTCCTCAGCGGTTTATCATGATATAGTAAACATAAGACTTGAACCTAGAAGGGACCCCAAGTACCCCGGTGGAGTTTGTAACTTTGTCGGGAGAGTTAAAGGTTTATGTGTCTTTGTTGGTGATTTCACCTTTGTCACCGACTTTATGATTGTGGAGGATCTTGCTAATGTTATTGATTGTCGATTATCCAATGTTGTGTTTGGCAAACCGTTTGTTGAGGAGTCTAAGTTAGAGTATGATGAGGTGGAAGGCACAATCCGATTCGCAAGTAACACCAATAGTATCACCTATAGGATGCCCAATAGGATGAAAGAATTTCGCTTTATATCTCGTCTTGATCAAGACAACATTGGTGCTTTTGAGGATATTAGTGGGGAGGATAAGAAAAAGGGCGTGGAGTATGTATGGGAGAAAAGAAGTCTTTACTACAAAAATTGCTTGGCCCTTGGACCAATGTATAAGGTCAATGATGAATTTGTCCGATTGACTATGGGGGCGATTGAGAAAAAGGTGATTGGTTTCTACAAGGAATATTTACAATCGGAAAGTGGAACCAATGATGAAGTCACGTAGTAACCCACGACTTTGAGTCTAGCTACAAGACTCGTAAATAAAGAAAAGCGCTTCTTGGGAGGCAACCCATGTTTTGTGTGATTTTAATTGTTTGATTGTTATTTGCTTCCGTATACATGTTTTATTTTTATTGTTGGTTAATCATGTTTCTCAAATAAAATGTGAAATACTTTATTATGTTGTTTGGCCTAGTCTTAACTTCAACCTAAAGGTATTTTTGCAAAAAATAAGTGTAAGGGGAAACCCCAAATATGTTTTTTAAGAAACAAACCGATCATGATTCTCCACAATATTTAATGAACATGTATATTCGTATTTGTTAGAGTCAAATGCTTGTATCGAGTCATAATGAAGTTTTGCAGGATTTTCCAGGAAGTAGGACAAAGTTTTTCCAGAAATTTTCCGGAAACTTAACATAAGAATTTCTGCAGGACCATTCTGACGGCGTCAGGCAATTGCTCTTGACGGCGTCAGGAGTAAAAATCTGGAAATTTTACCGGTTTTGTTTTTCTAACGGAGTCTTATGGTTTTTGTGAATTATTAAGTTTTATAATCTCCAGGAAATCTGCAAACTTCATTCCACAAGCATTATATCTTACTTTGTTTTCTAGGATTTAGTAACTTATATAGGATGCCGCCGATTTTACGCGAGGTTGCCTTGTCCACTTTTGTCAGGATTTACAGGTTATTTAAGACAAGAAGATGATTTATATTCTGGAAGGGAAGCTTTGATTGCTCATTTTCTTGGAGGAAGATTTAACCTAGCCAACCTAAAATCCATACCGAGCGAATCAGGGGAGTATTTGATTTCATTCTCTTTACTTTTTACTTTTACATTCTTTACTTGAACATTGGGGACAATGTTCATCCTAAGTGTAAGGGGAGGGTAAAAAGATGATACCTTACATATGCACTTTCGCTTGAGTTTGTTTTGTTTGATAGTAGATGAGTAATAAAACTATGAGAAATACTTGTTAGTGTAATTTTAGCGCCAAATTTAAAATTTTTTACAACATTTAGGAGTGAAACTTTAGCCATAGCAAGCGTCTCATGGATAGGAGGTTGTATGACTAGCACATAACTGTATATTCAGAAAAATTTTCCACCCAAAAATGTGAGGTTCGCCTTTAGTTTTGATAGGAAAAGCATTTATTATTAGTGCTTATGAGTGTACCGGTAGCATTTAGATTCTAGAACTTGCGTTAGTGATGCATCCCGAGACCGCTAGTGAGACTACATTCGTGTAGTAGGATTTACTACATGATAAGAGGCATTAGGATCACCCTTGTGTTAAACCCGTATTACAATTACTTGACCATTTAAGTCATATTACTTGGCTAGTTAAGTCAACTAATTTTTCCCACACCCTTTGCGTTGTACTCATTTTTAGTACACAATACCCCTAGTACACCCCTCCGAGCCTATCTTTTCGTTTCTAACTTTAAGCATCTTACTTAAAAGAAGAATTTGTTACACCCCACTTAAATGTACAACCAAATCGCCTTAGCCTTCCGTGTATGCGCTCATTTTTAGTGCATTATTGTTATTTGTTAAACCCTAAGTTAACTTTCTAATTGATTACATGGTTGCTAAGTCGAGTCATATCCTTGTACATATTGTTTTGGGACGATTGGGACTCATGGGTAAGTACTTATTTTATGGAGTAATGGGGAAGAACATAATATTATTACCCCCATATGTACGTTAATCTTAAAAGTGCTCCAAGTGTTTTGATTTTCTTAATTCGAGTCATTAGAATAGTTTAATGTAAAGTATGTAAAGATTCAAGTGTAAGGGGAACATTTATACCCCTATGATGTATTATTTTGGATGGTAGGGTAAGAGTGTATGCAAAAAAAAAAAAAAAAAAAAAAAAATATATATATATATATATATATATATATATATATATATATATATATATATATATATATATATATATATAAAAAGAAAAAGAAAAAAAAAATAGAAAAAGAAAAAGAGAAAAAACATACGGACTACCATCCCGTTTTCATTCTATGTTCATTTTATGTTTTTTATTATTTTTCATTTATTAGCTTAAGTCGAGTCTAGTCTTGGCTTAGCAACGCCATCTTGTACATGTAATTTACTAAGATTGTTAACTCGCCACCAGTAAAATTCCCTTTATCCAACAAAACCGTGTAATTCATATCCCTACACCTAACGTTATAACCCTTTAAAAGACCTCTTTGATAGTTTATCCTAGGTGCTTACGCCATGTGGTGGAGGTTTGATCCTTTCCCAAGCCTATGGTAATCTATTTTGCTATGACAGGTAGTGAGAGATATCTTCCATTTCCATAATGTTATATTACTTCATTACACCCGAGAGATGTGAGTATCTAAACACTATTTATGAGGTGCTTGTGTATGACCTCCGTGCTTGTCTATTGGTCTTTAGTGGAACGATTATTTGTTGTAATTACTTTTATATTAGTGTTAAATGACCCCTAACTTGTCTTTTGAATAGAATAAAAGCTCATTTGCTTGAGGACAAGCAAATCTCAAGTGTAAGGGTATATGATGAGGCGAAAAATGATCCGTTTTTAGGGGGTCATTTAAGCCCGAATCCGACTTTATTTGATCAAATATTACCCTAAATCGTTCCTTTTGTGATTTTAGGTGTTTGGAGAGTGAATTCTGGAAAAGAGGCTATTTTGGACGTTTTTGGAGCATAAAGTGAAGAAAACGACAAAGTACCAAATCCAAGCTGGAATTACAAGGTGACGGCGTCAAGGATTTACTCTTGACGGCGTCAGAAAGGATGAATATTTTACCGTAGCTGGTGACGGCGTCAGATGAAGAGATGACGGCGTCAAAGTGGCCAAGAATATTTTACCGTAGGTGGTGACGGCGTCACCAAGGCCGTCACAAATGGATCTAGGGCGTCCGAGGAAGTTATTGGCGGCTGGTTGACGGCGTCAGAATTTACTCTTGACGCCGTCAGGACGATTTTTCTATATATAGTTTTCTAGTTTTTTCATTAAGAGAGGAGAAGTTTTGGTGAAACCCTAAAGACGATTTTGGTGCCTCTTTTACAGGTTTTTCAAGGGTTCCAAACCCTTGATACCTTGCATTGTAATTGAGATAAGTATACTCTTAATTCAATCAATATGTCTATGTGTTGGTTGTTTATCTTTTGTTCTTATCTTAATTCCACTATGCTAGGCTAGATTTACTTTGTGTTTGCTTAGATCCAATGAAACCTAGATGTTGATTATGTGTTAATTACTTGTCTATTCTTGATCTTGGATGAATGATATTATATGTTAGGCTTAAGAAAACTGGTAGATCTCCAAATGGTAACATGCTTGAACGTCTTAAGAAACATGAACCGAGGCGTACTAGGTCTTTATTGGTTGTATTTAATGCATGAGCCACTGTTTACAATCCCTATAGTTGTGCTGGGTCATGGTGTAGGAGGAGATAAGAGCTCATAGAGTTGGGGAGTTATGTATGCCACCCCACGAATGGTATTAAGGAATACAATCCGTCATCCATACAAGTGTAACAAGTAATTGACATGTAAAAGATATCTAGGGAGTAATGAAGTCTAAGTAAACACAATTTCTCCAAATACTGCTCACAACCTTAGTTTAATATTAGTTTAATTTCATTTTCATTAGTTTAATTAGTTATAAAGTAGTTTTTGGGTTAGTTGAATAACAACTAATTCCGCCCACTCTTCCAAAACCCGAGATTTTACTTGCTTTCATAAAATATAAAAACACAAAAATAATCATCTTTCATCTTTAGAACTATTAATTAGGCTTTCTAATCCTAGCGACACTATTCCTAAGCTGAACGATCAATCCCCCGGTACTTGTCACTATACTATACTACAACGATCAAGTACACTGCCTGTTGGGGGTTGTAAGCCTCGCGAGATCCCTCGAGAGGTAAAGCAAGGTGTGATTCCCACGCATCAGTCGCGTACCTCGCCAAGGTTAACCCCTCCATAATGACACCTATGGGGTAATCCTGGTCGCGCTCCAGTTGAGCAATGTGAGGAAGCTCTAACAGCTTCATCTTCTCCATAGCAGTGACAAGCTCAGCGTAGGCATCACCATTGTAACTTGGCACTTCCGCAATGGGCACCTTCAACATTTGGCTCTTGTGCAGCTTTGCCACGTGCCAAGGCGCATTGAACAACATTCCCAAATGCTTCTATAACTTCTTGGGACTCTAAAGTGCTTATAGCAGCCAGACGAAGACCATAGCTGATTAGCCACCTGCGAATAAAACACCATTCCCATTGTATTATAGATAATAATTTCAAATGCTGCAAAATTGAAAAATACGATGGGATTCAAAGGAATCAAATGCTACCTGCGCTAAGCTATGGAAGACACCAAGTGCGAGTATAGCTCCTGATCATATTCTATACAGAGCTTACGCAACTTACCCTCCTGCTTCTCCAAGGCATCCTCTACAGCCTTGTGGAACTCATCCAACTGTGAGAAGTGCTTGCTCTTATTCTACTCCATATAATTCAGAGCCCAAAGACAGTTGGCCTTATACTCTGTAGTAGCAGCATGCTCTTGGCTGACTTGGGCAAATAGTGACATTCTCTCATCAGCGAGCCTCTGGGCGTACGCATTTGTTGACTCTACTGCAACATGAGCACTAGCCAACTGCGCCTTCAGTAGCGCAATCTCTTCATCCTTCTGCGCATTGCTGCTCCCTTCACCAGCATACTTAGCCTTGAGTTGAGCGACCAACGTGGCCTGATGCGCAGAAGCCAAGCCAAGCTCCTCTATCAGCTGCTCTGTAGGCACATCATCACAGGCCTTTGAAGGCTCATCCATTTGAGGGACATTTGCCTCAGATGGCGATTTCCCAGTATGCGCATGATGAGGCGAAAAATGATCCGTTTTTAGGGGGTCATTTAAGCCCGAATTTGAATTTATTTGATCAAATATTGCCCTAAATCGTTCCTTTTGTGATTTTAGGTACTTTGGGAGTGAAATCTGGAAAAGGAAGCAATTCGGACATTTTTGGAGCATAAAAGTGAAGAAAACGCCAAAGTCTTAATTTTCCATGCTGGGAACAGTAGGTGACGGCGTCAAGAGTAACTCGCTGATGGCGTCAAGAGCAAAATTCCATGACGGTCCAGAAGAGATTTGACGGCGTCATGAAGGTAGGGCATCAAGAGTTAAAGTCATGACGGCCTGGAAATAATTAAGTCTTGACGGCGTCAAATGTAGATCAAGGCAGTCCGAGAATAGTTTTGGCGGTGAGGTGACGGCGTCACAAGCTTTGTGTTGACGCCGTCAGACCTCTTTTCCTATATATAGTTTTCTAATTTTTCACATTTAAAGAGAGAAGTTTTGGAGAAACCCTAAGTACGATTTTGGTGTGAATTTTACAGGTTTTTCAAGGGTTCCAAAACCTTGATACCTTTCATGTGTAATTAAGATAAGTGTTCTTTCAATTCAATCAATATGTCTATGTGTTGGTTGTCTATATCTTGTTCTTGTCTTAATTCCATCATGCTAGGCTAGATCTATCTTGTGTTTGCTTAGATCTAATGAAACCTAGATGTTAATTATGTGTTGATTACTTGTTTATACTTGTTTTGGATGAATGATTTATATGTTAGGCTTAAGAAAACTGGCAGATCTCCAATTGGTAACATGCTTGAACGTCTTAAGAAACATGAACCGATGCGCACTAGGTCTTTATTGGTTGTATTTAATGCAAGAGCCACTGTTTACAATCCCTATAGTTGTGCTGGGCATGGTGTAGGAGGAGATAAGAGCTCATAGAATTGGGGAGTTAAGTGTGCCACCCCATGAATGGTATTAAGGAATACGATCCGTCATCCATGCATTTATAACAAGTAATTAACGTGTAAAAGATGTCTAGGGAGTAGTGAAATCTAAGTAAACACATTTTCTCCATTTATTGCTCACAACTTTAGTATAATTTAGTTTATTTTCATTTTTAGTATTTTATTTTGATTGCATCTTTAGTATTGGGTTAGTTGATTAGCAACTAATTCCGCCCAAATCCTTCAAACCCGAGAATTTTAATTGCTTTCTAAAAAAATATAAAAACACAAAAATAATCATCCCTCACCTTTAGAACTAGTATTTAGGCTTTCTAATCCTAGCGACACTATTCCTAAGCTGAACGATCAATCCCCCGGTACTTGTCACTATACTATACTACAACGATCAGGTACACTGCCTGGTGGGGGTTGTAAGCTTCTCGAGATCCCTCGAGAGGTAAAGCCTGTTACGATTCCCACGCATCAGCGCAGCATCACCCCTTGCAGCTTCATCACTACACGAAAAGGACTGAGATTCAAGGTTATTATATCAATAGAGAATACGACAAAATAAACGAGGCATAGGTTTATTTACTTACTTGGGGGAACGAGCTTCAGCTGTATCCTACTCAGTAATGGATGGTGACGCATCCTCATCTGAGGGCACATCCATAGTAATGATGTGGCGTCTTCGCTTGGATATGCCCGCGCCATCATCGCCGGAAGCTTTCTTGCACATCACTCCTTGGCTCGCCTCTTCCGGCTCTTTGTCAACCTTAAGGATCCCCATACTTTCTGATGAATCTATGCGCGATGGTTCTGGGGATGGTACCCGCTGACATGGAACACTGCGCACTGGGGTCACCTCTAATACCCCTAGGGAAGCATTCCTTGGCTCTTCCTGCACTAACTCCATGGTACGCCCTGCAGTAGCCTCTAAAATTGGTATCTTACCATCTCTCAAAGGGTGCACCCCCACGGTTACCAGTGTGGGCTTCGCTAACTTCACTAGCTTCACTACGCTAAACAAATCCATCTTTGCGCAACAAACAATAAACAAAATGGATTTCTATAAAGATACAATACAAGAGAGTGCTTACACTACAGATGCGAAGGAAAGGAAGGACAAGCACCCACCCCGGTTGTCTTCATCCAGAAAAGTTGGCACCTCGTCAGCGCCTTGGAAGTAGTTGCGACTGATCCCCATATGCACCTAAAACTCTTCTGGGTAGGAGTTGATGGGGATGCGGTTGGTATTTATTGACTCTACGTAATCTGCGTTGTACGATCCGGGGTGTGGGCGCTCATCCTTTGGTAACATCCCCTGGGTATAGAACTCAAAGGCCCAAGGGAACACTATATTATCAACCCAGAAAAACCTCTCCCTCTAATTCCTAAGTGCGTATACCTTTTCCGTTTAGCATTGAAGGCGCCCTGCGCGTTTGGAAAAGGAAACCCACCCGTTTGACCACGTT
Source organism: Artemisia argyi (assembly GCA_030686995.1). NCBI lineage: Eukaryota > Viridiplantae > Streptophyta > Magnoliopsida > Asterales > Asteraceae > Artemisia > Artemisia argyi. The sequence goes on along the minus strand of CM060681.1, from coordinate 20,570,955 downwards.
GTGTGATAAAATGCGCGAAAGAGACTGATAGTAGGGTTAATTGCAAGTAAACGACAATTTACTGTAAAATTGGTTATTTTAGCTGCATCTATGCAGTGCAGCTGGGATATATGAAGGCGATAATAATTAAGGACATCGCACAACAATAGTAAAATGGGCACGCGCTGATTTGCAAATTTGATAAAGCGCGTGCATACCCCTACTTTTCCCTCAGGGAAATCGGCTATGGATGCGGTTGCCACTGGTACTATCGGGTGCAACGCGAGACGAATATAATAATCCGAGGTGAACTCACGAAGTTCATCCTCGGTTATATCGGAAGAAAAATTGGATAATTGGCGAACCATTATTAAATTTTGATGGATGCATACGCGCTATTACCTTAGTCTAAAGATGATTTCCTGACTGGTGTTTGAAGATTTTTAACAATGATGGAAATGGAGTTGTTACTGTGATAATCACAGTGAAAAGGGGGATACCCTTTATATAGGGTTACCCATAGTCTCGGATGCTTGCCATGTGTATCCCACTAACTCTAATCGTGTGGCTGGGAGATCAACAGGTACAACACTTTTTCACCCACCTCCTCACGATTTTCGAGGGATACGTGAGACTAATTTGGACTAGATACACCGTATATTTCTTTTTGGCAGGAAATACTTGACGCTTCCCCGCCACTCATTCTGGATAGTTTTCAGCTACAGTTGTTAATCTAGCATACACGGTTGCGCATACTAGACTGGGGGGACATGATGACGTATGGTCCGCACTCGGGTCATGAACCCGACCAGTGGACAATACTAATACTCAAGCCCATTACGTGTGGGCTATTGATACGTGGGAATTGTGCCCTCGCAACAGGTTTTACCTCTCAAGGGATCTTGAGAAGCTTGCAACCCCCACCAGGCAGTGTACCTGATCGGTGTAGTATAGTATAGTGACAAGTACCTGGGGATTGATCGTTCAACTCAGGAATAGTGTTCGTTAGGATTGAAATTAATCTAACTAGGTCTAAAGGTGAAGGATGATTCTTTTTGTTTTTTTATATTTTATGAAAAGCAAGTAAAAATCTCGGGTTTTTGGAAGAAGTAGCGGAATTAGTTGCTAATCAACTAACCCAAAATCTACTAATTAAAATAAGGTGCAGGAAAAGTAAACTAGGGTTCTACAAAATAAGTAAAGCATGTCTACCTATGATATGTTACTCCTTGCTAGTTATCCAATTCTACCTATTGAATTGTCACACCTTGTTTTAATTGACGGGTTATATATTCCTTAAAACCATTCGTAGGGCCGTGTACGATCTTCCCTAACTCAATAAGCTCCTACTTCACTCCTATGTCGAGCCGACTAAAAGCTCCTAACATGGGATCACTAGAATTCGCTTATGCATTAAATACAACCATATTATCGTAGTACACCTCTGATCATGTTTCTTAAGACATTCAAGCATGTTACCAAGTGGAAGTCTGCCAGTTTCTTAAGCCTAACATCGATATCATTCAATTAAACAAGAGACAATAGAAAACAAGAATTATAAGCTAAATCAACAAGACCTATTGAAGTTGTCACACCCTAATTGATGAAGATAGACACAAACATCAACAAGGAATCAATAAGATCTAAACAATTATATACAAGTTTCACACAATCATAAGTAGACACAAGGTGAATTAGCAAAACATCATCAAAGAAGAGCAAGCAACAATGATAATGGAAAACATAATTAAGATAGAATCAACAAACCATTATATGATGTTTATGGAGTGATTGAAACCCTCTAAGTTGCTGGAAAAACACCTACCCTAACCCTTGAATCGGACCTAGGGTTGGGGCCCTACAAAAAGTGAAGTTATGATGTTATATATATAGGCTCTTTTCTGTCCGGCCCTTCTTGATGGCGTCAGCCCGTAAGGAGTGACGGTGTCACGACCATTTTTTCACCAAATTGAAGATTTTTTCGTCTCGATCGTTTCCTTTTTTGAATCGCTCAAATCCGAGTTCGTATGCAAAAGTTATGGCCAAAACAGTGTCAGCTACTCCACGCGCAAGTTGTGATTGTCTCGATCATCATGTGACGGTTTCACTAAGGCTTTTCTTATGTAAGCCTTATTCCTGACGTCGCCACTCTAAATCATCTGATGTCGTCAGGTTGAATCCTGACGCCGTCATGTGTAAACTTACTCTGGGCCGTCACGTGTAATCTGACCTTGACGGCCTTGGTGACGCCGTCAGGTCAATTACAAAGAAAATATTCTGGGCCGTCATGTGTATTTTCCACTTCCACCTCTTTTTCCAAGCTTGACGTCGTCATGTACGAAGCCTTGACGCCGTCAGGTACTGTTCCCAGCAAGGAATTTGAGACTTCGTCATTTTCTTCACTTTTATGCTCCAAAAATGTCCAAAATGCTTCCTTTTCCAGATTTCTTCTCAAAAGTACCTAAAATGACAAAAGGAACAATTTAGGGCAGTAACTGATCAAATAATCACGAATTCGGCCTTAAATGACCCCTTTAAAGCGGTACACTTTTCGCCTTATCAAATACCCTTACACTTGAGATTTGCTTGTCCTCAAGCAAACGCGCTTTATTTCTAATCAAAATACAAGTTAGGGGTCATTTAACACTAATATAAAAGTAATTACAACAAATAATCGTTCCACTTAAAACCAAAAATAAGCACGGAGGTTATACACTAGCACCTCACAACTAGTGTTTAGATACTCACATCTCTCGGGTGTAATAAAGTATATATCACAATATGGAAATGGAAACATCTCTCACTACCTGTCATAGCAAATAGATTACAATAGGCTTGGGAAAGGATCAAACCTCCACCACTTGGCGTAAGCACCTAGGATAAACTATCAAAGAGGTCTTTTAAAGGGTTATAACGTTAGGTGTAGGGATTTGGAAAATACGGTTTTGTTGGATAAAGGCAATATTTACTGGTGTCAAGTTAATCATCTTGGTTAATTACATGTACAATATGGCATTGCTAAGCCAATACTTGACTCGACTTAAGCTAATCAAAACCTACAAACTATGAAACAAACATAAAAATAAAACGGAATGGTAGTCCATATGTTTTTTTCTCTTTGTTTTTCTATTTTTTTCTTTCTTTTTCTTTTTCTTTTTTTTTTCTAGATTTTTTTTTTTTTTTTTTTTTTTTTTTTTTTTTGCATACACTTTTACCCTACCATCCAAAATAATACATCATAGGGGATTTACATCCCCCTTACACTTAAATTTTTACATACTTTACAATAAACTACTCTAATGACTCGAATCAAGATAATCAAAACACTTGGAGTACTTTTTAAGATTAACGCACATATGGGGGCAATAATTGATGTCTTCCCCATTACTCCATAACACTAGTACTTTACCCATGAGTCCCAATCATCCCAAAACAATATGTACAAGATATGACTCGACTTAGCAACCATGTAATCAATTAGATAATTAACTAAGGGTTTAAACATATAACAATAATGCACTAAAGATGAGTGCATACACGGAAGGCTAATGCGATTTGCTTGCACATTTGGGTGGGTTGTAACAAATTCTTCCTTTAAGTAAGATGCTTAAAGTTAGAAACGAAAAGATATGCTCGGAGGGGTGTACTAGGGGTTTAATGTTCTAAAAATGAGTACAACGCTAAGGTGTGGGAAAATTAATTGACTTCGCTAGTCAAGTAATATGACTTAAATGGTCAAGTAATTATGATACGGGTTTAAACAAAAGGGTGACCGTAATGCCTATTATCATGTAGTAAATCCTACTACACGAATGTAGTCTCACTAGCGGTCTTGTGATGCATCACTAACGCAAGTTCTAGAATCTAAATACTACCGGTACACTCATAAGCACTAATAATGAATGCTTTTTCTATCAAATCTAAAGGCGAACCTCACATATTTAGGTGGAAATTTTTTTTAAGTGACACGGTTTTGTGCTAGTCATACAACTCCTATCCATGAGACGCTTGTTAAGGCTAAAGTTTCACTCCTAAATGTTGTAAAAAAAATTAAATTTGGCGCTAAAATTGCCCTAGCAAATATTTCCCTTAGTTTTATTACACACCTACTATCAAACAAACAAACGCAAGTGCAATTGTATCCTATAAGGTATCATCATTTACCCTCTCCTTACACTTAGGATGAACATTGTCCCCAATGTTCAATTAAAGAATGTAAAAGTAAAGCAGGTAAAAGAATGAAAACAAATCTCCCATGATTCGTTCGGTGTGGATAGTGTGTCAACAAGGTTAGAGCTTCCTCCAAGAAAATGAACTTTGAAAGCTTCCTTCCATAAATATAAATTATCTTCTTGTCATACATAACCTGTTAAACCTGAGAAAACAATCAAGGCAAACCTCGCGTAAAATCGGCGGTAATCTATATATACTAAGAATAATCCTAGAAAACAAATTAAGATATAATGCTTGTGGAATGAATGTTTGCAGATTTCCTGGAGTTTATAAAACTAAAGAATCAACAAAAACTTTAAGACTCCGGTTTAAACGAAACTCGCAAAAATTTTCAGAATTTTTGTACCTGACGCCGACAGGTTGTAACTCCTGACGCCGTCAGAATGCTCCTGCAGAAATTTTATGTTAAGTTTTCAGAAAATTTCTGGAAAAACTTATGCCTTAATTCCTCGAAATCATGCAAAATAATCATTATGACACGATACAAGCATTTGACTCAAACAAATACTAATATGCATGTTCATTTAATATTGTTGCGGTTCATGCTCAATTTCATTCTTAGAAACAAGTTTGTATCTCCCTTACACTTATCTTTTGCAAAATACCTTTATATACAATTAAGACGAAGTTAAAAACAAAATAAAGCATTTTCACAATTTAATTTGAAAAATGAGCTACAAATAATAAAAATAAAACATGCATACAGAAACTAATAAAATCAAACAAACAAACAAATACATAAATCTTGGGTTGCCTCCCAATAAGCGCTTGTTTTTGTTCGAGTAACGAGCCTGACTCTACCCTTATTTAACGGAAATAGGGGAGGTTTTCCCTACACTTTGAATTAAGTGCGGGTGGAAGTAGCGATACACACCATTAGGGTGGAAATATGCCACATGAGGTGAAGGGGGTGAGTGAATGGCTTCCTTCATCCTAAAACAACCCGGATAATATTGGTTGATGGGTGGGTCGGTTCCTCTTTTGTCTCCTAGAAATATATCTAAGGATGGAAAGGTGTGTAAAGATTGAGGTTCCAGTTCATCAACACTAGGAAATTCCCTAGAACTAGGAGTAAGGTTATCACTACAAGTATTCAAACCTATATCCTCAAGTGGTGCTTGGTCCAAGGGTTCTACCTCCATCGTAATTCCTAAAGTTTCTTCTACTTCTTCCGGGTAAGTCACGGGCGGTGTGTGTGCCTCAAATGATGGTTGAGTATTTCGTGGGCTTATGTTATTGACCTCATCATTCCATGTGTCAAGATCACCTATATCCTCATCATGTGTTTTGGTAGAATCTATCCTAAGCATTCTCCTAAGTATCTCACGTGCTTCTCTAGGCATCTCAACTTCTATGTCCGAATCATAAGGATCTTCCTCAATAATCTTATGTTCAATTTGCCTAAAGGATTCATCATGTGTTCCTTGAGATTCAAAGTCATCGATCATAAAACCTAGGTCTTTTTGATCAATGTGATCATGCTCAGCTAAATCCTCCTCAATTATTTTCTTAGGTAGTGATAAAAGCAAACCTAGTGCTTCATCCAACTTAGGGTTTATTGCTATAGCTCTATCCACAATTCTTTGGCAAACTAGGCCGCTTTTCCTATTGGCCTCACTAAAACGAGATCCTAAACATGGAGGTTGTTCATAAGAATCTATCCTAGATGAAGGCTTATATGATTCATAGGTGTCTCTAAATGAGGTATTTTGAACTCTTTGGTATTCTAGCCACTCAACCTTATCTTGCAATCTTAGAAGTCTAAGTGAAAAGTCCATTTGAAGCAAATTACAAACAAAATCACAAAGAAAAGATAGACTACGAGAAAGCTACAAAAATTAAAAGAAAAAATATCTCACTAGATAGGAATCTACTGAGTAGAACTAATAAAAATAAATTTCCACCTAAGCAATAACTATTCCCCGGGCGGCGGTGCCAAAAACTTGAGAAGCTTGGAACCCCCACCAGGCAGTGTACCTGATCATTGTAGTATAGTATAGCGACAAGTACAGGGGGATTGATCGTTCAACTCAGGAATAGTGTTCATTAGGATTAAAATTAATCTAACTAGGTCTAAAGGTGAAGGATGATTCTTTTCGTGTTTTTATATTTTATGAAAAGCAAGTAAAAATCTCGGGTTTTTGGAAGAAGGAGTGGAATTAGTTGCTAATCAACTAACCTAAAAGCTACTAATTAAACTAAGGTGCAAGAAAAGTAAACTAGGGTTCTACAAGATAAGTGAAGCATGTCTACCTATGATATGTTACTCCTTGCTAGCTATCCAATTCTACCTATTGAATTGTCACACCTTGTTTTAATTTACGGGTTATATTCCTAAATACCATTCGTAGGGCCGTGTACGATCTTCCCTAACTCTATAAGCTCCTACTTCACTCCTATGTCGAGCCGACTAAATGCTCCGAACATGGGATCACTAGAATTCGATTATGCATTAAATACAACCATATAATCGTAGTACACCTACGATCATGTTTCTTAAGACGTTCAAGCATGTTACCAAGTGGAAGTCTGCCAGTTTTCTTAAGCCTAACATCAATATCATTCAATTAAACAAGAAACAATAGGAAACAAGAATTATAAGCTAAATCAACTAGACCTATTGAAGTTGTCACACCCTACTTGATAAAGATAGACACAAACTTCAACAAGGAATCAATAAGATCTAATCAATTGTATACAAGTTTCACACAATCATAAGTAGACACAAGGTGAATTAGCAAAACATCATCAAAGAAGAGCAAGCAACAATGATAATGGAAAACATAATTAAGATAGAATCAACAGACCATTATATAATGTTTATAGAGTGATTAAAACCCTCTAAGTTTCTGGAAAAACACCTACTCTAATCTTTGAATCGGACCTAGGGTTGGGGGCCTACAAAAAGTGAAGTTATGATGTTATATTTATTGGCTCTTTTCTGCTCGTCCCATCTTGATGGTGTCAGCCCGTAAGGAGTGACGGCATCACGACCATTTTTTCACCAAATCAAAGATTTTTTCGTCTTGATCGTTTACTTTTTTGAATCGCTCAAATCCGAGTTCGTATGCAAAAGTTATGGCCAAAACAGTGTCAGCTACTCCACGCACAAGTTGTGATTGTCTCGATCATCTTGTGACGGTTTCACTAAGGTTTCTTCTTATGTAAGCCTTCTTCCTGACGTCGTCACCCTATATCATCTGATGTCGTCAGGTTGAATCCTGACGCCGTCATGTGTAAACTTACTCTGGGCCGTCACGTGTAATCTAACCCTGACGGCCTTGGTGCGCCGTCAAGTCAATTACAAAGAAAATGTTCTGGACCGTCATGTGTATTTTCCACTTCCACCTCTTTTACCAAGCTTGACGCCATCATGTGCGAAGCCTTGACACCATCAGGTACTGTTCCTAGCAAGGATTTTGAGACTTTGCCGTTTTCTTCACTTTTGTGCTCCAAAAACGTCCAAAATGCTTCCTTTTCCAGATTTCTTCTCAAAAGTACCTAAAATGACAAAAGGAACGATTTAGGGCAGTAACTGATCAAATAATCATGAATTCGGGCTTAAATGACCCCTTAAAAGCGGTACACTTTTTGCCTTATCAGCTATCCTGGTAACAGTTTGGGCTCACGAAAGCCCAAGCCCAATTATATTATTTATGGGTTCGTGACCCGCCTCATAAGGTCTATTGATCTCTATCCATAAATAAGAGATCATTATCAAGACCATAAATAATACAATTGGGTTTGGGCTTTCGTAAGCCCAAACTGTTACCATGATAGCCAACACGTAATGGGCTTGAGTATTAGTAGTGTCCATTGGTCGGGTTCGTGACCCGAGTGCAGACTATACGTCATCATGTCCCCCAGTCTACTATGCGCAAGGTGCAACCGCGTATGCTAGCTAACAACTGTAGCTGAAAACTATCCAGAATGCGTGGTGGGGAAGCATCAAGTATTTCCCGCCAAAAAGAAATATACGGTGTATCTAGTCCAAATTAGTCCCACGTATCCCTCGAAAATCGTGAGGAGGTGGGTGAAAAAGTGTTGTACCTGTTGATCTCCCAGCCACACGATTAGAGTTAGTAGGATCCACATGGCAAGCATCCGAGACTATGGGTAACCCTATATAAAGGGTATCCCCCTTTTCACTATGATTATCATAGTAACAACTCCATTTCCACCATTGTTAAAAATCTTCAAACACAAGTCAAGAAATCCTCTTTAGACTAAGGTAATAGCGCATACGCATCCATCAAAATTTAATTATGGTTCACCAATTTTCCGATTTTTCTTCCGATATAACCGAGGATGAACTTCGTGAGTTCACCTCGGATTATTATATTCCTCTCGTGTTGCACCCGGTAGTACCGGTGGCAACCGCATCCATAGCCAATTTCCCTTAGGGAAAAGTAGGGGTATACATGATGCGTGGGAATCGCAACAGGCTTTACCTCTCGAGGGATCTCGAGAGGCTTACAACCCCCACCAGGCAGTGTACCTGATCGTTGTAGTATAGTATAGTGACAAGTACCGGGGGATTGATCATTCAGCTTAGGAATAGTGTCGCTAGGATTAGAAAACCTAAATACTAGTTCTAAAGGTGAGGGATGATTATTTTTGTGTTTTTATATTTTTTAGAAAGCAAGTAAAAATCTCGGGTTTGAAGGATTTGGGCAGAATTAGTTGCTAATCAACTAACCCAATACTAAAGATGCAATCAAAATAAAATACAAGAAATGAAAATAAGCTAAATTATACTAAAGTTGTGAGCAGTAAGTGGAGAAAATGTGTTTACTTAGATTTCACTACTCCCTAGACATCTTTTACACGTTAATTACTTGTTATAATTGCATGGATGACGGATCGTATTCCTTAATACCATTCATGGGGTGGCACACTTAACTCCCCAATTCTATGAGCTCTTATCTCCTCCTACACCATGCCCAGCACAACTATAGGGATTGTAAACAGTGGCTCATGCATTAAATACAACCAATAAAGACCTAGTGCGCGTCGGTTCATGTTTCTTAAGACGTTCAAGCATGTTACCAATTGGAGATCTGCCAGTTTTCTTAAGCCTAACATATAAATCATTCATCCAAGACAAGTATAAACAAGTAATCAACACATAATTAACATCTAGGTTTCATTAGATCCAAGCAAACACAAGATAGATCTAGCCTAGCATGATGGAATTAAGACAAGAACAAGATATAGACAACCAACACATAGACATATTGATTGAATTAAAAGAACACTTATCTTAATTACACATGAAAGGTATCAAGGGTTTGGAACCCTTGAAAAACCTATAAAATTCGCACCAAAATCGTACTTAGGGTTTCTCCAAAACTTCTCTTTTTTTAATGTGAAAATTAGAGAACTATATATAGAAAAAGAGGTCTGACGGCGTCAAGACAAACATTGTGACGCCGTCACCTCGCCGCCAAAACTATTCTCGGACTACCTTGATCTACATTTGACGCCGTCAAGACTTAATCATTTCCAGGCCGTCATAACTTTAACTCTTGACGCCCTACCTTCGTGACGCCGTCAAATCTCTACTGGGTCATCATGGAATTTTGCTCTTGACGCCGTCACCTACTGTTCCCAGCATGGAAAATTAAGACTTTGGCGTTTTCTTCACTTTTATGCTCCAAAAACGTCCGAATTGCTTCCTTTTCCAGATTTCACTCCCAAAGTACCTAAAATCACAAAAGGAACGATTTAGGGCAATATTTGATCAAATAAACTCGAATTCGGGCTTAAATGACCCTCTAAAAACGGATCATTTTTCGCCTCATCATATACCCTTACACTTGAGATTTGTTTGTCCTCAAGCAAATGCACTTTTATTCTTCTCAAAAGACAAGTTAGGGGTCATTTAACACTAATATAAAAGTAATTACAACAAATAATCGTTCCACTAAAGACCAATAGACAAGCACGGAGGTCATACACAAGCACCTCACAAATAGTGTTTAGATACTCACATCTCTCGGGTGTAATAAAGTGTAAATTACAATATGGAAACGGAAAATATCTCTCACTACCTGTCATAGCAAAATAGATTACCATAGGCTTAGGAAAGGATCAAACCTCCACCACATGGCGTAAGCACCTAGGATAAACTATCAAAGAGGTCTTTTAAAGGGTTGTAACGTTAGGTGTAGGGATATGAAATACACGGTTTTGTTGGAAAAAGGAAGTTTTACTGGTGGCGAGTTAACAATCTTAGTCAATTACATGTACAATGTGGCGTTGCTAAGCCAAGACTAGACTCGACTTAAGCTAATAAATAAAAAATAACAAAAACATAAAATGAAAAGGGATGGTAGTCCGTATGTTTTTTCTCTTTTTCCTTTTTCTATTTTTTTTTTTTTTTTTTTTTTTTGCATACACTCTTACCCTACCATACAAAATAATACATCATAGGGAATGAACATTTCCCTTACACTTGAATCTTTACATACTTTACATTAAACTAATCTAATGACTCGAATTAAGAAAACCAAAACACTTGGAGTACTTTTAAGATTAACGTACATATGGGGGTAATAAATGATGTTCTTCCCCATTACTCCATAAAATAAGTACTTACCCATGAGTCCCAATCATCCCAAAACAATATGTACAAGGATATGACTCGACTTAGCAACCATGTAATCAATTAGAAAGTTAACTTAGGGTTTAACAAATAACAATAATGCACTAAAAATGAGCGCATACACGGAAGGCTAAGGTGATTTGGTTGCACATTTGGGGTGGATTGTAACAAATTCTTCCTTTAAGTAAAATGCTTAAAGTTAGAAACGAAAAGATAGGCTCGGAGGGTGTACTAGGGGTTTCGTGTACTATAAATGAGTACAACGCTAAGGGTGTGGGAAAAATTAGTTGACTTAACTAGCCAAGTAATATGACTTAAATGGTAAAGTAATTATAATACGGGTTTAACACAAGGGTAATCCTAATGCCTCTTATCATGTAGTAAATCCTACTACACGAATGTAGTCTCACTAGCGGTCTCGGGATGCATCACTAACGCAAGTTCTAGAATCTAAATGCTACCGGTACACTCATAAGCACTAATAGTAAATGCTTTTCCTATCAAATCTAAAGGCGAACCTCACATATTTAGGTGGAAAATTTTTCTGAATATACGGTTATGTGCTAGTCATACAATCTCCTATCCATGAGACGCTTGCTATGGCTAAAGTTTCACTCCTAAATGTTGTAAAAAAATTTAAATTTGGCGCTAAAATTACACTAACAAGTATTTCTCATAGTTTTATTACACATCTACCATTAAACAAAACAAACTCAAGCGAAAGTGCATATGTAAGGTATCATCTTTTTACCCTCCCCTTACACTTAATATGAACATTGTCCCCAATGTTCAAGTAAAGAATGTAAAAGTGAAAAAGTAAAGAGAATGAAATCAAATACTCCCCTGATTCGCTCGGTATGGATAATAGGGTGGCCAGGTTAGATCTTCCTCCAAGAAAATGAACAATCGAAGCTTCCCTTCCAGAATATAAATCATCTTCTTGTCATACATAACCTGTAAAACCTGATAAAATAGACAAGACAACCTCGCGTAAAATCGGCGGCATCCTATATAAGTTACTAAATCCTAGAAAACAAGATAAGATATAATGCTTGTGGAATGAAGTTTGCAGATCTCCTAGAGATTATAAAACTTAATAATTTACAAAAACCATAACACTTCGTTAGAAAAACAAAACTGGTAAAATTTCCAGATTTTTACACTTGACGCCGTCAAGAGTAAACCTGTGACGCCGTCAGAAGTGACCTGCAGAAATTCTTATGTTAAGTTTCCGGGAAATTTCTGGAAAAACTTGGTCCTACTTCCTGGAAAATCCTGCAAAACTTCATTATGACTCAATACAAGCATTTGACTCTAACAAATACGAATATACATGTTCATTTAATATTGTGGAGAATCATGATCGGTTTGTTTCTTGAAAACATATTTGGGGTTTCCCCTTACACTTATCTTTTGCAAAAATACTTTTAGGTGGAGTTAAGACTAGGCCAAAACAACAAGGTAAAGTATTTCCACTATTTAGTTTAGAAACATGATCTACCAACAATAAAAATTAAGCATGCATACGGAAGCAAATAACAAACAAACAAAATAAAATCACACAAAACATGGGTTGCCTCCCAAGAAGCGGTTTTCTTTATTTACGAGTCTTGTAGCTAGACTCAAGGTCATGGGTTACTACGTGACCTCATCATCAAATGTCACATCCTCCTCACTAATCATTTCATTGTTATTCTCTTGGTAGTGTTTTACACGTTGTATGTTAACAGTAAATTCCCTACCTTCATCATCTAGTAACATCACGGCTCCAATTTTAGAGGAATTCTTTACCATGAACGGTCCATACCATCTAGACTTAAGTTTTCCCGGAAATAATCTCAACCGAGAATTGTATAATAGGACCTTGTCTCCCTCTGAAAATTCTTTGGGTTTCTTAATTCTCTGGTCATGCCATCTTTTAGCTCTCTCTTTATATGTGATGGAGGATTCGTAGGCTTCTAGTCTAAGCTCATCAAGCTCGTGTAATTGCAAGAATCTATTATTTCCAGCAATTGTGTAATCTAAGTTGCATGTCTTAAGCGCCCAATAAGCCTTGTGTTCTAATTCCACTGGTAAGTGACATGCCTTACCATACACCATGCGGAACGGGGTCGTTCCAATAGGTGTTTTGTAGGCGGTTCGGAATGCCCATAAGGCTTCGTCGAGTTTAAATGACCAGTCCTTTCTGTTTTGACTAACCGTTTTTTCAAGTATTCTTTTAATAGCCCTATTGGTGTTTTCGACTTGGCCATTGGTTTGTGGATGATAGGCGGTGGAGAACCGATGGGGTACTCCATACCTCTTCATGACCTTTTCCATTTGTGCATTGCAAAAATGGGTTCCCCTATCACTGATGAGAGCTTTAGGAATCCCGAATCTCGCGAAAAGCTTTTTCAGGAAATGAATAACTACTCTGGCATCATTGGTCCTAAGGGCTTGTGCCTCAACCCATTATGAAACATAGTCAATGGCGACTAATATGTACTCGTTCCCCCCTGAAGATGGAAAGGGTCCCATGAAGTCAATCCCCCAAACATCGAAGACCTCACAAACTTGTATAAAGTTCTGAGGTGCTTCATCCCTATGTGATATATTTCTGGCTCGTTGACATGCATCGCACGCCTGCACCATTTCTTTTACATCACGGAAAATTGTGGGCCAATAGAATCCCGCATCGAGAATCTTTCGGGCGGTAATGTTTATCCCATGATGCCCGCCAGAGGGACCAGAGTGACATTCCCTCATAATCTTCACTGCCTCATTTTCCGAAACACAACGCCTTATAATTTGGTCAGGACACCTTCGGAATAAAAAGGGTTCATCCCAAAAGTAGTATTTTAGCTGAGAAAAGAACCTCTTCCTTTCGTACTTAGTCAGGTGTTCAGGAATAAGTCTACTTGCGAGGTAATTAGCAAAATCGGCGTACCACGGCTCCGAGTCACTCATTAACATGAGTTGTTCGTCAGGAAATGAATCCCTAATCTCACTTCTATCGTGCTCATCCAAGGGGTTTTCGAGGCGAGATAGATGATTTGCGGCCAGATTTTCTGCCCCTCTCTTATCACGAATCTCAACATCGAATTCCTGTAGCAACAGGATCCACCGAATTAGTCGTGGCTTAGCATCCTGCTTTGCAAAAAGATATCGAAGAGCCGAGTGATCAGTGAAGACGACTGTTTTTGAAAGGACAAGATATTGTCAGAATTTGTCGAACGCGAACACCACGGCTAATAATTCTTTCTCAGTGGTGGAGTAATTCTCTTGAGTGGGATTCATGGTTTTGCTCGCATAGTAGATGGGTTGAAAAAGCTTATCACGCCGTTGGCCTAACACAGCCCCGACAGCGAAGTCGCTAGCTTCACACATGATTTCAAATGGTAACTCCCAGTTGGGTGTGATCATGATTGGAGCTTGTGTGAGTTCCTTTTTTAAGAGATCGAATGCATCCTTGCATTCTTGTGAAAAATCAAACGGAGCACCCTTCACAAGTAGTTGGGTCATTGGCCGAGCGATTTTGGAGAAGTCTTTGATGAATCTCCGATAAAACCCGGCATGCCCCAAGAAACTGCGTATTGCTTTAACAGTTGTGGGGTATGGTAACTTAGATATAGCTTCAACTTTAGCTTGGTCCACCTCTATTCCGTTCCCTGAGATCTTATGTCCTAACACAATCCCTTCCTTCACCATGAAATGACATTTCTCCCAGTTTAGCACCAACTTGGTTTCCTCACACCGTTTAAGCATCTTTTCTAGATTAGCAAGACAGCGGTCGAAGGAGTTCCCGAAGACTGAAAAGTCGTCCATGAACACTTCCATGCTGTCTTCCATGAGTTCGTGAAAGATTGCAGTCATGCATCGCTGGAAAGTGGCGGGGGCATTACATAGCCCAAAAGGCATCCTTTTGTAGGCAAATGTCCCATAAGGGCAGGTAAATGTGGTCTTCTCTTGGTCCTCAGGTGCTATGGGAATCTGAAAATATCCAGAGAATCCATCCAAGAAGCAATAGTACTCGTGTCCAGATAATCTCTCTAACATCTGATCAATGAATGGTAAGGGGAAGTGATCTTTCCTCGTGGCATCATTGAGCTTTCGATAGTCGATGCATACCCGCCATCCAGTGACTGTTCTCTGGGGCACCATCTCACCCTTGTCATTCTTAACTACAGTCATTCCACCCTTTTTAGGTACAACCTGCACAGGACTGACCCATGGGCTATCCGAGATCGGGTAAATTAATCCTGCATCCAAAAGTTTTATAACTTCTTTCTTCACGACTTCC
This sequence comes from Artemisia argyi, assembly GCA_030686995.1. Taxonomy (NCBI): domain Eukaryota; kingdom Viridiplantae; phylum Streptophyta; class Magnoliopsida; order Asterales; family Asteraceae; genus Artemisia; species Artemisia argyi. The sequence goes on along the minus strand of CM060681.1, from coordinate 20,555,857 downwards.
TTAATGTTAGGATTCATGCGCCTCTGGGGTTGCACGGTAGGTTTATAATCTTCTTCCATGAGAATCTTATGTGTGCAAAAAGTTGAGTCAATCCCCTTAATGTCGGCCACACTCCATGCGAGTACCCCCTTGTATTTTTTTAGGACCTCTAAGAGTTTACCTTTTTGTTCATGTTCCAAGGAAGAGTTTATGATTACCGGGAGTTGATCCTCTCCCTGAAGGAAGGCATACTCCAAATGGTTAGGAAGCTCTTTAAGATCTACATCAGGAGGTTCGATAATAGAAAGTTTGAGCTTGTTTTTGGGCTTTCGGAGCTCGAGATGCTCCGTTGCCTCTTGTCTGGGGTAGAAGGAGACTGCACTAACATCCTCCATCTTTTCTACCTCTAGCAAAGGCAGAAAACTCTCGTCCCGTAGCCAGCCTTCATCAATCTGTTCATCGACACAACTATCAATGACATCTGTGAGTTTATCTACTTCCCCGATAAAATAGAGCCGGTTGGCTGCTTCGAGGGAGAGGTCCATAGAATCCTTAATGTCGAAGGTTGTGCTATCGTCTCCCACTCGTAAGGTTAACTTGCCATCGTAGACATCGATGACTGCACGAGCGGTAGCAAGAAATGGTCTACCTAAGATGATGGGTACCAAGTCATCCTCCTCCATATCCAGGATCACGAAGTCGACCGGGAATTTGAATTTCCCAACTTTGACTAGCACATTCTCGCATATCCCTACGGGGTACTTGACCGATCTATTGGCTAGTTGGATGTTCATACGGGTAGGCTTCAATCCAGAGTATCCTAGTCTACGGAACATAGAGTGAGGCATGAGATTGATACTCGCTCCCAAATCGGCAAGAGCATTCTTGATTGATAGAGGTCCTATGGAGCAAGGCAGGGTGAAGCTGCCCGGATCGTCTACCTTTTTTGGTAGCCCTCGGTGGGTCACTACTGAGCATTCTTCCCCCAGGGTCACAAGACCCTCGAGTTTCTTCCGGTTAGCAAGTAGTTTTTTAAAGTATGTGCTATACTTTGGCATGTGATAGCAAGCATCAAGGAGAGGTATGGTGACAACCGAGTCTTTTAGGTAAGACAGGAATCTCTTGTTATCATTCTCAGTTTTCTGGTTCCTTAATCGGGACGGAAACGGGATTCTCACAGGTTGGTTAGGCAGGGTTGATGGGGAAGGGGTCGTCAAGGGCGGTTGGTCGGGGGTATTACCGCCGACATCCTCCTCCTCCTCCCCAGGTTTGTTTGGATCGAGGGTGATGGGGGACGAGTTTGGATAAGGAGGGTCCTTGGTTGTTGTTCCAGCTCGAGTGGTTATCGCGAGCATGGGGTCTTTTTTGCTTACTGATGGCGTTTCAAGATTATCTAGGGCTGAGTTAAGCTTGTTGAAAAATTCTCCAATATCCTCTTGCTGCTCGTCGAAAAGCTCATTAAGACCTTTCATTTGCAGGCCTTTTTCTTGAGTGAAGTGACCAAGGTCATCTTCAAAAGTGCTCCTGATTTTGAATTCAGGGCCTTCCTCCCCTTCTCTTCTCTTTACCAGATTTCCCCAAAGGGTGTAATCGTCATTTTGGTAAAAAGGCAAAAGGGAGGGATCAGCATAAATGTCCCCTCCTAACAAGCATGCATGTTCGGTTGTGGCTGCTCCTTCGCATTCTTCTACCTCATGTGGGCCCCCACAGTAATCGCAGATCAAGTAAGGATTCGACAGCTGTTTAGGTAATTGCGATCCAGCTAGGTATTCCACTCTTTTGTGAATTTTTCTCAACCGATCCGAGGTGATTTCAGAAGTGCTAACAGTCGACTCAGGTTCATCCCAAGTGTCATCCTGGTCTTGAGCATATTCTTCAATCCTATCCCATCCTTCCTCGGCACTAAGATTGGCCAATCTTCCTTTTCTAGATAGGTTAATTCCGTTTCGGTCGTTAGAGGAGATATTATCGTAGAAGATTTGGACCAAGAGCCAAAGCTCAATGCCATGACGGGGAACTTGTCTTATTAAATCTTTGAATCTAGTCCACGATTTATGGAAGGGTTCATCCTTCCTCTTCCGGAAATGGAGGATCCTATCTCTAAATGCTGAGGTTTTTCCAGGCGGAAAGAACTTCTCATAGAACTTGGATATGAGTTGCTCCCATGTGAAAATAGATTCAGACGGGAGTTTGTCATACCATTCTTGGGCTTTTTCATATAAGGTGAAAGGAAAGAATCGCAATCGGGATGTGTCTCTAGTAGCCCCATCCGTATGGAGGGTGTCTACTATTTTCAGGAAGTCCTTGATGTGTTGGATTGGATCTTCCTCATCTATTCCGCGAAACTTACACACACTTTTGACAAGCCAAACATCGTTTGCATGCAAGACCTCGTTGGTGTGTTCGTTTGGGTAGACAATGGTGTTTGAGAAGCCACGAGAGGTTGGGGAGGAGTAGTCCTTAAGGCGCTTAGGAATGGGGGTTGCGGGGGTACTCGTCTCGTCGTTGAGTTGGGAGCTAGGGGTTGTGACATGATTTTCTGAATTTTCTTCAGAAAGAGGTGCATCAAATTCAAAGGCAATGCTAGATGGTTCAGAAGTTGAGTGATATTGTCTCAATCTATGCATTTCTCTTTCGGGTTCCGCATAAGGCAAGACCAGGTTTCTAGTGGAACTACGACTCCTAGTGATCCTAAGGTTAAAGGATTCATCGCTTGCCATGATGGCAGGTGGTGAAGAGTTACGAACAAAAACACAAAGAAATAAGATAGACTAAAGTGAACCTAAAAATAAAAATAAAAATCTTACTAGAAAGGAATCTAGCAAGTAGACCTAATAAAAAGAAATTCTAACCTAGACAATAACTATTCCCCGGCAACGGCGCCAAAAACTTGATGCGTGGGAATCGCAACAAGCTTTACCTCTCGAGGGATCACGAGAGGCTTACAACCCCCACCAGGCAGTGTACCTGATCGTTGTAATATAGTATAGTGACAAGTACCGGGGGATTGATCGTTCAGCTTAGGAATAGTGTTGCTAGGATTAGAAAACCTAAATACTAGTTCTAAAGGTGAGGGATGATTATTTTTGTGTTTTTATATTTTTTAGAAAGCAAGTAAAAATCTCGGGTTTGAAGGATTTGGGCGGAATTAGTTGCTAATCAACTAACCCAATACTAAAGATGCAATCAAAATAAAATACAAGAAATGAAAATAAGCTAAATTATACTAAAGTTGTGAGCAGTAAGTGGAGAAAATGTGTTTACTTAGATTTCACTACTCCCTAGACATCTTTTACACGTTAATTACTTGTTATAATTGCATGGATGACGGATCGTATTCCTTAATACCATTCATGGGGTAGCACACTTAACTCCCCAATTCTATGAGCTCTTATCTCCTCCTACACCATGCCCAGCACAACTATAGGGATTGTAAACAGTGGCTCATGCATTAAATACAACCAATAAAGACCTAGTGCACGTCGGTTCATGTTTCTTAAGACGTTCAAGCATGTTACCAATTGGAGATCTGCCAGTTTTCTTAAGCCTAACATATAAATCATTCATCCAAGACAAGTATAAACAAGTAATCAACACATAATTAACATCTAGGTTTCATTAGATCCAAGCAAACACAAGGTAGATCTAGCCTAGCATGATGGAATTAAGACAAGAACAAGATATAGACAACCAACACATAGACATATTGATTGAATTAAAAGAACACTTATCTTAATTACACATGAAAGGTATCAAGGGTTTGGAACCCTTGAAAAACCTATAAAATTGGCACCAAAATCGTACTTAGGGTTTCTCCAAAACTTCTCTTTTTTTAATGTGAAAATTAGAAAACTATATATAGAAAAAGAGGTCTGACGGCGTCAAGACAAACATTGTGACGCCGTCACCTCGCCGCCAAAACTATTCTCGGACTGCCTTGATCTACATTTGACGCCGTCAAGACTTAATCATTTCCAGGCCGTCATGACTTTAACTCTTGACGCCCTACCTTCGTGACGCCGTCAAATCTCTATTGAGTCGTCATGGAATTTTGCTCTTGACGCCGTCAGGATATTACTCTTGACGCCGTCACCTACTGTTCCCAGCATGGAAAATTAAGACTTTGGCGTTTTCTTCACTTTTATGCTCCAAAAACGTCCGAATTGCTTCCTTTTCCAGATTTCACTCCCAAAGTACCTAAAATCACAAAAGGAATGATTTAGGGCAATATTTGATCAAATAAACTCGAATTTGGGCTTAAATGACCCCCTAAAAACGGATCATTTTTTGCCTCATCAATGCACGCGCTTTTTCGAATTTGCAAATCAGCACGTGCCCATTTCACTATTGTTGTGCGATGTCCTTAATTATTATCGCCTTCATATATCCCAGCTGCACTGCATAGGTGCTGCTAAAATAACCAATTTTGAAGTAAATTGTCGTTTACTTGCAATTAACCCTACCATCAGTCTCTTCCGCACGTTTTATCACACAACGTGGTCAAACGGGTGGGTTTCCTTTTCCAAACGGGTAGGGCACCTTCAATGCTACACGGAAAAGGTAGACGCACATAGGAATTGGAGGGAGAGGTTTTTCTGGGTTGACAATATAGTGTTCCCTTGGGACTTTGAGTTCTATACCCAGGGGACGTTACCAAAGGATGAGCGCCCACACCCCGGATCGTACAACGCAGATGACGCGGAGACAATAAATACCAATCGCATCCCCATCAACTCCTACCCAGAAGAGTTTTTAGTGCATATGGGGATCAGTCGCAAATACTTCCAAGGCACCGACGAGGTGCCAACTTTTCTGGATGAAGACAACCGGGGTGGGTGCTTGTCCTTCCTTTCCTTCGCATCTGTAGTGTAAGCACTCTCTTGTATTGTATCTTTATATAACTCCATTTTTTTATTGTTTGTTGCGCAGAGACGGATTTGTTTAGCGTAGTGAAGCTAGCGAATCCCACACTGGTAACCATGGGGGTGCTATAACCTCCCGTAATTTCCCCATACGATTAGTAACTGTTTACATGAAATAAAAAGGATATTTCGTTAACTTAACACCATTTTTACGGGTAACAAAAACTTTTTGGATAATTTGATATACGATAATTTGTGATTGACTGTTTACCTAGGAACGATGCTTACACACAACCTCGATAGTCTATAATTATTGCAAACAATAAATATAAAACGTTTACAATTATAATTATACGTTTCGACTAAATACCGTATACTATTTATATATTTCCCGAGCCTACAAAAATTCCCGAGAATGATCACTAATATTTTTGGACCTCGACACGATACCCGAAACACACTACGTGGGTCCCCACCACCCAATAGGCCACAAAATCCAATTACAAACCAAACGGACCAATTTTATTTTCTTTCTTTTTGTTTGGGCCGAAGCAAACCAGCAACCCAAACGCACCCTTTTAATTTTTCTTTCTTTGTTTTCGGTCACGATACACAACCAAAACCACCCCACTTTCTTACGATTTCTATACGTGACATGTATATGTTTTTACTCGTCTCAATTTACCTAGCGCCCAAGAATCATGAACAATAAAAGTTACACCCTCACTCACTCGTTTACTACCCTAAAAATAGCCTAAGCAAACCACAAAACGCTCCATGTAAAGATAAGCTCTAAACGCGTCAAAACATTCCACATTGCCTCCGCTACTCCCCAATGGCAAACTTATAAACACAATACACAACAGGAATGTCAGAAATGAATAGCATGAAATCTTACACAATCTTAGCTTTGTAAACCATCGATTGGACATGAAATGAGGTGCCAATATTCGTATACATCCTACCCTCCAACTCATGTGAACCCAACATGTCTTTACACTCCAAGAATTCACTATATAAACCGTTACATGCAAGCTCATTGAAATTTCACACATAAACGTACCATACTACAAAAATATTAACGAAAGAAGGGGATATTGAAGGACAAACGGATTGCCAAGAGTACCACGTCTCAAGGAAGCCTAGGACTCAAAACTTGACGCCTCTTGAACCTTTGGTGGAACGTGAAGTGAACCACATAGCTCTCGTACCCTCACACGATCCTCACATTACGTTTTACACCACATTTGAAAGGTGAGGTAAGACTTTGAAACCTATTTCTATTTTTAGATACTCATTTTTATGTTTTACGCACAAACACTTTCTATAAATAACTCGTAAACTATAAACACGACACATATATTTTATATATCGTATCACTAGTTGGCTAGACCACTAACGAGGACCTATAAAGGTTTTAAACTGATATTAACGTATACACATGAAATATCACACGTTTCTATCATGATTTGGACCCATACGAAATGTACTAGAAACACTTAGAATATATTTGGATATTTGAAACTAATAAGGAACGAGTTTTTGACATTTATTTTGTACGTATAAATAAAAATATTGATATATAACGATATCATATTTAAGCTTGAATTGATTATCCATCTTATATACTATCGAAACTAATAAATCGTTTCATTGGCTAAACGACCCTAAAGTAAATCGCGATTTTCATAATATTTCAAGGAAATTAAAATCTCTTATGGGCATGTTAAGACCAATAAGCAGTTTAAAGCTTATTCTAATAAGCTGATCAAAAAAGCTATTTTGAAATGTTTTTAAAACTTAAAAATGTGGACTAAGGTAGGTCTAGTGTTCCCCCAAACTCTTTGGATCATAAAACGTTAACGGGCCCTAAATTTGGACTCGTTAAGCCCATTTATGGAAAAATGAAGGATTTATGCTAATAAGCTGATAAAATAAGCTGTTCTAAACATTCTGAGCTTATTGAATTAATAAAAATGATAAGTTTTGAGTTTGGTAATTTTTGGACTATTTTTGCAAAATTTCACTAACGAGGGACTAAAACTGTCAAAATTGTAAACTTTAGGTATAAACTATCAAAACTGTTTTTCTGAGGTTATAAGCTGTTAAAATGAAACTTAGTATTAAGAAATATATATGTTGATATTTTTGGACCTAAAATGTAATAATATATAACTTTGGACTAACGATGTAAATATTTTCCGTTAAGGGTAAAAAGTGTAACTTTAAGAAACTTAAAGGATTTATTTGTAATATTAATTTTTAATAATGATTATATATATATATATATATATATATATATATATATATATATATATATATATATATATATATATATATATATATATATATATATATATATATATATATATATATATATATATTGAAGTAATAATTTTATAAACTTAACTAATATATTCGTAAAACTATAATTAAAAGTTGACAAATAAAACGATACGTAATTATTTTATTTTACACGTACGTCGCTACACATCACCGATATATATGTCGATATAATAATAACTAGTGTTCGTAATAAAATGAGACTTAGACTATCAAACTAAAACTTGCCATATCTTTTAGGTCGTGTGTGAAGCCGTTGCCTTGCATCATTGTGATTACGACTATCCTACTATACTACCAAGGTGAGTTCATAGCCCACATTTAACTTCTTTCGTGGGGGATACATGCTTAAAAACTGAACACAAATCTTTTCTTGGTATTATGATACCGGCTGATATTATTATTGTTGCTTAAGTAGCTATTGCCAAAAGTCCCTCGATCATGAGCCTTAATCACTTGAAGGGTGAACGTAAATAATTGTGGATAGATCTATTAGGGATTGACAATCCCCATTTGGTTGCTAGAGGAAAGTCACCAAACGCACTTTATTTAAATTACATAGGTTACTGGCAAATATCTATCCTGGGGGCACATTATTTCACATCATTATTATGGTTATTTTGATGTCTGTTAATCGTTGTTTATTTGTATCGATATTACAATAAACATCTATCACTTGTGTTCAAACTCTTAATTATAAACCTATGGATTTCACTCAACTTTTGTTGACTTTTTGCATGTTTATCTCAGGTAACTAATTGGAATGGATGGCGAAGGCACGTAGTGGGCAATAAAGAAATGTTTAATCTTTCTTGAAATAAAAACATGTTGTTGAATAATGAAACATCTTGACAATTTGGATATTTGGTATTTTATATAAAAAGGTTAAAACGTCTCATTAGAGTCATTTTCTATAAATGTGACAAAGATCCTTGATATAATACCCCGTAAGTCTTCCGTTGTTAATAATAAGTCTTCCGCTGCTATTCGCATTTTTGGGGGTGTTATAGATTGGCATCAGAGCCACGGTTATAGTGAACCAAGTGTTTTTGGAACATTGGACTATAACTACGCTTTTAAATGGACAAAAGTTATTTTTATAAAATACAACCTTATGCCCTCCGTGCCTGAGCATTCCAATGGCGGGTAAAAGTATTATTTACTTTCGACATCTTATTAATTGATTATGATTATGTTAACATTTACTAATTGGGAAATTATTACAGTGCCATGTCTTCGAACACCCATCCTATCAGCCTATCATCTAACTCAGGAACTGAGGATGCTACTTCAGCTTATGCTCCTTCAGTTATGCCTATGTCTCTTGCAACGGACAGTTACATGCAAAACCAGCAGTTTCTGCCTGCATCTGACACAGAGGCTTCTCCTCTGGCAACATCTGGTCCAATTCGCCGAACTCAGAAAATTCGACAACTTCAGCCGTATGAAGCAAGTACTGTTGGATCACTGCTAGCTCTTGTCATACCACCTGAATCAGCTGTGCCACCACCATCTGCACCACCTGTGATACCACCACCTACTATCTTCTTCAGCCAAACCACTACTGTGCCACTAGGATCATCACCACTACTAGCATCATCTCCACCACTAGCATCATCTCCACCACTAGCATCACCACCTGCTGTAAACCATAGTGTTCCTGTGTCACCTCACCAAAGAACCTACCCAATCCGCCCAACATCTTCAGACTCTTATGTTCAACTTAGACGCAGAAGGACCCATAAACGAGTGGACGCTCGCAAATGGTCGTTCTTATTGCCAATCCTACATTACTGGAGATCACAAGAGGGTTCACCAGCTGCAAGAGAACTTGGGTAAAGTTCTTATTCTGCTTCTTCACGAGTTCTCCCAGTTACCGGGGAACCTGTTCATCACACCATACCATTGTTAGCCGCAAGATTGGTTCGTCACGAGGACCGACTCGATTCCATTGCTAGCATACTAAACAAAATCCCTCATGAGCATCTTGAAACCTTTGCAGATGATATGGATAGTCTTATAATTAGTCATTTAGCTGTGGATGATAAGATTGAGAAATTAGACACCTTGTTCTGGGAATCGATGGAATTCATAGGAGCCTTATGTGGGGCCAACACTTCAACGGAAATAATGATGGGAGCCCTGGACCGTGAAATCAAGAGGATTGACGTGGAGAATGTGTATCTTAGGCAAGCCTTACAAGAGTCCCTAGCTAGAGAAAACGCAAGAGATCAAACCATTGAAACTATGACCGCTGCCATTCAAGAACTCCAAAATCGCATGGACAAAACCTTAGGAAAACCATAGACTCATCAGCTTAGATCAATGTCCTTTAATAAAGAACCTTGTCAGAAAATGTTTTGTAAACATTGGAACAAGTATTAAATAAGTGTTATGACATATTGACATTTGATTTATGGAAATTATGATCAATTTTATCTTTATTTACGTGGTAATATTATACATTATATCGTAATATATTGGGTTATGCAGGTCAAAATCATTCGTATTACCATGTATGTCATTTCGATGCATGGAAACATATTACGACTTAGACCTTTCAATGATCAAATCATTGTAACTATGACCTATATTTACTATTTATTACTTGATGTATCTCAATGTAACGTAATCATGGTAAAAAATCTAACAATATACTTTCTTTCATCATTAATAGCAACATGGCTTGGACTAGAAGGACAACCACAACCACTACGCCAACAAACCCCGAAGTTATGACCCCAGCAGCGATACAGCAAGCAATTGTTGATGGTGTCAATGCCGTCTTAACCGAACAAGCCCGCCAAAGAGGTATTGGTGCACAAATGGCTGGAAACGTGACACCCGCACCACGTTACTACACCTATAAGGACTTTATAGCATGCCAACCCACATACTTCAAAGGTACTGAAGGGGTATCTGAATTAGCCCAATGGTTTGAACGATGTGAAACGGTCTTCCAAAGAAGTGGATGCTCGGAAAACAACAAGGTTAGCTTTGCAACGGGAACCTTGATGCAAGATGCCCTATCCTGGTGGAACTCCAATGTTCAAACACTAGGAACAGTAGCGGCACATCAACTTACATGGACGGAATTCAAGGCTAAAATACTAAAGAAGTATTGTCCCCGTTCTGAGCTACAAAAGCTCGGGGATGAGTTCCATGTTTTAGTAGTAAAAGGTGTAGACTTGAAAGGTTACAATAGGAGATTTCAAGAACTCAAAGCACTATGCCCATCCATGGTACCGGATTTTGAGAAAACCCTGGAGAAATACGTTGAAGGACTCCCTCAGAGTGTTGAAGGACTCCCTCAGATTATTGAAGGGAATGTCACCTCGGCAAACCCAACAACCTTAGAAGCTGTCCTGGAACTGGCACAGAAGCTTCTTGATCGAGAAGTGAAATACAATGACCTCAAAAGGAAGCTGGACGACAAGAGAACCACCCATCATCACCACAACAACCATCAGAGTAATACCAACCATCACCGCAACAACAACAACCGCAGCAACAATCAGAACCACCAACAATACCACCATGATCGAAATGCTCACCATCAACAACAAAACCAAAGACGAGAAAAAATCAGAGGTTACGCCGCCACAGAAGGTGTGGGATACAACGGCCCTAAACCCAGTGTCAACGGTGCAAACTCCAACACAACGGTCGTTGTACCATCCGGTGCGACAAATGTCAAAGGATTGGTCACCAAACCAGACATTGCAGAATTCCTACAACAGGAAGCAACACTCAGGCTGTAACACCTACGTGTTATGGATGCGGAGAAGTAGGACATATTCGTAGAAACTGCCCAAAAGGAAATGGACAAACCCCTACTCAAGCTAGAGTATACCTCCTCGGAGATGGCAACGGACCCGACGTAGTCACCGGTACGTTTCCATTAAATCATCATAATGCTAGGATATTATTCGATTCGGGCGCAGATAAGAGTTTCGTATCAGATACGTTTGCTCCTCTACTTAGTATTACTCCCTCTAAATTGAACACCACCTACGAAATCGAAATGGCTAATGGAAACTTAATAGGCACAAACACCATCATGAAAGATTGTACGCTAACCCTATTAGAGAAACCTTTTTCCATTGATCTTATGCCTGTTCAACTCGGTAGTTTTGACGCTATCGTCGGCATGGATTGGCTATCCCACCATCGTGCTAGAATTCACTATGACGAAAAAGCTGTTCATATACCACTCAAGGACGAAACCCTCATTGTCCAAGGAGACAAAAGTAAACCTCGATATGGAATTATCTCCTACATGCGAATGATAAAGCACATGAATGAAGGCTGTCAAGTATTCATGACTCGGGTTACGGAGAATAAGTCATCAGAAAAGAAACTTGATGACGTTCCTATAGTTAGGAATTTTCCCGAAGAACTAACAGGTCTTCCACCCACTTGTCAAGTCAAATTTCATATTGAACTAGTGCCTGGAGCGGCACCAGTGGCCAAGGCTCCTTACAGACTAGCACCATCTGAGATGGAGGAACTATCAGAACAACTAAAGGAATTATCTGAAAAAGGGTTTATTCGACCAAGCTCATCACCAGGGGGAGCTCCGGTACTATTCGTTAATAAGAAAGATGGATCATTTCGAATGTGCATCGACTACCGGGAATTGAATAAACTTACGATAAAGAACCGATACCCATTACCCCGAATAGACGATCTGTTTGATCAATTGCAAGGATCGAGTGTATACTCGAAAATTGATCTAAGGTCAGGATATCACCAGTTAAGAGTTCGAGAAGAAGATATTCCAAAGACTGCGTTCAGAACACGCTATGGACACTACGAATTCCAAGTAATGCCATTTGACCTAACCAACGCACCAGCAATTTTCATGGACCTGATGAATCGAGTATGCAAACCATATTTGGACAAGTTTGTTATAGTATTCATCGACGACATCCTGATCTACTCTCGAAGTGAAGAGGAACATGCTGAGCATCTAAAGATTATTCTAGAAGTGCTCAAAAAGGAAAAGTTGTACGCTAAATTCTCCAAATGCGACTTCTGGATTCGCACTATGTAATTTCTAGGGCACATCATAAATAGTCAAGGCATTCATGTAGATCCTGCAAAGATTGAGGCTGTAAAAGGTTCGACATCTCCTATAAACCCTACAGAGATACGTCAATTTTTAGGACTCGCAGGTTACTACCGTAGGTTTATTGAAGGTTTTTCCAAGATTGCAAAACCTTTGACAAAATTAACCCAAAAGAACGAGAAGTACGCCTGGAAAGAAGAAGAAGCAGCTTTTCAATTGCTGAAGCAAAATCTTTGTAAAGCTCCAATACTAGCACTCCCTGAAGGAAGTGAAGATTTTATAGTGTATTGTGATGCGCCATATCATGGATTAGGAGCAGTTTTAATGCAAAGAAGCAAGGTGATAGCTTATGCATCCCGACAATTGAAGAAACATGTGGAAAACTACACGACTCATGGCTTGGAATTAGGAGCTGTAGTATTTGCACTCAAGCTGTGGAGACACTATTTGTATGGTACCAAATGTACTGTGTACATGGACCACAAAAGTCTTCAACATATTTTGGATCAGAAGGATTTGAATATGAGACAGCGTCGCTAGTTAGAACTACTCAGCGATTATGATTGCAAGATACGTTATCATCCAGGAAAGGCTAATGTAGTGTCAGATGTGTTATGCCGGAAAGAAAGATTGAAACCACTCAGAGTTAGATCATTGGGAATGATTATTAGCTCACCTCTTCCATCCTAAATCCTTACCGCGCAGAGCGAAGCTCTTAAAGAAGAAAACCGACCCAAGGAAAAGATTTACGGCATGCCCAAAAACAAGAACGGTTTCATGAAAAGATCTGATGGAACGCTATGTTTCAAGGATAGAAGTTGGATCCCACTCTTTTGGAGGTATACGTGAACTCCTCATGCATGAATCTCATAAGTCAAAATACTCCATTCACCCAGGATCCGACAAGATGTACCAAGATCAAAAGAAACTTTATTGGTGGCCAAACATGAACGCTGACATCGCAGAATATGTCAGTAAATGTTTGACATGTTCAAGAGTAAAGGCAGAACATCAAAAACCTTCAGTTCTACTCGTACAACCTGAATTTCCTATGTGGAAATGGGAACGAATCACTATGGACTTTATCACTAAACTTCCTAAAACTTCATCCGGGTACGACACAATATGGGTTATTGTTGATCGTCTCACAAAATCCGCTCATTTTCTACCCATTAAAGAAACCAATGAGATGAGCACACTTGCTCAGTTGTACGTAAAGGAAATAGTTTCTCGGCATGGTGTGCCAATTTCAATTATCTCGGATCGAGATAGTCGCTTCACATCACATTTCTGGAAATCCTTACAAAAAGCTTTAGGAACTAAACTAGATATAAGTACCGCATACCACCCTCAAACTGATGGTCAAAGTGAAAGAACAATTCAAACCTTAGAAGACATGCTCCGAGCATGTGTGATTGATTTCGGAAAAGGTTGGGATAAGCACTTACCATTAGCAGAGTTTTCATATAACAATAGTTATCACACCAGTATTAAAGCAGCACCATTTGAAGCACTTTATGGTCGAAAGTGCATATCACCCGTTTGCTCGGCAGAAGTTGGAGAAATATAATTCATAGGACCGGATCTTATACATGAGACTACAGAGAAAATCATTAAGATTAAACAACGTTTACAAGCGGCCCGAGACCGCCAGAAAAGCTACGCCTACATTAGGAGAAAACCTATGGAATTTCAAGTTGGAGATAGAGTAATGTTGAAAGTATCTCCCTGGAAGGGAATGGTATGATTTGGAAAACATGGAAAGTTGAACCCAAGATACATCGGTCCATTCAAAATCCTAGAAAGGATAGGACCCGTGGCTTATAAGCTTGAACTACTGGAAGAACATAGTCAGGTTCATGACACCTTTCATGTGTCAAACCTTAAGAAATTCTTATCCGATGAATCTCTCATTATTCCGTTGAAAGAAATTCGACTAGACGACAAACTCATTTTTACTGAGGAACCTGTAGAAATCATGGATAGGGAAGTCAAACAACTCAAGCAAAACCATATTCCTATTGTCAAAGTTCGTTGGGATTCCAAGCGAGGACCGAAATATACTTGGGAACGCGAGGATAAGATCCGCTCCAAGTATCCACATCTTTTCCCATAGACACCCTTGGCAACTATCTTAGACTAGAATTTCGGGACGCAATTCCCTGTAAGGAGTAGGTAATGTAACCTCACGTAATTTCCCCATACGATTAGTAACTGTTTACATGAAATAAAAAGGATATTTCGTTAACTTAACACCATTTTTACGGGTAACAAAAACTTTTTGGATAATTTGATATACGATAACTTGTGATTGACTGTTTACCTAGGAATGATGCTTACACACAACCTCGATAGTCTATAATTATTGCGAACAATAAATATAAAACGTTTACAATTATAATTATACGTTTCGACTAAATACCGTATACTATTTATATATTTCCCAAGCCTAAAAAAATTCCCGAGAATGATCAATAATATTTTTGGACCTAGACACGATACCCGAAACACACTACGTGGGCCCCCACCACCCAATGGGCCACGAAATCCAATTACAAACCAAACAGACTAATTTTATTTTCTTTCTTTTTGTTTGGGCCGAAGCAAACCAGCAGCCCAAACGAACCCTTTTAATTTTTCTTTCTTTGTTTTCTGTCGCGATACATAACCAAAACCACCCCACTTTCTTACGATTTCTATACGTGACATGTATATGTTTTTTTCTCGTCTCAATTCACCTAGTGCCCAAGAATCATGAACAATAAAAGTTACACCCTCACTCACTCGTTTACTACCCTAGAAATAGCCTAAGCAAACCACAAAACGCTCCATGTAAAGATAAGCTCTAAACGTGTCAAAACATTCCACATTGCCTCCCCTGCTCCCCAATGGCAAACTTATAAACACTATACACAACAGGAATGTCAGGAATGAATAGCATGAAATCTTACACAATCTTAGCTTTGTAAACCATCGATTGGACATGAAATGAGGTGCCAATATTCGTATACATCCTACCCTCCAACTCATGTGAACCCAACATGTCTTTACACTCCAAGAATTCACTATATAAACCGTTACATGCAAACTCATTGAGATTTCACACATAAACGTACCATACTACAAAAATATTAACGAAAGAAGGGGATATTGAAGGACAAACGGATTGCCAAGAGTACCACGTCTCAAGGAAGCCTAGGACTCCAAACTTGACGCATCTTGAACCTTTGGTGGAACGTGAAGTGAACCACATAGCTCTCGTACCCTCACACGATCCTCACATTACGTTTTACACCACCTTTGAAAGGTGAGGTAAGACTTTGAAACCTATTTCTATTTTTAGATACTCATTTTTATGTTTTACGCACAAACACTTTCTATAAATAACTCGTAAACTATAAACACGACACATATATTTTATATATCGTATCACTAGTTGGCTAGACCACTAACGAGGACCTATAAAGGTTTTAAACTCATATTAACGTATACACATGGAATATCACACGTTTCTATCATGATTTGGACCCATACAAAATGTACTAGAAACACTTAGAATATATTTGGATATTTGAAACTAATAAGGAACGAGTTTTTGACATTTACTTTGTAAATATAAATAAAAAATATTGATATATAACGATATCATATTTAAGCTTGAGCTGATTATCCATTTTATATACTATCGAAACTAATAAATATTTAAGCCTCTTGACCTCGTTTCATTGGCTAAACGACCCTAAAGTAAATCGCGATTTTCATAATATTTCAAGGAAATTAAAATCTCTTATGGGCCTGTTAAGCCCAATAAGCAGTTTAAAGCTTATTCTAATAAGCTGATCGTAAAAGCTATTTTGAAACGTTTTTATAACTTAAAAATGTGGACTAAGGTAGGTCTAGTGTTCCCCCAAACTCTTTGGATCATAAAACGTTAACGGGCCCTAAATTTGGACTCGTTAATCCCATTTAAGGAAAAATGAAGGATTTATGCTAATAAGCAGATAAAATAAGCTGTTCTAAACATTCTGAGCTTATAGAATTAATAAAAATGATAAGTTTTGAGTTTGGTAATTTTTGGACTATTTTTGTAAAATTTCACTAACGAGAGACTAAAACTGTCAAAATTGTAAACTTTGGGTAGAAACTGTCAAAACTGTTTTTCTGAGGTTATAAGCTGTTAAAATGAAACTTAGTATTAAGAAATATAAATGTTGATACTTTTGGACCTAAAATGTAATAATATATAACTTTGGACTAACGACGTAAATATTTTCCGTTAAGGGTAAAAAGTGTAACTTTGAGAAACTTAAAGGATTTATTTGTAATATTAATTTTTAATAATGATTATATATATATATATATATATATATATATATATATATATATATATATATATATATATATATATATATATATATATATATTGAAGTAATAATTTTATAAACTTAACTAATATATTCGTATAACTATAATTAAAAGTTGACAAATAAAACGATACGTAATTATTTTATTTGACACGTACGTCGCTACACATCACCGATATATACGTCGATATAATAATAACTAATGTTCGCAATAAAACGAGACTTAGATTATCAAACTAAAACTTGCCATATCTTTTAGGTCGTGTGTGAAGCCGTTGCCTTACATCATTGTGATTACGACTATCTTACTATACTACCAAGGTGAGTTCATAGCCCACATTTAACTTGTTTCCTGGGGGGATACATGCTTAAAAACCGAACACAAATCTTTTCTTGGTATTATGATACCGGCTAATATTATTATTGTTGCTTAAGTAGCTATTGCCAAAAGTCCCTCGATCATGAACCTTAATCACTTGTAGGGTGAACGTAAATAATTGTGGATAGATCTATTAGGGATTGACAATCCCCATTTGGTTGCTAGAGGAAAGTCACCAAATGCACTTTATTTAAATTACATAGGTTACTGGCAAATACCTATCCTGGGGGCACATTATTTCACATCATTATTATGGTTATTTTGATGTCTGTTAATCGTTGCGTGTCATGAGCTTAAGGAAATAATGGATATGATTTTTAACTTTTTTATTTGTATCGATATTACAATAGACATCTATCACTTATGTTCAAACTCTTAATTATAAACCTATGGATTTCACTCAACTTTTGTTAACTTTTAGCATGTTTATCTCAGGTAACTAATTGGAATGGATGGCGAAGGCACGGAATGGGCAATAAAGAAATGTTTAATCTTTCTTGAAATAAAAACATGTTGTTGAATAATGAAACATCTTGACAATTTGGATATTTGTTATTTTATATAAAAAGGTTAAAACTTCTCATTAGAGTCGTTTTCTATAATTGTGACAAAGATCCTTGATATAATACCCCGAAAGTCTTCCGCTGTTAATAATAAGTCTTCCGCTGTTATTCGCATTTTTGGGGGTGTTATAGGTGCGCCCTTTGAGAGATGGTGAGACACCAATTTTGGAGGCTACTGCAGGGCGTACCATAGAGTTAATGCAGGAAGAGCCAGGGAATGCTTCCCCAGGGGTATTAGACGCGACCCCAGTGCACAGGGTTCCATCTCAGTGGCTACCATCCCCAGAACTATCGCGCACGGATTCCTCAGAAAGTATGGGGATCCTTAACGCTGACAACGAGCCAGAAGAGGCGAGCCAGGGAGTGAAGTGCAAAAAAGCTTCCGACGATGGTGGCGCGGGCATATCCAAGCGAAGACGCCACATCATTACTGTGGATGTGCCCTCAGATGAGGATGCGTCGCCATCCATTACTGCGCAGGATACAACTAAAGCTCATTCCCCCAAGTAAGTAATTAAACCTATGCCTCGTTTATTTTGTCGTATCCTCTGTTGATATAATAACCTTGAATCTTTGTCCTTTTCGTGTAGTGATGAAGGTATAGGGGGTGATGCTGCGCATAATCGGAAATCGCCATCTGAGGCAAATGTCCCTCAAATGGATGAGCCTTCAAAGGCCTGTGATGATGTGTCTATAGAGCAGCTGATAGAGGAGCTTGGCTTGGATTCTGCGCATCAGGCCACGTTCGTTGCTCAGCTCAAGGCTAAGTATGCTGGTGAAGGGAGCAGCAATGCGCAGAAGGATGAAGAGATTACGCTACTGAAGGCGCAGTTGGCTAGTGCTCATGCTGCAGTAGAGTCAACAAATGCGTACGCCCAGAGGCTCGCTGATGAAAGAATGTCACTATTTGCCCAAGTCAGCCAAGAGCATGCTGCTACTACAGAGTATAAGGCCAACTGTCTTTGGGCTCTGAAGTATATGGAGCAGAATAAGAGCAAGCACTTCTTATAGTTGGATGAGTTCCGCAAGGCTGTAGGGATGCCTTGGAGAAGCAGGAGGGTAAGTTGCGCAAGCTCTGTATAGAATATGATGAGGAACTGTGCCCGCACTTGATGTCATCCATAGCTAAGCATAGGTAGCATTTGATTCCTTTGAATCCCATCGTATTTTTCAATTTTGCATCATTTGAAATTATTATCTATAATGCAATGGGAATGGTGTTTTATTCGCAGGTGGCTAATCAGCCATGGTCTTCGTCTGGCTGCTATGAGCACTTTAGAGTCCCAAGAAGTTATAGAAGCATTTGGGAATGTTGTTCAATGCGCCTTGGCACGTGGCAAGGCGGAAGCTGTAGAGGAGCTGCACAAGAGCCAAATGTTGACGGTGCCCATCGCGAAAGTGCCAGGTTATAATGGTGATGCCTACGCTAAGCTTGTTGCTGCTATGGAGAAGATGAAGCTGTTAGAGCTTCCTCACATTGCTCAACTGGAGCGCGACCAGGATTACACCATAGGTGTCATTATGGAGGGATTAACCTTGGCGAGGCACGCGACAGAGGACGCAGAGGCTCAACCTGACCACTTTTTAAAGCCCGATGTGTCGCAGTTGCAGGTTCCTATCTTCGCTCGCCCACACAACATCCTTAACCCCTTTGCTCTTGAGTAAGAAATCCCCTTGAAAGTATCCTTAGAAGCCCATGCTACAAGACTCGCAAGGAAGAAGGGTGTGAAGGGGAAAGCGATACTATGTGGTGTTGGCGAGCGCATATTCCCAGATCTGATAGGATTCCTGTTAGCGTGGCGACAGTGTCACCTCAGGATAGTAGTTTGCTAAAGAAACTTGAGGAAGCCAAGGATGCAGCATACCGAGTCAGCAGCTCAGAGCATGGACATTGTCATAGTTGCTAGGCTGTTTGCCTTTGTTTTGTAATAGATTTACATTTTGTTGTACGTTAAATCTGTGTTTTGTATGAACTCGTGGTCCATAATAAAATTGATATTCTAAGTGCGGTTTGCATGTATATTTGTAACGTTTGTACTTAGTTTTTTGTCTTTGCATAAAAGACATCCAAGAATCAAACTGTTATTCAGACGTACTTAAAAAAGATTACAAAATCTATAATCCTTTGTAGTTATATATGAAGTCCATAACTTAATATATATGCAAATATAAAATTCATAAATGTATGGGTTCACTTTCAGCGTATTGCAAATACCATATCAAGGAATCAAGAGTCTTGACTCCTAATTTGTTAAACGTGCACAGTGTGCATTGTTACGTATCCATCGTGGGATGCGCATTGAACTTACTCCAATGTCTTGAGAGTAAGGTGTTTAACAAGGATGCGTGATCCAATGTTGATGGGTTTGCAACCCTCTAACTCAACGAGTTATTTAGTAGGTTTACTCAACATTTTACCATCGTGGGTTTTAATAAATGCATGCACGCCATGTAGGCAAAAAGATAAATCAACAATATTGAGACATAAATAAGATGTAAACAATAAAGTTAAATGTGTCACGGAGTTAGCTAGAAACCGCGATATTTGATTAATTCTTGCAAGTTTTTGGAAAAAGAAAAAACATTTGCCTAAACAAAACAAAATGTAAATACACGGACATTTATTGAGCACTTACTAAAGTCCGGAGGTGTCTGTGCATAGGCCGTAGCCTTTCCTAAAGATAGGATCTCTTGAGATTGCAAATATTCCATGTGCGTTGTAGCTCACGGCCATCCATATCACGCAGCCTGTATGCGCCTTTTCCTAGTGCTTCTGTGACCTCATAGGGTCCTTCCCACTTTGGTCCAAGTTTTCCTATATCTTCTGCGTGGCTTGCATCATTAGCGCGATATACAAAGTCGCCTGGTCTGAATGAGGTGCTTCTGACTTTAGCATCATAGCATCCCTTCATCTTTGACTTAGCTCTTGGCTCACATATAGTTACACGTTTGCGCCTTTCTTCTAATAGATCCAAGTCTATACGTCGCCCATCATCATTGGTTGTGACTGTTAACTTCCACCGTTCGAATAGTTGGCATCCCAATTTCAGCTGGTATGACAGCTTCTGTCCCATAGACAAGAGAGAAGGGGGTGTCTCCAGTGCTAACTTTGATTGTCGTGCGTTGCGCCCATAAGACATGCGACAATTCATCCACCCATCTTCCTTTGTGTTTGTCAAGACGCGCTTTAATTCCTTCGCCCAGGCTATGATTTGAGCGCTCAACCAAACCATTGGTTTGTGGGTGTTTAACTGACGCGAAGTGTTGTGTGATATTTAGTTGTGCGCACCAGTCTTTGAACGGGTTATCACAGAATTGTTTTCCGTTGTCCTAAATGATTTCCCCAGGCAATCCAAAGCGGCAAACAATGTTTTCCCAAACAAATCGTTTTACCTGGTTGCCTGTGATTGTTGCCACCGCTTTTGCCTCAATCCACTTAGTGAAGTAATCTATAGCCACAATAAGAAATTTCAGTCCCCCTGCTGCAACAGGGAAGGGGCCCGCGATATCGATGCCCCACTTATAGAATGGCCATGGAGAAGTGATAGGCGTTAGCTCTCATTGCGGTTGGAGCGGGATGGGTCTATGAACTTGGCAATCGCTACATTTCTTTATCATATCCCGCGCATCATGATGCATAGTGGGCCAATAGTATCCTGATCGTAAGGCTCGTGCTACAACGGACCATGGTCCTGAGTGCATACTGCATGAACTGGCGTGGATCTCTCAGAGTACGTAATCTGCCTGAAGAGGTCCAACGCACTGAAGCCATGGTTGTAGAAATGAATGTCGATATAGGATACCATCTCAAAGTTCAAACCTCTACGATGTGCGCCGTATCCATCGAGCGTCCTTCTGCACATGGGGTAATATACCCTTACTTATGAAATAGATGATAGGGGTCATCCATGTAGGTTCCTGCTCTTATATCACCGTGGATATCTCCATTTCCGAGATGGATTTGTTTTTCAGGGTCTCCACCAATACTTGTTTTGACAGGTGCGCAAAGCTTGTGATACGTGGGAATCGCACCAGGCTTTACCTCTCAAGGGATCTTGAGAAGCTTACAACCCCCACTAGGCAGTGTACCTGATCGTTGTAGTATAGTATAGTGACAAGTACCGGGGGATTGATCGTTCAGCTAGGAATAGTGTCGCTAGGATTAGAAAACCTAAATACAAGTTCTAAAGGTGAGGGAAGATTATTTTTGTATTTTTATATTTTTTAGAAAGCAATTTAAAATCTCGGGTTTGAAGGATTTGGGCGGAATTAGTTGCTAATCAACTAACCCAAAACTAAGATGCAATCAAAATAAAATACTAGAAATGAAATTAAATTAAATTATACTAAAGTTGTGAGCAGTAATTGGAGAAAATGTGTTTACTTAGATTTCACTACTCCCTAGACATCTTTTACACGTTAATTACTTGTTATAATTGTATGGATGACGGATCGTATTCCTTAATACCATTCATGGGGTGGCACACTTAACTCCCTAATTCTATGAGCTCTTATCTCCTCCTACACCATGCCCAGCACAACTATAGGGATTGTAAATAGTGGCTCATGCATTAAATACAACCAATAAAGACCTAGTGCGCGTCGGTTCATGTTTCTTATGACGTTCAAGCATGTTACCAATTGGAGATCTGCCAGTTTTCTTAAACCTAACATATAAATCATTCATCCAAGACAAGAATAAACAAGTAATCAACACATAATCAACATCTAGGTTTCATTAGATCTAAGCAAACACAAGATAGATCTAGCCTAGCATGATGGAATTAAGACAAGAACAAGATATAGACAACCAACACATAGACATATTGATTGAATTAAAAGAACACTTATCTTGATTACACATGCAAGGTATCAAGGGGTTGGAACCCTCGAAAAACCTGTAAAGTTACACCAAAATCGTACTTAGGGTTTTTCCCAAAACTTCTCTCTTTAAATGTGAAAAATTAGAAAACTATATATAGGAAAAGGGGTCTGACGGCATCAAGACAAATCTTGTGACGCCGTCACCTCGCCGCCAAAACTATTCTCGAACTGCCTTGATCCACATTTGATGCCGTCAAGACTTAATCATTTCCAGGCCGTCATGACTTTTACTCTTGACGCCCTACCTTCATGACGCCGTCAAATCTCTTCTGGACCGTCATGGAATTTTGCTCTTGACGCCGTCAGGAAATTACTCTTGACGCCGTCACCTACTGTTCCCAGCATGGAAAATTAAGACTTTGGCGTTTTCTTCACTTTTATGCTCCAAAAACGTCCGAATTGCTTCCTTTTCCAGATTTCACTCCCAAAGTACCAAAAATCACAAAAAGAATGATTTAGGGCAATATTTGATCAAATAAATTCAAATTTGGGCTTAAATGACCCTCTAAAAACGGATCATTTTTCTCCTCGTCATATACCCTTACACTTGAGATTTGCTTGTCCTCAAGCAAATGCGCTTTTATTCTACTCAAAATACAAGTTAGGGGTCATTTAAGACTAATATAAAAGTAACTACAATAAATAATCGTTCCACTAAAGACAAATAGACAAGAACGGAGGTTATACACTAGCACCTCACAAATAGTGTTTAGATACTCACATCTCTCGGGTGTAATAAAGTGTAAATTACAATATGGAAACGGAAAATATCTCTCACTACCTGTCATAGCAAAATAGATTACCATAGGCTTGGGAAAGGATCAAACCTCCACCACATGGCGTAAGCACCTAGGATAAACTATCAAAGAGGTCTTTTAAAAGGGTTGTAACGTTAGGTGTAGAGATATGAAATACACGGTTTTGTTGGATAAAGGAAGTTTTACTGGTGGCGAGTTAACAATCTTGGTTAATTACATGTACAATGTGGCGTTGCTAAGCCAAGACTAGAATCGACTTAAGTTAATAAATGAAAAATAACAAAAACATAAAATGAACATAGAATGAAAAGGGATGGTAGTCCGTATGTTTTTCTCTTTTTTTTTATATATATATTTTCTTGATTTTTTCCTTTTTTTTTTTTTTTTTTTTTTTTTTTTTTTTTTTTTTTTTGCATACACTCTTACCCTACCATCAAAAATAATACATCATAGGGAATGAACATTTCCCTTACACTTGAATCTTTACATACTTTACAATTAACTAATCTAATGACTCGAATTAAGAAAATCAAAACACTTGGAGCACTTTTAAGATTAACGCACATATGGGGGTAATAATATTATGTTCTTCCCCATTACTCCATAAAATAAGTACTTACCCATGAGTCCCAATCGTCCCAAAACAATATATACAAGGATATGACTCGACTTAGCAACCATGTAATCAATTAGAAAGTTAACTTAGGGTTTAACAAATAACAATAATGCACTAAAAATGAGCGCATACACGGAAGGCTAAGGCGATTTGGTTGTACATTTAAGTGGGGTGTAACAAATTCTTCCTTTAAGTAAAATGCTTAAAGTTAGAAACGAAAAGATAGGCTCGGAGGGGTGTACTAGGGGTTTCGTGTACTAAAAATGAGTACAACGCTAAGGGTGTGGGAAAAATTAGTTGACTTAACTAGCCGAGTAATATGACTTAAATGGTCAAGTAATTATAATACGGGTTTAACGCAAGGGTAATCCTAATGCCTCTTATCATGTAGTAAATCATACTACACGAATGTAGTCTCACTAGCGGTCTTGGGATGCATCACTAACGCAAGTTCTAGAATCTAAATACTACCGGTACACTCATAAGCACTAATAGTAAATGCTTTTCCTATCAAATCTAAAGGCGAACCTCACATATTTGGGTGGAAAATTTTTCTGAATATACGGTTATGTGCTAGTCATACAATCTCCTATCCATGAGACGCTTGCTATGGCTAAAGTTTCACTCCTAAATGTTGTAAAAAATTTTAAATTTGGCGCTAAAATTGCACTAACAAGTATTTCTCATAGTTTTATTACACATCTACCATTAAACAAAACAAACTCAAGCGAAAGTGCATATGTAAGGTATCATCTTTTTACCCTCCCCTTACACTTAAGATGAACATTGTCCCCAATGTTCAAGTAAAGAATGTAAAAGTGAAATAAGTAAAAAGAATGAAATCAAATACTCCCCTGATTCGCTCGGTATGGATAATAGGTGGCCAGGTTAAATCCTCCTCCAAGAAAATGAACAATCAAAGCATCCCATCCAGAATATAAATCATCTTCTTGTCATACATAACCTATAAAACCTGAGAAAATAGACAAGACAACCTCGCGTAAAATCGGCGGCATCCTATATAAGTTACTAAATCCTAGGAAAAAAAATAAGATATAATGCTTGCGGAATGAAGTTTGCAGATCTCCTGGAGATTATAAAACTTAATAATTCACAAAAACCATAAGACTCCGTTAGAAAAACAAAACCGGTAAAATTTCCAGATTTTTACACCTGATGCCGTCAAGAGTAAACTCTTGACGCCGTCAGAAGTGACCTGCAGAAATCCTTATGTTAAGTTTCCGGAAAATTTTTGGAAAAACTTGGTCCTACTTCCTGGAAAATCCTGCAAAACTTCATCATGACTCAATACAAGCATTTGACTCAAACAAATACGAATATACATGTTCATTTAATATTGTGGAGAATCATGATCGGTTTGTTTCTTGAAAACATATTTGAGGTTTCCCCTTACACTTATCTTTTGCAAAAATACTTTTAGGTGGAGTTAAGACTAGGCCAAAACAACAAAGCAAAGTATTTCCACTTCTTAATTTAGAAACATGATCAACCAACAATAAAAACTAAGCATGCATACTGATGAGGCGAAAAATGATCCGTTTTTAGGGGGTCATTTAAGCCCGAATCCGACTTTATTTGATCAAATATTACCCTAAATCGTTCCTTTTGTGATTTTAGGTGTTTGGAGAGTGAATTCTGGAAAAGAGGCTATTTTGGATGTTTTTGGAGCATAAAGTGAAGAAAACGACAAAGTACCAAATCCAAGCTGGAATTACAAGGTGACGGCGTCAAGGATTTACTCTTGACGGCGTCAGAAAGGATGAATATTTTACCGTAGCTGGTGACGGCGTCAGATGAAGAGATGACGGCGTCAAAGTTGCCAAGATTAATTTACCGTAGGTGGTGACGGCGTCACCAAGGCCGTCACAAATGGATCTAGGGCGTCCGAGGAAGTTATTGGCGGCTGGTTGACGGCGTCAGAATTTACTCTTGACGCCGTCAGGACGATTTTTCTATATATAGTTTTCTAGTTTTTTCATTAAAGGAGAGGAGAAGTTTTGGTGAAACCCTAAAGACGATTTTGGTACCTCTTTTACAGGTTTTTCAAGGGTTCCAAACCCTTGATACCTTGCATTGTAATTGAGATAAGTATACTCTTAATTCAATCAATATGTCTATGTGTTGGTTGTTTATCTTTTGTTCTTATCTTAATTCCACTATGCTAGGCTAGATTTACTTTGTGTTTGCTTAGATCTAATGAAACCTAGATGTTGATTATGTGTTAATTACTTGTCTATTCTTGTTCTTGGATGAATGATATTATATGTTAGGCTTAAGAAAACTGGCAGATCTCCAAATGGTAACATGCTTGAACATCTTAAGAAACATGAACCGAGGCGTACTAGGTCTTTATTGGTTGTATTTAATGCATGAGCCACTGTTTACAATCCCTATAGTTGTGCTGGGTCATGGTGTAGGAGGAGATAAGAGCTCATAGAGTTGGGGAGTTATGTATGCCACCCCACGAATGGTATTAAGGAATACAATCCGTCATCCATACAAGTGTAACAAGTAATTGACATGTAAAAGATATCTAGGGAGTAATGAAGTCTAAGTAAACACAATTTCTCCAAATACTGCTCACAACCTTAGTTTAATATTAGTTTAATTTCATTTTCATTAGTTTAATTAGTTATAAAGTAGTTTTTGGGTTAGTTGAATAACAACTAATTCCGCCCACTCTTCCAAAAACCCGAGATTTTACTTGCTTTCATAAAATATAAAAACACAAAAATAATCATCTTTCATCTTTAGAACTATTAATTAGGCTTTCTAATCCTAGCGACACTATTCCTAAGCTGAACGATCAATCCCCCGGTACTTGTCACTATACTATACTACAACGATCAGGTACACTGCCTGGTGGGGGTTGTAAGCCTCGCGAGATCCCTCGAGAGGTAAAGCAAGGTGCGATTCCCACGCATCAAGTTTTTGGCGCCGTTGCCGGGGAATAGTTATTGTCTAGGTTAGGATTTCTTTTTATTAGGTCTACTTGCTAGATTCCTTTCTAGCAAGATTTTTATTTTTATTTTTAGGTCTTCTTTAGTCTATCTTATTTCTTCGTGCCTTTGTTCGTAACTCCTTACCATCCGACATCATGGAAGGTGGTAACATCTTTGAACCCGTCATCCCACCACAACAAAACCCACCATTAGAACCCCTTAGGCCCCGAACCTTGGGAGAGTATTCCTGACCTAGCCACCAAGGCTACCGAAACACCATTGAGCTCACCGGAGCCAATGTGACCCCCTTGCGATCCGACACCATCCGGTTGGTGCAAAGCGGATGTGCATTCCATGGACTTCGTTCCGAAGATCCAAACCAACACCTTAAGGACTTCCTCAAAATCGTAGATTCCATAGACCTAGGTGTTGAAACTAGAGAGACTACCCGTTTACGCCTATTCCAATTCTCTCTACGGGATCAAGCTAGTCAATGGCTTGAGCGTTTACCCGCGGGATCCATCACCACATGGGATGATCTCACCACTCGTTTCCTTGCTCAATTTTTCCCACCGGGGAGAACTACTAAGCTTAGGAATGACATCTTGATGTTCCAACAACGTCAAAATGAATCTCTTTACGAAGCATGGACTCGTTTCAAGGACTTACTCCAAAAACTCCCTCATCATGGCATAGATCTTTGGCTCCAAGTCCAAATTTTCTATGACCATATCGATATCCCCACGAGGCGAACCATTGACCAATCGGCCGGTGGTAAGCTACGTGATCTTAGTGCGGAACAATCATGGGAACTCATAGAAGATCTTGCTCTCTATGACAACGAAAGTTGGAATGATCCCCGTGATTTGAACAAAATGGTCAAGGCAATATCTTTGCCTTCGAACAATTCAAGCACTCCCGACCGTAGGATCATGGAACTTGAGGACCAAGTCAAGTTTCTCATGAAATCTTACGAAGCTCCGAAGCATTCAAGCCAAGTGAACAAAATCACTTCTTCATGCGAATTATGTAGTGGTCCCCATGACACTCGTGATTGTATGGAACTCCCCGGAACAGCTTTTGCGGACTACGCATCCACGCGTACCGACGAAGCGGGAGATAAGTGGTACACTTTCAAGCCCGAGCCAAACACATATGGTGATTCATACAACCCCTCATGGAAAAATCACCCAAACCTTAGGTGGAAGCAAAATCAACCCAATCCTTCCAACCCGCCTAATCGTTACCAATCAAACGGTCCACCATCCAACCGTACCTTCAACAACAATCCTTCTAACAACTATGGTAGTACCAACAATCTTGAAGGATTGATGTCGAAATTTATGGCATCTCAAGAAGCCCGTATAGTTAGGTTCGAAAACGAATTCAACCAACAACAAACGGAGATGACCAACAAAATCGACAACTTGTTGAAAGCCCTCAACAACCAAACATTAGCCACACCTAGGAAGGACACTAGGGACACAAATAGTGGAATTCAAACTAAGGACCCCTCATCATCCAAACATGTCCACTTTGTCAATGTTGTCACCATTAAGCCAATAGATAGAGAGATAGAGGAGAGTGACAAGGATGAAGCGAAGGTAGAAGCCAATAGTGAGGATGAGAGTAGGGAAGTTGAGCTTAAAAATGAGGAGATAGAACCTATTGAGGAATACTTTGATAAGTTGCCAACCGAGGAGGAACGGGAATACCATAAGGATTTATTCGATAGTCCCGAGAAAACATATATCTTTGGCAATCCCCTGATCAAAATGGGAGACCCCTCCAACATTAACATCCCATGTAATATAGGGCACATGCATATATGGAAAGCTTACATCGACCTTAGATCACCCGTGAACATCATGACTAGGACTTATTACAATTGGGTGATGAAGAAGCAACTCAATTTTAGGTTGATGCCCGGTACAAATCTGATAAGTAATTTTGTAGGAAGAGTGAAAGGATTGCATGTGATTATAGGGAATCTCACCTATGAGATTGATTTCATGATAGTGGAAGACACTCGTCCAGTGATTGATGCTGACCTAAGCCAAATAATATTCGGGAAACCATTTGTTGAGGCCACTAGGATGAGTTATGATCCGACTTTAGGGATAGTTAGATTCAAGAAAGACAATGATGAGGTCGCTTATCAAATGCCTTACAAGATCGAACAATACCGCCTTCTCTCTAATTTCGAAAAAGAACACAAGCAAGCGGCTTATTATAGAAATGAGGAGGATAGACGTAGAGGAGTTGAGTATGTTAGAAATAGGATGCTTGGTTTCTACAAAGAATGCTTGCAACTAGGTCCGGAATACAAAACTGGTTTAGAAGATGACCTAGGTAGTGGGACCAATGATGAAATCACGTAGTAACCCACGACTTTGAGTCTAGCTACAAGACTCGTAAATAAAGAAAAGCGCTTCTTGGGAGGCAACCCATGTTTTGTGTGATTTTAATTGTTTGATTGTTATTTGCTTCCGTATACATGTTTTATTTTTATTGTTGGTTAATCATGTTTCTCAAATAAAATGTGAAATACTTTATTATGTTGTTTGGCCTAGTCTTAACTTCAACCTAAAGGTATTTTTGCAAAAAAATAAGTGTAAGGGGAAACCCCAAATATGTTTTTAAGAAACAAACCGATCATGATTCTCCACAATATTTAATGAACATGTATATTCGTAATTGTTAGAGTCAAATGCTTGTATCGAGTCATAATGAAGTTTTGCAGGATTTTCCAGGAAGTAGGACAAAGTTTTTCCAGAAATTTTCCGGAAACTTAACATAAGAATTTCTGCAGGTCCACTCTGACGGCGTCAGGCAATTGCTCTTGACGGCGTCAGGAGTTAAAAATCTGGAAATTTTACCGGTTTTGTTTTTCTAACGGAGTCTTATGGTTTTTGTGAATTATTAAGATTTATAATCTCCAGGAAATCTGCAAACTTCATTCCACAAGCATTATATCTTACTTTGTTTTCTAGGATTTAGTAACTTATATAGGATGTCGCCGATTTTACGCGAGGTTGCCTTGTCCACTTTTGTCAGGATTTACAGGTTATTTAAGACAAGAAGATGATTTATATTCTGGAAGGGAAGCTTTGATTGCTCATTTTCTTGGAGGAAGATTTAACCTAGCCAACCTAAAATCCATACCGAGCGAATCAGGGGAGTATTTGATTTCATTCTCTTTACTTTTTACTTTTACATTCTTTACTTGAACATTGGGGACAATGTTCATCCTAAGTGTAAGGGGAGGGTAAAAAGATGATACCTTACATATGCACTTTCGCTTGAGTTTGTTTTGTTTGATAGTAGATGAGTAATAAAACTATGAGAAATACTTGTTAGTGTAATTTTAGCGCCAAATTTAAAATTTTTTACAACATTTAGGAGTGAAACTTTAGCCATAGCAAGCGTCTCATGGATAGGAGGTTGTATGACTAGCACATAACCGTATATTCAGAAAAATTTTCCACCCAAAAATGTGAGGTTCGCCTTTAGTTTTGATAGGAAAAGCATTTATTATTGGTGCTTATGAGTGTACCGGTAGCATTTAGATTCTAGAACTTGCGTTAGTGATGCATCCCGAGACCGCTAGTGAGACTACATTCGTGTAGTAGGATTTACTACATGATAAGAGGCATTAGGATCACCCTTGTGTTAAACCCGTATTACAATTACTTGACCATTTAAGTCATATTACTTGGCTAGTTAAGTCAACTAATTTTTCCCACACCCTTTGCGTTGTACTCATTTTTAGTACACGATACCCCTAGTACACCCCTCCGAGCCTATCTTTTCGTTTCTAACTTTAAGCATCTTACTTAAAGGAAGAATTTGTTACACCCCACTTAAATGTACAACCAAATCGCCTTAGCCTTCCGTGTATGCGCTCATTTTTAGTGCATTATTGTTATTTGTTAAACCCTAAGTTAACTTTCTAATTGATTACATGGTTGCTAAGTCGAGTCATATCCTTGTACATATTGTTTTGGGACGATTGGGACTAATGGGTAAGTACTTATTTTATGGAGTAATGGGGAAGAACATAATATTATTACCCCCATATGTACGTTAATCTTAAAAGTGCTCCAAGTGTTTTGATTTTCTTAATTCGAGTCATTAGAATAGTTTAATGTAAAGTATGTAAACATGAACCGAGGCGTACTAGGTCTTTATTGGTTGTATTTAATGCATGAGCCACTGTTTACAATCCCTATAGTTGTGCTGGGTCATGGTGTAGGAGGAGATAAGAGCTCATAGAGTTGGGGAGTTATGTATGCCACCCCACGAATGGTATTAAGGAATACAATCCGTCATCCATACAAGTGTAACAAGTAATTGACATGTAAAAGATATCTAGGGAGTAATGAAGTCTAAGTAAACACAATTTCTCCAAATACTGCTCACAACCTTAGTTTAATATTAGTTTAATTTCATTTTCATTAGTTTAATTAGTTATAAAGTAGTTTTTGGGTTAGTTGAATAACAACTAATTCCGCCCACTCTTCCAAAAACCCGAGATTTTACTTGCTTTCATAAAATATAAAAACACAAAAATAATCATCTTTCATCTTTAGAACTATTAATTAGGCTTTCTAATCCTAGCGACACTATTCCTAAGCTGAACGATCAATCCCCCGGTACTTGTCACTATACTATACTACAACGATCAGGTACACTGCCTGGTGGGGGTTGTAAGCCTCGCGAGATCCCTCGAGAGGTAAAGCAAGGTGCGATTCCCACGCATCACATACGGAAGCAAATAACAAACGAACAAAAATAAAATCACACAAAACATGGGTTGCCTCCCAAGAAGCGCTTTTCTTTATTTGCGAGTCTTGTAGCTAGACTCAAGGTCATGGGTTACTACGTGACCTCATCATTGGTTTCACTCTCTAGGTCGTCTTCTAAACCAGTTTTGTATTACGGACCTAGTTGTAAGCATTCTTTATAGAAACCAAGCATCCTATTCTTTACATATTCTATTCCTCTACGTCTATCCTCCTCATTCCTATAATAAGCCGCTTGCTTGTGTTCTTTTTTGAAATTAGAGAGAAGGCGGTATTGATCAATCTTGTAGGGCATTTGATAGGCAACCTCATCATTCTCTTCCTTAAATCTAACTATCCCTAAAGTCGGATCATAACTCATCCTGGTGACTTCAACAAATGGTTTTCCAAATATTATTTGGCTTAGGCAAGCATCTATCACCGGACGAGTATCTTCCACTATCATAAAATCGATCTCATAGGTGAGATTCCCAATAATTACATGCAATCCCTTCACTCTTCCTGCAAAATTACTTATCAGATTCTTGTTGGGCATCATCCTAAAATTAAGTTGCTTCTTCATTACCCAATTGTAATAAGTCCTAGTCATGATGTTAACGGGGGATCTAGGGTCGATGTAAGCTTTCCATACATGCATGTGCCCGATATTGCATAGGATGTTAATGTTAGAGGGGTCTCCCATTTTGATAAGGGGTGTGCCGAAGATATATGGTCTCTCGGGACTATCGAATAAATCCTTATGGTACTCCCGTTCTTCCTCAGTGGGCAACTTATCAAAGTATTTTTCTATAGGCTCTACCTCCTCTAATTCCTCTTCCTTGTTAACCTCAACTTTCCTATTCTCATCCTTAGTCTCGGCTTCTACTCTAACTTCATCATTGTCACTCTCTTCTATCTCCTTATCTATCGGCTTAATGGTGACAACATTGACAAAGTGGACATGTTTGGATGATGAGGGATCCTTAATTTGGATTCCACTATTGGTGTCCCTAGTGTCCTTCCTAGGTGTGATTAACGCTTGGTTGTTGAGGGCTTTCAACAAGTTGTCAATCTTGTTGGTCATCTCCGTTTGTTGTTGGTTGAATTCGGTTTCAAACCTAGCTATGCGAGCTTCTTGAGATGCCATGAACTTTGACATCAATCCTTCAAGATTGTTGATACTACCATAGTTGTTAGAAGGATTGTTGTTGAAAGTACGGTTGGATGGTGGACCGTTTGGTTGGTAACGATTAGGCGGATTGGAAGAATTGGGTTGATTTTGTCTCCACCTAAGGTTTGGGTGATTTTTCCAAGAGGGGTTGTATGAATCACCGTAAGTGTTTGGCTCGGGCTTGAAAGTGTACCACTTATATCCCGCTTCGTCGGTACGCGAGGATGCGTAGTCCGCAAAAGCTGTTCCGGGGAGTTCCACACAATCACGAGTGTCATGGGGACCACTACATAATTCGCATGAAGAAGTAATTTTGTTCACTTGACTTGAAGGCTTAGGAGCTTCGTAAGATTTCATGAGAAACTTGACTTGGTCCTCAAGTTCCATGATCCTACGGTCGGGAGTGCTAGAATTGTTCAAAGGCAAAGATATTGCCTTGGCCGTTTTGTTCAAATCACGGGGATCATTCCAACTTTCGTTGTCATAGAGAGCAAGATCTTCTATGAGTTCCCATGATTGTTCCGCACTAAGATCACGTAGCTTACCACCGGCCGATTGGTCGATGGCTCGCCTCGTGGAGATATCGATATGGTCATAAAAGATTTGGACTTGGAGCCAAAGATCTATGCCATGATGAGGGACTTTTTGGAGTAAGTCCTTGAAACGAGTCCATGCTTCATAAAGAGATTCATTTTGACGTTGTTGGAACATCAAGATGTCATTCCTAAGCTTAGTAGTTCTCCCCGGTGGGAAAAATTGAGCAAGGAAACGAGTGGTGATATCATCCCATGTGGTGATGGATCCCGCGGGTAAACGCTCAAGCCATTGACTAGCTTGATCCCATAGAGAGAATTGGAATAGGCGTAAACGGGTAGTCTCTCTAGTTTCAACACCTAGGTCTATGGAATCTACGATTTTGAGAAAGTCCTTTAGATGTTGGTTTGGATCTTCGGAACGAAGTCCATGGAATGCACATCCGCTTTGCACCAACCGGATGGTGTCGGATCACAAGGGGGTCACATTGGCTCCGGTGAGCTCAATGGTGTTTCGGTAGCCTTGGTGGCTAGGTCGGGAATACTCTCCTAAGGTTCGGGGCCTAAGGGGTTCTAATGGTGGGTTTTGTTGTGGTGGGATGACGGGTTCAAAGATGTTCCCGTTGTCAATGATGTCGGGTGGTTACGAACAAAGACACAAAGAAATAAGATAGACTAAAGAGAACCTAAAAATAAAAATAAAATCTTACTAGAAAGGAATCTAGCAAGTAGACCTAATACAATGAAATTCTAACCTAGAAAATAACTATTCCCCGGCAGCGGCGCCAAAAACTTGATACGTGGGAATCGCACCAGGCTTTACCTCTCAAGGGATCTTGAGAAGCTTACAACCCCCACCAGGCAGTGTACCTGATCGTTGTAGTATAGTATAGTGACAAGTACCGGGGGATTGATCGTTCAGCTAGGAATAGTGTCGCTAGGATTAGAAAACCTAAATACTAGTTCTAAAGGTGAGGGAAGATTATTTTTGTATTTTGATATTTTTTAGAAAGCAATTTAAAATCTTGGGTTTGAAGGATTTGGGCGGAATTAGTTGCTAATCAACTAACCCAAAACTAAGATGCAATCTGTTGACATAAATAATGTGTGAAAACGTTATTCATATCTTTCGATATCTCTATATTTTGACGATCACAAAATGTAAAATCGTTAATCGTATAATTACTACGTAAACAAGTATTAAGCTAGTTTATATCACTATATCCAACTTAATCACTTAAGGTATGGATAAACAAGTGCTTAATACATCTCATGATCAAAGGGGTAGTTAATTAATTAACACAAAGTTTATTTAATCATATAAACATATTATATATTTTTGAAAAACACTTTTGGTAATAAAGAAAAATGTTTTAATCATACTAAATATATGATTTCAAATATTTAACCAAAATCAGTTAGTTTTTCGCCAAATAAACTTTCCCCACTAAAAGACAAGTTTTTTGGCCGTTACAGTTGGGTGGCCCCCTTAATTATAATGGGCGGTCCCCTTAATTTTAAGGGGGCCGGCCATGATTTAAGGGGACCGGCCAGGCTCCACTGTCAGAAACTGTGAAGAAGATTGGTGTGTAGTATATTGGTGTGAAGAAGTTGTGTAGAAGGCGTGATCAAGTTGTGAAGTTGTGTGGTGTGTAAATTGGTGTGTAAGGTTTTCTCCGCCAAAAGGGAGTTTGTTGACATAGTGAAGAAAACTCTCGAGTAGGTGACTCGGGGAGTGGAGTAGGAACAAGGAAGGTGTCCTTGTAGCCGAACCACTATAAATCCTTGTGTTGTGGTTTGATCTTTCTAACTCTTCTCATTACTTATTTATTTACCTTCACTATATTAGTTTTGTTAGTTAGTTACCATACAATTGTTCATATAGTGCAAGTATTGAATTCACATAAACTAGAATCGAAGTTTTTAAAACAAACTTGTGTTTATAAATTTAAAAGGACGTAAAACTATTCAACCCTCCCCCCCTTTCTAGTTTTCCACAATTGGTATCAGGAGCCACGTCTAGCAAGATCTTTAAAATATATTGTATTTTAAAACTTGTAACGATCTATGGAATCTGAAAAATATTTAGAAGGGTAATCTATGCAAAGACCACCACTATTTGAAAGTGATGGATTTTTATATTGGAAAAATCGATTCGAAACTTATGTGAAACCAAAAGATCTAGATCTTTGGCATATTATTACCAATGGTGATTTTTTACCTATTCAAAATAACCCCGAAACTAAGAAAGATGAAATCGTACCTTTTGAAAAACAAAATGATGATTTAAAAAGAAAACTTGCTAAAAATAATGAAGCAAAAATGGTTATTTACAATGCGCTACCACGTATAGAGTACGAAAGGATCTTTATGTGTGAAACCGCAAAAGAAATTTGGAACTCTTTGTTAATAACCCACCAAGGTAATAATCAAGTCAAAGATAACAAAATAGATCTACTTGTTCAACAATATGAGCAATTCACGATTCCGGAAGAGGAATCAATTGATAATGCTTTTGCTAGATTCAACACCATAATCACAAGTTTAAAAGCACTTGATGAGAATTTCTCTAGTAAGAATTTTGTTAGGAAGTTTCTTAGAGCTCTTCACCCAAAATGGCGAGCTAAAGTGACGGCTATTGAAGAATCGAAGAACTTGTCAACGCTACAACTTGATGAATTAATTGGTAATTTCAAAAAGAAGGACTCCGAAATGGTTAAAGGAAAACGAGAGCAAAGCAAGTCAATCACCTTGAAAGCTAGAAAGGAATCCAACAACGAAGATAGCTCATCTTCCGAAAGCGAAGACGAAGAATATGCCATGGCTGTAAGAGATTTCAAGAAATTTTTCAAAAGGCGAGGAAGATTCGTTAGACAACCACACGATGAAAGAAGAACATCTCAAAAGAATAATGATGACAAGTATAGCAAGAATGAGAGAAAATGTTTCAAGTGTGGTGATCCGAATCACCTTATTGGAAAATGTCCAATGATGACAAGAGATCAAAATCAAAGAGCGTTTGTTGGAGGTGCTTGGAGTGATAGTGATGAAGATGAGAAAGAAACAACAAAGGAAGAAAAGTGTCTCATGGCTAAAACATCAAGTGAGTACGTTCCGAAACCGAATATTTTAGTGATGAAAATTTATCATTAGATGAAAAAGACTTAGATAGTGAATACAATAGATTATGCAAACTAGGACAACAAGTTATGGCTAAAAACAAATCACTAAAATACATTAATAACCAATTAGAAAATGAAGTACTTGAACTAAAAATTAAAATACATCAACTTGAGAAAGGTAAAGAAACTTTTGAAGAATGTAAATCATGTCAAGTGCTTAGAAGTGAAAACAACAAACTTAAGGAAGAAATTTGTAAACTTGATAAATTTGAAAATAGTAGTAACTCACTTAGTAAAATTATAAGTTTTCAAAGAATTTCCGGAGATAAAACCGGTCTAGGTTTTAACTCAACCGAAGCCTCAACAAGTGAAGTTAAAAATGTTAAATTTGAAAGCAAATTCAAGGAACTAAAACCTTCAAAATCTAATCCTGAGTATATACTCATAAATGATAAGAAAATACATCTAGCTAGTAATGAAGAAATAAAACCGTTTTATAAACCATCTTTAAAAAACGAAGTAGTATCGTCCAAAACTAAAACAAGATCTAAAACACCACCACCTAGGAAACCCAATAATTCTTACCCTAGACCTAAAACACCTCAACCAAGAGTAAACCAAAGTAGACAAAACTTTAACAATAATCAACAAATGTGGAACTTCAATCCATGGGGAATGTTTCCACCATATATGCACCCAAGTCAAATACATAACATGTTCGGGACAAGCAACTTTGGTCAAATAAGACCATGGGGACCAACGTGAAAACTTTCGCCATTCATACATGGAAATCTTTGATGTCACCTCGTGTTCGGACTCTCCTTTGAAGATTTTGAAGTTTAATGCATTGAAGACGAAAGGTACACATTTCCTTTTATTTCCTTGTAAACAAATACATGCTTAGTTTAGTATCTAGCTTTTATGTGCTTTTGATTGGTTCATTATTCTCTCTAGTCTTTACTTCTATACATATATATACTTATTTACTTATACTATATATATATATATATATATATATATATATATATATATATATATATATATACATACATATATATATATATATACACTTAGTTATATCTAGGATCTTATAACCTAGAAAACTCATTTGTTGATTTTCTAGAACTAGAAATTGTTCGTTTACGAACCTTTTCTTTCCCCCATTTGCCTTATTGAACTTTATTGTTCAACAACACTCATGCTGATGAAGAGAGATGAGTCGAAAAATCTATGGATGAAACAAACTCCCGGCTTCCGTTGCATTCGTCTCCTTCCTTTATTCTCGTCTTATAAGCCCATACTACATACATATATATATATATATATATATATATATATATATATATATATATATATATATATATATATATATATATATATATATATATATATATATATATATACATATACTTATGAACCTTCCACAACATTCTCGTGTACTTGACAACTTGATAAATTTCATCCGAAATGATCAAGAAAATTTAATTGGCAAATTGTCGATTAAAAGTGTCAAGTAATTCCTTTCGTGCGAATACCATCCAACGTATTTTTGATTAAATATAAATCTAATACATACATATGAATAATTTTCTACTCTTTCCAGAACCCAAAATCACAAAAATCAAATTTTGGAGGGCGGCCCCCTTAATGTTTAAGGGGACCGGCAGCCAAATAAAGGGCGGCCCCCTTAATGTTTAAGGGGGCCGGCCATCTGATTGTTCAAATTCGTTTTTCTCCTTTTTCCTTCTGCCAAACACTCCACATTTTCATACCCCCTTCCACTGCTTCTGCTGTGACGAAAACAAAAACCCAAAAACCTCTCAAATCACTTCTAAATCACATAATTCGAGTTAATTCGCAAAGGGAAAATTCATCTAACACAATCATCATTACTTATTGTAAGTTTTTCATAACACATTTCATCTAATTTCATCTTATTTGATCATACTCATGATTATGCATGTTTTATAAAATTCGTCAAATTTCATAATTTCTTTCGAATTAAGCCTTAAAACTCCATAACCAAATGCTTCCCTTAGGATTAGGATGATTAATCAACACTAGAAACTAGTTATTATAAACTATCATGTCGAAAATTTTTGAAAAATTTCATACACTCCTTTTCAAAAATTTTAGTAAACTCATTGTTGAATAATTATTTGAAAACGTGTTAAAACTAATCACATTATACTTGTGTAACTTGTAAAAATTGAAATTACATCTTTCGACTAAGAAAATTCATATTGGTTCACAATATAGGGGTGTTTGGATTATGTCCAAATAATATCGAAACATAGTCATTATAATTTTTATAAAACTTTGTTATAATTATAAACCTAAAAATTACTAATCGGACTTGTCAAGATATATAATTCATATATATATTGACATACTAGTGGTATAAGTCAATAGTTAAGGAAGCGTTTGGTTTATTACTAAAAATGACATTTTTAAGTAAAAATACAAACCATCTTTTTTCAAAAACAAATCACATGCATAAGAAACTCGCAAGAAATAGCTAGTTTTACAATCTAATGTAAATCTAGTAAATTTCACGATATATTAAGATGTTTAAAGGAGCGTTTGGATTTGTCCATAACTACTCATTAAACATCGTAAAGTATATCTAAAACGAGTTAAAAACAATATTTAGGAACATGGTAATCTACTTCTTAGGATTAGTAACGAAGTATGTTTACGTTCCAACATAAGCCTTAACAATAAACATATATTTTTATCCTTCTTTATATTTATTTTGGTCTTTTTGTATTGTTGATGTGTTTAGGTGAAAATGCCCAAAGCAACTACCGAAGATCTTTCTCACACTAAAAACTACATTCCTAAAGTTTCCCAACTCCCTACCACATCTCCTTCCATTGGACTTATCTATCGTCAAATTGAAGATAGAAATGTTCATGAGGGACGTGTAGTAGATCTTGCTTTTGCTCAATCCGAGTACATAAATCGCTTGTTTTCAAGCATCAACTTCAATTGTCTTTATGAAATAAATGAACCTATCAATCCTCGCTTCATAATGGATTTCTATAGCCAAGTCACCGTCCAAACCAATGATCTTGGTTTCATCACCATCTCTTTCATGATTCAAAATGAATTTATCACCCTAACTCTCGAACAATTTGGTCATATCCTCCAAATTCCACTTAGAGGTCAAGCCGTTTTCTCAAACGAGTGGGACCTCGAATCTCTTAATCGCTATCGATCAACCTTCGGTCCCTATCTCGACGAAATTCCTCATCCCGACGAAATTCGTCAAGTCCTTGGTATAGATCGTGCCACCACAAGTCGAAAAATAAAATCCAAAAATGTTCAAATCTCTCCATACCAACTTCTCCTCAAAGAATTAAGCCCTCACATGAAGCTTTGGGAAGAACTCATTCGTGAGAATGCGTTTGGTACTGGAGGTCACCGGGACCATCTCCCGGCTAGCCTTGCTCACATTTTGTATTGTATAGCTGTCGAAAAGCTGTACAATTTGGCCTACTTCTTTATCAAACGGATTGAGTGTGCTAGAAAAACTCCCAAAGCCAACCTCCCATATGGAATGTTCCTTACTCGTATCTATCGTCATGTTATCGAGTACTACCCCAATCTTGACAATAGTATCTATGAGTCCATCTACCCCACTCTATGTCCTCTCGCTCTAAAACATGCTCGACGAACTCGAAGTGACAAGGGTAAACCTCATCGTCATAGCTTTCATGGATCATCCTCAAGGCAAGACGATGACGATGAGGAGGAAAACATCCATGATGCTAGTACCCCTTCATTTTCTGAGTTCGTTGACAATTTAGAGGATCTTGACTATCCCGAGTATTCTACCCCATCTCCTAGTGATCAAAACAAAGAAGTGCTTCATGAACGAACTACCGAAATGCTTAGAAGACAAAAGAGCTTGCATGAAGAAGTTAGAGGTAGCTTCAAGTCTATCGGAAAAACTTTGAAGGGCATCTTCGGGAAGAAAAAGAAATAATGTGCTTGGATTATGTTTGTTAAACAATATTTAATTTTTATGTCTTTTGTGCTATTTGTCCGAAGTTTATTCGGAAGTACTTGTTATTTGAATATTTGTTTAGGATGCTAACTTGATGGTTTTTAAACTTTTTAATGCATGCTTCTATTAAACTATATATATATATATATATATATATGTTTGCATGATTAGTTAATGTTTAAATAACTATATGACATGTATGCTTTCTAATAGACCAAAACAAATGTAAAATGTCCAAATAGAGCTTGCTGCAAATACAAAACAGAACATAACATTTTTCCAGAAAATTTTTGAAAATTTTGGTTTCTGGGTCGTCAGATGGGCGGCCCCCTTAAATCATAAAGGGCGGCCCCCTTAAAATTAAGGGGACCGACCATCTGGAACAGTTTTTACACTGTTTTCTTTTGCATCTTGTGATCCCTTTTGCTAGTCCCAGCTACCATTTCCCTTAAAAACTAAACTGATTTTGGAATATAACATTACAATTTCAAATTAATTCCACTTCTCAGCATGTTTTCCCACTATATAATCTCCATGCATGTTTAATTCACATTCCATCATCCTCAAACATTCATCAACCATCATCATGTCATCACCAAGAACCACCTATTCAAACAATGCCAAGAAACAAAAACTTGTCATCATTCCACCCAAACAACTCTTCATTGATCTTACAAATGAAGACAACACCACTCCATCTCCACCACCTCAATGTTCATCCCCTAGTGCACCAAATGCACCCTCCAAAACACCTTCAACAAATGGAAACTCCACTTCCTCCATACCATCCACTTCATCCATAAATGACTACATCAACACCCACTTATCTCCTCCAACAATTGATCAACCATCACAACCTACCAATGAGAACACATCTGTTGCAATCACTCTCTCACCATTAACACCTCTTGATGCACATTTCTCATCATCTCCTATCAACCCACCAACCTATAACCCCGTCCCATGGAGCTTACTTGAAGCTCATGGAGACACTTGCCTTTGTTGCATTCACAACCGAACAATTGTGTTCGGATTAAGAGATGAGATCCAATACATGTTTTCTCATATTGAAAACATGTTGCATCAACCACCAACAACAAACACAACACCTCCACCACCATCAACAAACACACCTCCACCATCACCATCCCCATGTTCAACATCCATTCCTCCCAATTAAACATGCTTGGTGTTTTACAAATAAAATTGTGTTAACACTTTTTGGATGGCAAGCTCTAGAGAAGGACTCTCATGTTTGAGACTTGGTCTTTTATTTTAATGATGATTCTAAGCCTTTAAGGCTTTTGTTAGTTGCATTACTTGTTATGGTTGTAATGCTTGATGTATTTTTTTTTTATTATTAATGTTATGCTTATGCTTAGTCTTTACTCTTGCATGCTATATACATACACTACAACAAAAGTGGCTTTTTAGGACCCTATGTGTGGGACGGTATGATAATGGAGTCCTAAAAAATTGTTTAATAGGACATATGAGCGTTTAGGGTCCTTTTTAAATATTTGCTACTTAGGCGATGTCCTAAAAAGGTATATAATAGGATAGTCGATGATTTGGGGTCATATTATCATATAACTTAATAGGGCACTTAAAATATGGATCCTAATAAATTAGCTTTATAGGACGTTTATTCATTATGGTTGTATTATAATACACCATAATAGGACACTTGAGTTTTGAGTCATAAGACATCAGTTAGTTAAAACGCTTATTCACAAAACGTTTTATTATAGCAAAATTTAATAGGACCTTTGACACGTGGGTATTATAACGTTAACCTTTATAGGACGCTTATGTACAATGGTTTTATAACATCATTTTTTTAAAACGATTATTTGCAAAAGTTTATTATAACAAAACTTAATAGGACCCTCAAGACGTGGGTATTATAATGTTAACCTTTATAGGACGCTTATGCATAATGGCTTTAGTATCATACATCATAATAGGACATTTTATTTTTGAGTCATAAAATATCAGTATTTTAGAACGTTTATTCGCAAAAGTTTTATTATAACAAAACTTAATTGGACCCTTAAAGGATGTATATTAATTATGGTTTTATTACAATATACCATAATAGGACACTTGATATATAAGTCATAAAACATTAATTATTTAAAACGCTTATTCGCAAACGTATTATTAAAACATAACTTAATATGACACTTGACACTTGAGTCCCATAGATTGATACACCATCATAGGTTACTTGATATTTGAGTCATAATAAATCGGTTTTATAAAACGCTTATTCGCAAACGTTTTTTATTATAAGAAAAGTTAATAGGACCCTTGACAATAGCGTCTTATAACGTTAACCTTTATAGAACGCTTATTCATAATGGTTTTTTATGATACACCATAATATGGCACTTCTTTTTAGAGTCGTAAAACATCCGCTTTTTATAATGCTTATTCAAATTAAGTTTTATTAAAACATAACTTTATATGACACTTGACAGTTGGGTCATAAATTCATCCACCATAATAGGACACTTAAAATTTGAGTCATAAAGTTTCAGTTTTATAGAACGCTTAGTTGCAAAAGTTTTATTTTAACAAAAACTAATAGGACCCTGTCTTTTAACATTAACCTTTATAGTACGCTTATTTTTTATGGTTTTATTATCATACGCCATAATAGAACACTCCTTATTTGAGTCATAAAACATCAGTTTTTTAGAACGCTTATTTACAAAAGTTTTATTTAAACATTAGTTAATATGACACTTGATACTTGGGTATCAAAACTTGATACACCATAATAGGACACTTGATATTTGAGTCATAAAAGATCAGTTTTATGGAACGCTTATTCACAAAAGTTTTATGATAACAAAACTTAATAGGACACTAGCTATTTAAGTAATAAAACATCAGGTTTTTTCAAGGGTTATTCGCAAGAGTTTTATTATAACAAAATTTAGTTGGACCCTTATCACTTGGGTCTCATTGGTTTTACCGAAAGTACTTTGTGGTACGACAATCAACAAATAATACAAAAATTAACCGAGTCACACCGGGTCGACCCGGTGTTGACCAGTCAACTGTCGGTCAAAGGAGGGGCTCACTTGAGTCAAAAACATCATTTATATCTTCAAATATTCAATAAACAAATAATAAAACAAAAATAAATATATATATATACAAATATATATGGATCGACATATATAAAATATATATATATATAATTTTTATAAAAATATTTTAGGATGAAAACTAAAAATATATATTATTTTAAAATTATTTTCGGAATAAAAAGAAATAAATAAAAATTTATAAAATAAATTTTTAATAAAATATTTTCGGTAATAAATAAAAATATATAAAAATTTATAATATTTTCGGGTTTAAATAAAATATTTTCGGAAATATTATTTTTAATATATAAAAATACGAAAATTAGTTTATTAATATTTTTATTGTTTTTAAATAAATAAAATGTAATAAATTCGAAATAAATAAAAATAAATAAATAAGGTGCGTTTGGGTGGTTTACCGAGCAAGAAAAGATGGGTAAAAAGATTAGAAAGTGGTGGTGGCTCGTGGTGTTGATGGTGGTGGTATAGGGTGCGGCGGTGGTAGTGGTTTGGGGGTTTTCGGGATGGTTTTGATTGAAACGGTTTGTACTTTTGGAACGAGCACGTCCCGATCTACAAGATGGTGAAAGAAAATATTTTTGGCCGAAAAATATTCCGGTGACCGGAAAAGTACGCCGGAGGTCGGCGGTGGTGGTGTGTTTTTAGAGAGAGAGAGGAGATGAGAAAATGAAATAAAATAATTGATATTATTATTATTATTATTATTATTATTATTATTATTATTATTATTATTATTATTATATATAGTGGGGGTTGGGTTAGAATTGTAAGTTTTAAAAGTGTGGGGTAAATGGAGGGTGATACTTCGAGGACTAATATTGCCAACGTAGCAAACTTATTACGATAAACGCTTCTGGGCTCGAACGACATAGCAAACGGACTCGAAAAATTACGAAACTTGCGCCATTGTTCACGAAATAATTTTTCCAATAAAATCAAGCATAAACTTTAGAGTTTTTTCAAAACTCAAAATAATTCAAATAATTTGGCAAATGCAATAAGTTCGAGTGTTCTAGGTTGTGCTGAGTCAATCAAGGAATAAAGTTCTCGTTTCCAATATATCTCACGTTTCTCAAGCCCAAATAATCACAAAATAAAAGTTTTAATGTGTCTCAGGTACAAAAATAAATATTTTGGCTAGAAATGAGTTTAGAAAAGTACCGGGGGTTACAGACACACATCTAGGGTGTCATAAAACCCGACCCGACTGGGTTCGGGTCAACTCGGTTCAAAAAGCATATTCGGGTCAACCCGAATTGACCCGAGTTCTAAACAAGATCGGGTTCGGGTATGCTTTTTTAGCCTTGACCCGACCCGAACCGAACCCGAGTTGACCCGACTAAACAAACACGTTACAATGTAAAAATACTCGGGTTGACCCAAAACCC
This sequence comes from Artemisia argyi, assembly GCA_030686995.1. Classification (NCBI taxonomy): domain Eukaryota; kingdom Viridiplantae; phylum Streptophyta; class Magnoliopsida; order Asterales; family Asteraceae; genus Artemisia; species Artemisia argyi. The sequence continues at coordinate 20,510,943 of CM060681.1, read as the reverse complement.
GAGTTGACCCGACCCGAGTTGACCCGAGCCGAGTCGACGCGAGTTCTAAACAGGGTCGGGTTCGGGTATGTTTTTTGGAGGCTTGACCCGAGTTTCCCCGAACCCGGCTGGGTCAACCCGAATGACAGCACTAGATACATCCCACCATCCATTTAATAATGGTGTAAATTATAGAAAAGTCATATGCAAATTATAGAAAAGTTATATAATGGTGGAAATGTATTAAAACGGACGAAAACATATGAAAACTTATGAAACGTATGAAAACATATGAAAACGGACAAAAACTTATAAAAACGTATGAAAGTGGACGAAAACGTATGAAAACATCTGAAAGCGGTCGAAAACGTAAGAAGACGGATGAAAACGTATGATAACGGACGAAAACCGACGTTTGAGTAATATCACAGGTGATAAAGCAATAAATGACCATAAAGTAGACATAGTTATATATATTCAAATAACCCAAAATCATCTAAATCTGCATCATTGTGTACAACAGTAAATATCTAATATCACTTGTAATATTTCATAAAAATAACTAATGTCTAATATCACTTGTGATATTTCATAAACAAAAATCATCTTATACCTGAAAAATATAAAAATATTAAAAAAAACACACATATGAAAACAAACATATAAAATTATTACAATAACATATGAAAATCAATGAAAAATGATGAAAACGAACGAAAACATACGAAAACATATGAAAACGGACAAAATAGTGTAACAACTTATGAAAACAGACGGAAACGTATGAAAACAGACGAAAACATACGAAAACAGATGATAACTAAGGAAAACATATGAAAACGAATGAAAACGGCCGAAAACGTATAAAATGGACAAAAACGTGTAACAACATATGAAAACAGATAGAAACGTATGAAAACGGACGAAAATGTATGAAAACAGACGATAACTAAGGAAAACGTCTGAAAACGAATGAAAACGGCCGAAAACGTATAAAACGGACGAAAACGTATGAAAACGGACAAAAACGTGTAACAACGTATTAAAACAGATGGAAACGTATGAAAACGAACGAAAACGTATGAAAACAGACGATCACTAAGGAAAACGTCTGAAAAGAGTGGAAAACGAATGAAAACGTATAAAAACGTCTGAAAACGCCTGAAAATGTATAAAACGGAGGAAAACGTATGAAAATGGACGAAAATGTTTGAAAACGGATGAAAATGTATGTAATGGATGAAAACGGATGGAAACGTACGAAAACGGATGAAAACGTACAAAAGCATGCCAAAATAGACATAATTGTATGAAAACGGAAAAAACGTATAAAACGTAAAAAACGGACAAAAACATACAAAAATGGACGAACACGGAAGGAAACGTTGGAAAACGTCTGAAAATGACTGAAAATGGACGAAAACGTACTAAAACAGACGAAAACGTATAAAAAGAAGGTTTAATGGGCTGCTAGAGATGGAAGCACTTAAAAGAATAGAAGTTATAACCAATGAGAGTGACCCAGTGGTAAGGGCTTAGCCTCTTAGGACGAAAATGCTTAGAGGTCTTGGGTTCGAACCATTGGGAGAAAATTAATCCCTTATTGGCCACGGAGGTTCACCTGCACCGACTCCGGGCTATCCAAAAGGGTAGTTGCCCTGGGATTAGTCGGCTCGCAATGTCGAGTCGGAAACCCAGGTATATAAACCATTTTTATTTATTTTATTTTATTAAAATTAAAAACACACACACACACAAACTCTTTTTTCTCTCTACATCCTCGCCGGAGTCTTCATCATGTCCGGCAACAGCAGCAGTTTTCGGCGGTCGCCGTCGCCGGAATATTTTCCGGCGATTTTTTTTCTTGCCGATTCGATAGATCGGTTAACTCTTATCATTTCTGGAAACTTTGAGCCCTCGGCTCCCACCACAACACCACCCACGTGCCACGACCGCCGCTGTCACCACCACAGAGACACCACCACCACCTCTCACCTTCATTCCTTCTCGATAAAACCCCTCACGCGCCTTCCTCGTCCCCCTTTTATGATTATTTTGCGAACCCTAATTTTTGTAACTTTTAATTAATCTGATTTTTATACAAAACCTTTTATAAAAACGTTTTAAAAACCTTCAGGTTTGGATTTGGAGTTGTTTCGGGTTTGTTGAGGTCTCGGCTGTGGGACTCGATATGGAGCTGAGCCGTAACTCGTAGTGAGTCACGGTGAGGCAAGGTGTGAGGATGGGTTTAGGATTCGGTAGAGTTTATGTTTGTGGTGTTGTTTTGCTCGGTTTATCATCTTTGGTCCGTTTGGTTTGTTTCTGTCTCGGCAGTAGGAGGGGGGTTGTTTTTTTTTAATTTTTTATTCCATGAACAGTTGTTGTAACAGTGTTTTGTCCCCCATTCCTGCCTTTTATATATATAGGATAATAACGAGCGGGGGTACCTGCGTGTTGCTGCGGAAATGTTGTGGTTAATATAAACTTGAAATAAAACGTTTGAAAAAAATTATTGCTGAAATGTTGTGGTTAATCTAAACTCGAAATAAAACGATTGAAAAAAATATTTTTGTTATTAACGACTAAATTTGCAAAAGATCGATAAACGCAAGTACTATTTTTTTTAAAGTGATCTTTGATTCAAAAGATACAAGATGAGTGTTCAAAAGCTATGCAAGATTTAAGAAGGAAATGAAGTGTTTGGAAGAATTCCCTATATCCTCAGTGATGCTGATTGATTGAAGAAACTTATGGATTTATATAGAAATCATAAGTTTAGGGGAGGATTGTTGGGAATTATATTAACAGTTACCACGGCTAGTTTGGAGATTACTACTGCTGAAGAATGCACTAGCAGTGGAAACTCATTACCACTGCTAGTACATATAATTACCACTGCTGCAGGATAACTGTTAGGAGATTTGTATAGATAAATATAGAATAGATTTTGTGTATATCTTATTCTATTTGCTTTATACGTATCTTGTAGAAGAGGACTCCTTGTGCTATAAAAGGAGGTCCTAGGTTAAGATACGATATATGTTTTTCTTAGAGCTTCAAGTTGTAAAACCTAGTGATACAAAGATCACTCGTATTATTATTATTATTAATATTGGAGCTAAGAGTTTGGTTTACTTATTGTTCTCATTCACATACAATTGTTTTATTCACAAACAAATTTCTAAGTATTAGCAAGTAGATTCCGCATACTTGTTAATATTATCCTGATATGTGTTAGATTGATACTTTGAATAATACTAACAAGTATGCGGAATCTACTAGCATTTCCCTTTGTGTTGGATTGATATCCACGCGCCATAATGAAGTTTATACTTGATATGATGGGAAAAATTATTTCGTAAACAATGGCGCAAGTTTCGTAATTTTTCGAGTCTATTTGCTATGTCGTTTGAGCCCCGAAGCATTTTCGTGAGAAGTTTACTACGCTGACAGTTTTGGTCCCTTAACTTACATTTCCCTTTCACCCTACACTTTATTAAATTCCAAAAACCACCCTATACTTGCATTTGATATAAATACCCCCTTTAATACCAATTTTCTCATTTAATACCAAAACAAACACACATACACAATCACAATTCTCTCTCTCTCTCTTGAAGATTCCGGCCGCCGCCCCTTACCGGAGCACCAGCAGATTCCGGCGAGACACTTTCTTTGCCAGGTCGATAGATCGAAACATTTACAACATTCCTGGAGCATTTGAGCCTTCGGCTCCCACCACAACCACCCGTACGCGCCACCACCGTGAACCCCAATCATCACCGAGCCACCACACCACCTTCCTTCACCCTTGTAATGACGGTAAGCTACCCACGCGCCACCCCCGGTTGATATTTTGATTTTATTTTCGAAACCCTAATCTTCTAAAAACTTTTATAAAACCGATTTTAATTGTTAATCTTTCATAAAAATCTTTTTAATAAATGTTTTGACCATAAAACCGTGTGGATCTATCTTTTGTCGCGACTCGGTCGAACCCACCGAGTCAACTCAGTGACTCGGTGTGGAGATACTTTGGTGCCTCCCTTATTTTCCCTTTTATGTTTCTTGTTGTTTTGGGTGATTGGAGATCTTATTATTTTTAGCCGTTTGGTTTGTGGTTGACTCGACAGTCGAGGGTTTGAGGCAATGCGATGCTTGTTGATGCAGAGCATGCTTTTGATCCATCATATTCTAAAGCATTAGGAGTGGATGTGGAAAATTTAATTTTTTGCCAACCAGACAATGGAGAGATGGCGCTTGAGAGTACTAATTAATTCTTTCTTCTGTATTTTCTGTGTATGATAAGTTATGAATTGCATCATGACAAAGTTAGTCTGTAAGGTATCGAGGTTACTCACATTATTTGATGTACTAATAAAACACTTTATTTTCTCCAGTTGCAGACCGTATGTGTAGATCTGGTGCGGTTGATCTCATTTGCATCGACTCTGTCTCTGCTCTTACTCCACGAGCTGAGATTGAAGTAAGTCACTAAGTCATACGATTAGCAGTAGATGCAATAAAATGTGTGAGCAGTTGACTTGGAGACTGGGTTTTTTTTTTTTTTTTACCAATAATTAATTAGTTAAAGATGATTACAAAACTATACAGTTGGAGTAGGAAAATTACTAAGAAAGGTAGGTACAAATACGAAATTTGCTAATGTGGGGTAATTGTAAATTTGTAATATTCTTGCTCATCAAAAGGATTGCTAATGGGAAAATCTTCTTAAAATGAACGATTTTGAATATGTTTGGTTCCTTAAATTTGTAACAAATATGGACTTTCACTCCTTTATTTGTCATAATATAAATTAAAAAACAGCATTCTTAATATTAAATTTGTTATACAGGGGGAAATTGGAATGCAGCAAATGGGTTTGCAAGTACGTCTTATGAGTCAAGCATTACGTAATGTCATTCTTGTTGATTATTTGGAAATGGGACCTGAGTAGTATAGTTATTGTTGTTGTGGTTGGATGTGGATTTGGATTTGGATCTCGTTTGTGTTGAGAGTGGATTTAGAGCCGAGTAGTTTAGGGTGGATTTGGACTTGGGTGATGTTGTTATTGTTGGTCTTGTTAGTGTTTATGGTTGCGAATTGGTTATTTGGTCTCGGGTTCGAGCCGTGACTCGTCTCGAGTCACGGCAAATGTTTATTTATTTGTGTTTGTTTATTTATGTTTCGATAATAGTTTCGATAATAATTTTACTAACATGGAGCTTAATGCTTATACATGGGTGTTTATTTGTAGGTGGTCCGTGAGGATTGATAAAGGATGCATGATGGCCCAGGACTAAGCTTCTTACTGCTTTAATTTATTGTTTAATGTTACAAGACTTTATGTTGGATAGTGTCTACCTTATTTATGTTTAGTGCTTGACAATTGCTTATTTGAAATACAATTTCGTTTTATTCATTTAATAATTAGTTGATGTTTTATTCATATCGTAATAATAGAGTGTGCATGCTGAAAATAGCGTCCTATCGTATGACTTGTCAGGACTTTGAAATTGTCCTATTAAACTTATTAACCGTCCTAACAATTAACTTTTAAGGACGCTTAACATTGTAAAAGTGTCATAATATGTTGTTATTAGGACGTTATTTAGGTTGTTAATAGACATTTTATACGACCAAAATATTGGTTTCATAATCTTCTTTGAGATATTAGAACCCTTTTCTTGGTGCTAAAATGCTATAATGTTATATGATAAGCGTCCTAACAATTATCTTTTAAGTACGCTTGTATGTGTATCAAAAGATTAAAAGTAGGTTACCACATGTTAAAACATTGGAAAAGTGTCCTAATATGTTTTTATTAGGACGTTATTTGTGTTGTTTATAGACCTAAAATGCGACCATAAAATTGGTATCATAATCTTATTTGAGTTATTAGGACCTTTTTCTTGGTTGCTAAAATAGCTATGATGTTACATCATAAGCGTCCTAACAATACTTTTAAGGACGTTTTTATGTGTCTCAAAAGATTAAAAGTAGGTAATCACATGTTAAAACATTGTAAAAGTGTCCTAATATGGTTTTATTAGGACGCTATTTGTGTTGTTCATAGACATATAATACGACCATAAATTTGGTTTTATAAGGGTTAGGACGCTTTGGACCTATTACAACCGCCTTACATGAAACGCTTTCATCCTTGGTCCTATTAAATGAAAGGTCCTAAAAAGTACCATTTTATGACGCTTATGGGGGTCCTAAAAAGCCACTTTTCTTGTAGTGATATATATGTTGCTTGCCACTAAATATTTTTTGCAAGATATCCATATCTCGATTTCTTTTGGCCTCAAAACGAGGGGGAGTACACTTCGAGGGGGAGTTTACATCAACATGGGATAACCTTTTTGATGCAAACAAAAAGGGGGAGAAGTGATATAAACTCAAAATAATACTTGAATATATACTAATTTTCAATTAATGAGTTTAAATTTTGTAATCATCAAAAAAGGGGAGATTGTTGACATAAATAATGTGTGAAAACGTTATTCATATCTTTCGATATCTCTATATTTTGACGATCACAAAATGTAAAATCGTCAATCGTATAATTACTATGTAAACAAGTATTAAGCTAGTTTATATCACTATATCCAACTTAATCACTTAAGGTATGGATAAACAAGTGCTTAATACATCTCATGATCAAAGGGGTAGTTAATTAATTAACACAAAGTTTATTTAATCATATAAACATATTATATATTTTTGAAAAACACTTTTGGTAATAAAGAAAAATGTTTTAATCATACTAAATATATGATTTCAAATATTTAACCAAAATCAGTTAGTTTTTCACCAAATAAACTTTCCCCACTAAAAGACAAGTTTTTTGGCCATTACAGTTGGGTGGCCCCCTTAATTATAATGGGCGGTCCCCTTAATTTTAAGGGGGCCGGCCATGATTTAAGGGGACCGGCCAGGCTCCACTGTCAGAAACTGTGAAGAAGATTGGTGCGTAGTATATTGGTGTGAAGAATTTGTGCAGAAGGCGTGATCAAGTTGTGAAGTTGTGTGGTGTGTAAATTGGTGTGTAAGGTTTTCTCCGCCAAAAGGGAGTTTGTTGACATAGTGAAGAAAACTCTCGAGTAGGTGACTCAGGGAGTGGAGTAGGAACAAGGAAGGTGTCCTTGTAGCCGAACCACTATAAATCCTTGTGTTGTGGTTTGATCTTTCTAACTCTTCTCATTACTTATTTATTTACCTTCACTATATTAGTTTTGTTAGTTAGTTACCATACAATTGTTCATATAGTGCAAGTATTGAATTCACATAAACTAGAATCGAAGTTTTTAAAACAAACTTGTGTTTATAAATTTAAAAGGACGTAAAACTATTCAACCCCCCCTTCTAGTTTTCCACACAATCAAAATAAAATACTAGAAATGAAATTAAACTAAATTATACTAAAGTTGTGAGCAGTAATTGGAGAAAATGTGTTTACTTAGATTTCACTACTCCCTAGACATCTTTTACACGTTAATTACTTGTTATAATTGTATGGATGACGGATCGTATTCCTTAATACCATTCATGGGGTGGCACACTTTACTCCCCAATTCTATGAGCTCTTATCTCCTCCTACACCATGCCCAGCACAACTATAGGGATTGTAAACAGTGGCTCATGCATTAAATACAACCAATAAAGACCTAGTGCGCATCGGTTCATGTTTCTTAAGACGTTCAAGCATGTTACCAATTGGAGATCTGCCAGTTTTCTTAAGCCTAACATATAAATCATTCATCCAAGACAAGAATAAACAAGTAATCATCACATAATCAACATCTAGGTTTCATTAGATCTAAGCAAACACAAGATAGATCTAGCCTAGCATGATGGAATTAAGACAAGAACAAGATATAGACAACCAACACATAGACATATTGATTGAATTAAAAGAACACTTATCTTGATTACACATGCAAGGTATCAAGGGGTTGGAACCCTTGAAAAACCTGTAAAGTTACACCAAAATCGTACTTAGGGTTTTTCCCAAAACTTCTCTCTTTAAATGTGAAAAATTAGAAAACTATATATAGGAAAAGGGGTCTGACGGCGTCAAGACAAATCTTGTGACGCCGTCACCTCGCCGCCAAAACTATTCTCGGACTGCCTTGATCTACATTTGACGCCGTCAAGACTTAATCATTTCCAGGCCGTCATGACTTTTACTCTTGACGCCCTACCTTCATGACGCCGTCAAATCTCTTCTGGACCGTCATGGAATTTTGCTCTTGACGCCGTCAGGAAATTACTCTTGACGCCGTCACCTACTGTTCCCAGCATGGAAAATTAAGACTTTGGCGTTTTCTTCACTTTTATGCTCCAAAAACGTCCGAATTGCTTCCTTTTCCAGATTTCACTCCCAAAGTACCTAAAATCACAAAAGGAACGATTTAGGGCAATATTTGATCAAATAAATTCGAATTCGGGCTTAAATAACCCCCTAAAAACGGATCATTTTTCGCCTCATCAGCTTGTAGATGCGATCTTGCTTAGTGCATCCGCTTTCCTGTTTTCTCCTCTAGGGACTTTTTTAATGGTGAACCTGTCAAAACCCTTGATTAGGGACTTGGTCTTGTCGAGATATTGGACCATGTTATCCTCTTTAGCCATATATTCGCCCAACACATGATTGGCTACTAACCGGGAATCGACATTTGCTTCTAGGTTGCGTACACCCATTCGAGTTGCAATGCATAATCCAGCAATTAGGGCTTCATATTCTGCCTCGTTGTTCGTGGCTGTGAATTCCAAATGCAGTGCGTACGTGAATTCCATTCCTTCTGGGCTGGTGAGGATAAGGCATGCGCCTGACCCGTCCACGCACGAAGATCCGTCCGTGAATAGGACCCATGGTTCCTGTAGTTCGCTTCTTGAAGTTGGAGCATCAGTATCTGGTTTCTCAATGATGAAATCTGCTAGTATCTGCCCCTTAATCGCAGTGCGTGGTCTATAAGAGATGTTATGCTTGCTTAGTAACACACTCCATTTTTATAATCACCCCGATGCGTCGGGTTTGGAGATAACTTTCTTGATAGGTTGGTCCGTGATCACTGCTATTGGGTGTGCTTGAAAGTATCTGCGCAGTCTTTTGGCTGCGAATACTAACGCTAGGAACAATTTTTCCATTGCGGTATAGTTAATCACTGTCTTCTTGAGTGCTTTGCTTACAAAATATACCGGTGTCTGTACGGAGTTCCTATCTATCAATAGCACCGCGCTGACTGCTCCATGAGTTGCAGACAAATACATAATCAACTCTTTCCCTGGTCGGGGTGCGACGAGTGTGGGAAGCGCTGCTATATGTTGCTTAAGCTGTTGGAAAGCTTCTTCCGCTTCCGTAGTCCAACGAAAGTCTCCCTTTTTTGTACACTTCGTGAGTGTTTGAAAGAGAGGAAGTGACTTATCCGCTGATTTGGACAGGAATCTATTCAACCCGGCTAGTTTTCCATTCAGGGACTGGACTTCTTTCAATGTACGTGGTGAAGGGAGTTGGATGACAGCCTTTGTTTTTTCTGGGCATGGCTTAATGCCATCAGGCTCTATCAAGTATCCAAGGAACATGCTTTCTGTAGTGCCAAAAGTGCATTTCTTAGGATTTAATTTCATGTTGATCCTTCCCAGCGTCCTGAATGTTTTTTCAATGTCGCGTACCAACTCTTCTTCGGTATGGCTCTTTATGACAAGGTCATCAACATAGACCTCCAAGTTGTGGCCCACTTGCTTTTCAAAGGCATTATCTACTAATCGCTGGTAAGTGGCGCCTGCATTTTTTAAGCCAAAGGGCATTTTTGTGTAACAATAGACACCCTGGCTTGTGTGGAAAGCAGTTTTTTCCTCGTCTTCTTTAGCCATTTGGATTTGGTGGTACCCTTTGTATGCATCCAAGAAACATTTAAAGGGGTATCCGCACAAGGATTCTATCTTCCAGTCTATCTCTGGTAGTGGGTAGCAATCTTGTGGACATGTTTTGTTGAGATCAGTGAAATCCACGCACATCCTCCAACTACCATCATTCTTTTTCACCATTACTGGATTGGAGAGCCAGTCATGGTAATAGACCTCTCGCATGAAATCTACGTCCACAAGCTTGTGTACTTCCTCTAGAATGGCTTTTGCACGCTCTAGAGCCTGGCCGCACTTTTTCTGCCATACTGGAGGGTATCCTTGTCGGATCTTCAGCTTGTGTTTTGTAATCGATCGTGGCACGCCAGTCATGTGCTTTGGTTCCCATGCAAAGATATCTAGATTCCTTTGCAAGAGTGCGCACACGGCCGCTCTGCCTTTGTAAGACAGCGACCCCCCAATCGATATTTCTTGCTCCGGGTAATCAGGATGAATTGTGACCTTCAAGTTTGATACTTTAGATGCCTGCTGTTCTGGAGTGCGTTCCGTCTCACATGTAACCGTGTTACACTCTCTAGGTGATACAGTGGTATTATAGAGGGTGATAATGCCTCCTTCTACTGGGAATTTAAGCATCCCATGCACTGTGGACGGTACTGCGTGCATAGCTGATATTCCTGGTCTTTCGATAATGCCATTATATGGCGAAGGAGATCTGATCACCATAAAATTCACCCAGACCGCCGTGGAGTGTTGCTTATCACCAACGACCACAAGTAATCGTATTTTCCCTATGGGCCATATCTTTTCTCTTGTAAAGCCAATCAACGACATCGTGGCCGGAATTAACTGACTTCGTATCTCAGGTCGGAACCTTTTGAAATAGTGTTCATACATTATGTATGCGGATGCTCCTCCATCAACATACATGCGGTGGATATCGTGACCCCCCGTATTTATCTCGATGGTGAGTGGTTCTACTACTGCGTTGTCCGCAGTCAGAGTGGGGAAAGAGATTTCATTCCCATAAGAAAACTTTTGGCTGACCTTCTGCCTAGTCTTTCGCTGCCATGATTGTATCATGTAGATGGTGTCAGCCTTTTCCTTAGTTGTCTCTTTCTTGCTCCCATTCTTCTGTCTGTCTTTTCCCTCCTTGATGTTCTTGACGAGGTGATCCAATTTGCCTTATTTCACTAATTTATCAATTAGTTGGCACAATTAGACACACTCATTGGTGGTGTGGCACTTTTGTCCATGATATTCACAGTACCCGTTCCCTACACGCCGATCCTCTGGGGTGCGCATTGATGGGGGTTTCGGGAAGTTCGCACCTTCTGTCACAAATATCTCCCTTGGAGTCTTCGTTAGTGGGGTATATTTGTCATTATCTCGTCCGCTCCCCTGACTGCGGTAGCTTTTATTGCGGTTGCTACTCTGGTCATTGGATTGTCTCCTGGGCTGTTCTTGTGCTCTATAATTTGAGTAACCTTTCTTACTATCCGCAGCGGCTGCTTCCCCTTGGATAAAGGACCTCGTGCGCTTCATCAGTTAATCAAAGGTTTGGGGAACCTTATCATTTAACCTTCTGATAAGTTCTGGGTTATTGATTCCATTCATAAACCCTGATATCTTTAGTATTTCGGGGCATGCCTTGATGTATATGCATTCGTCCTTATAGCGCTCCATAGAAGCGCTTGTGGATTCCCCTTGGCGTTGTTTTACCCTAGCCAGTTCGACAGGGTTTGATGAGTGTGTAAATACTCATCATTTTTGGTCAAATCTGAGCTGCAAAACATTTAAAAACACTCAAAAACGCATCAAAATACTGAAAATATCCCAGGGATTATGTTTTACATGTTTTAGATGCAAAATGAGTAAAAACAGAGAAAAAACGAACAAAGTTTGCAAAAATAGCAGTTTCAGTCCCCCAACTTTCAAAATTTGACAAAACTAGTCCCTGAGCATTTATTTTTAAGAAAAGTGAACCCAAGTCCTTAAAAATCAAAATATTATCTAAAATGATCTTTGGGTAAAAACTTTCAAAAGTTTACAATTTCGGTCCCTCAAGTTTGGATTTTGGCAAAAATGATCCTTGGGATTTAAAAATTGGAAAATAACATTTATGGTCCTTGGATATTTAACACTTGGAAAATACTACCCTTGGACAACTTTGGAACAAGTACCAAAACCCACCCTCCAAATTCAGCATATTACAATTATGATCCTTGTGATTTATTCTTAACCAAATGGACCCTTTTTGTTGTCCAAAATCCAAATAACCAAAACCTGATCCACCAGCCATGTCCCAAGCCCACCAAAACAGGCCCAACACCCACACCCTGAATAATATAACCAGGGTCAAAGAAACGTCAAACCCCATCCCTTTCTCCTCCAACCCGTGAACCCTGCAAACCCCTCCATCTCCATCACCTCAAAAGCTCCCCCATCCTTTCACGTGATACCAAACCCATCACGGGTATCCATTCCAGGTCACCAATCGACATCCAAAGGGGCGCCAAAACTGATTTAAGGGCTGAGATAAAGTGGAAGCAATCCAATGGCTGGGATAGAAGCACAAGAATCACAGTAATAAGAAGGAGCTCATGTGAAACCCTAGTTTTTACTTTTAGTATAAAAAGAACATATTGTATGCCATTTGAAGGCAGTTAGAAATTAGGAAGTAGCTTTAGGAGTAGGAGTAGATTAATTTAGTAGTTTAAGCTTACTTTTGTTCAGTTTTAAAGTTGTATTTAATTTAAGTTTTTAGTAAAAGTTTGATTTCTAGTAATTTAATTTCCTTGCAATTTAATGTTAAGTTCTTCTTAAAGCCTTCATAAGATCATTCAAATTTATTCAATAGTTTTTGGTGAGAAATAGTTACTTTAATTCTGCTTATATTAGTTACTAAGAATACGGTCAACAAAAGTCAAACTTGGTTCTACCTCATGATTCTGGTTAATCTGGTGTTGTTTTGATGATTACTGTGGGTGTAGTTTTAGCCTATTAAAGATAGGCTGTGATCAAATGATCACCTCTGTTCAGCTGAGGTGCTATAGTAAGTTTCGATCTCATTTCCATTTTATGCACTAGCTAGTTCATTGTTTAAACTGCTTAAATTAGTTCTTACCCGAGTTTTTATGCTTATCTGTTTTGATTGAGTGGTATTGTTGCTTGTTCACTATATTTCACTCAACTGATTTCATTTTTTGTTAGATTTTTGCATTTTAGTGATAGATTTGCTTATTACTGTTCAGCTTATTTCTTTGGTTACTTGATGTTCATTTTAGCTTGCAGTAAACTTATATAGTTTAGATTACATGTATGCATCAGTAGTATAGTTGAATAGATCTTAATCATTGAAACTTGAAAAACAGTCAAGCCATAAACTAGTGTTTGGATCAGTTACTATCTGAGTGGTTTGGTTGTTCTTGTCATCATTTATCTGCTCAGTTAGGCTATCCTAGGGTAGTATAAGTTAGATTGAGTATAAAAACAATAGGTTCCTTAGTAATAGTCAAATTTAGCTTCAATGTTCATCTCTGCCTACACGTTTTAGAATCTGTTTCTGCCATAGCTTAATTTACTTGCATTTTGAGTTTGCCTAGGTGATTTTTGTGTTTCAACATCTCTAACAAACATCTAGGATAGGATCTCAGCCGTTTAAATTCAATTTAGTCAAACATGAGTTGCAATTAAGAAGTCAATAATCAAGTAGTCTACTAGTTCAATAGCTGCTGATCTAAGGACATTTTAGGCAATCAAAGTAGTTTGTAGGTGTGATTTTCTAGTGTATTTGGTATCTCAGTAGGTATGTGTAACTATTGCCCCCATTAGATCTCACTTTTTAGCTTAATAGGTGCTTTTAATTAAGCTGCTAGTTGGTTGGTTTAAGCTTACATTTGTTTCTAATAGTAGGGCTGCAATTGTGTGTCTGTGATTTAAATCTGAGTTTGGTTGTTCATTTAAGTTCATATACACTTGTAGTTGCTGTTTCCATTCATTTTGAACTTCTGCTTATTCTGTTTTTCTTAATCGCTTATTCCATCTTATTGCTTATTCCACTGTTTGGGCCATAATCAGTGTTCCTATGATCATTTTGATCTTATATCAGCTTATTTAAGCTTTTCTAAGTCATAAATATACCTGGTAAAGTTTGGGTCAAGATTTGGTCAAAGTTGCTTATAAATAAGCACTCCCAATAAGCTGTTTTAAGCCCAGTAGCAATTCTAGAGCTTATCATCCAATTTTTATATTTTTCCTAGTTTCAAAATAATATTTTAGAATTTCTATGAATTTTTCATATTTTTCTGAATTCATTTGCTATTTTTCTTATTTAGTTTTAGTTTTTAATCAATTTTTATTACTTTTTAATTACCAAAAATTCCAAAAAATCAGAAAAAGCCTTAAAAAATCCATAAATATTTTAGAAAATAGTTTTTAGTTATTTCAGAATTTTCAAAATTAATTTTGTATTTTTCTCACTTTATTTTCATTTTCTTTAAATTTTTAATTAGTTAAATTAGTTTTTAATTCATAGAAATTAAATAAAAAGTCAAAAAAAATATTTTTCTTTTTCTCAAAATTTTCTTTTATCATTTTTAACTTAGGAAAATTATTTTCAAGCCCGTAGGATTAGTATAGCTTAAATTTCACTTTTTATTTCGCGCACTCGCGTTATTTTTGACTTAAACGTACGTTTTTAAGTTTTAATACGTTTTAGGTTAATTTGATTTCACGTTATTGTAAATATTGCTTATTTAAGTTACTTTCATTGTTATTCACTTAGTGTAATCATCCAAATCACTATTTCGTTAACCCTTTTTTATTCAAAATCACCCGATCACAAATCCGTTTTAATATCATCCACACCTCGTCGGGACATAACGACCTGGGGAAAACACTATACTCACCAGAAGTATTGGTCTAGGGTATTTGACTTTAGTTGACTGCTTTAGCACCCAATCAAATGGCGCCGCTGCCGGAGAGGTTGTGTTGCGACAATATCGTTATGATTTCAACGATTAGTGACTTGTAGAACCTTCGTCAAGAAGTTATCATTTTCAAAAACTTATAAAACACAAAAATATTTTCCTTTTCTTTTGTATATATATATCTATCTTATAAAAAAATACAAAAACATTTTCCGTTTTTCTTGTTAAATAAAAAAAAAAAAAAAAGACCGCCGAGAACCAAGGCAGAACACCTACCAACTGGGGTGTGAACATTAATAAGTTCCCAAACAAAAGATTAAAACTTGCCATTGTATCCTTGTGAATTGGTGTACCTTTTTCAAAGAAGCCATTTACATTGTGATTATTGGTTTAAGTTCACAATTGTCTTTTTGAGTTGGTCTCGTTTTAATTGATGTGTTTGTCGAAAAATCCAAAAATAATCTTCGTCTCCT
Source organism: Artemisia argyi (assembly GCA_030686995.1). Classification (NCBI taxonomy): domain Eukaryota; kingdom Viridiplantae; phylum Streptophyta; class Magnoliopsida; order Asterales; family Asteraceae; genus Artemisia; species Artemisia argyi. The sequence goes on along the minus strand of CM060681.1, from coordinate 20,495,687 downwards.
GTACGTTTAATTCTTATCTTCTTATCCTCTTTACCGTTCAATTCTTTCTTCACATCCCTCGTTAATGTTTTATTCTTATGTCGTCACTCGACTACAATTGTTTTCATTGTAAAGGTCCAGTGGATGACAATCATCGTTGTTACAAGTGCGCGTGTAGGCGGTGTGGGATTGATATTAGTGACGGATTTTGTAAATGGTGCAAAGCAAATCCGAATGCTTTCAATGATTCTCAAAGTCTTCCCGACCACCCTCCACAACCCCAACAATCTTCGTTTGATCAACATCATTGTTATATTTTTAGAGATCTCTTAGAAGATGGTTCACTTTGTAAACGATGTTTTTGCAAGGAATGTGGGTTTACCCATGGACTTTGTACTTGTTGCACTTTTGAAATCGAAAACACATTCGGGTTTCCAAATTTTCAAAACGATTTCAGTTACCCTCCTCAGAATTCCTTTGAACAAGAACCGTGTTATTTCAATAATACATCATTTCAAAATGCACCGAACGTTTCTTGTGAATATTGTGGAGGTCCTCACTTTAGCTCGGATTGTCAAACAAGGAATCCCTTTCCTTGTTACAATTATGACTATCCGTATCACGACCAACCTCCACAGCACCAAATGATTCACACAACTCTTCAAGAAACTCAGCAAGACCTTTGTCTAAAGGCTCATGAAATATTAAAAGAACTTAAGGAGGAGTTGAATAGCACGACATTTCAAAATGCCCCCAGTTTTTCTTGTGTATATTGTGGGGGTCCTCATGATGATTTTCAATGTCAACCTTCCGGTTTTGACACATCCACACCCCCACAATTTTCACTCATTCCAAATTCTCGTGAGAAAAATATGGCAGAATTACTTGCTGAAGAACGAGATTCTGGAAAAAGCATGGAAGAATTACTGGCTGAGCAACGAGTAGCTAATATACGTGCCAATCTTCTCAATGCTGCTTTATTTGATGACGATGATGACAGTGATGATGATGAAGATAACGTTTTTATTATTCAAAAAGATTCATCGAGCACATCAATTGAAACCCCGCCAATCCAAAAATCACAGGGAGAAAAGACTATGATGGAATTACATGCAGAAGAACAAATGAAATTTATAAAACCCATGTCTGCTAGTCCTTCTCAACTCCCTCAATCTATTATTATCACACCCGAAGTTCCCACTCACTCTCTGATCATGGGGGACGAGCATCTTAGCACTGTTCCTGAAAAGGAATCGGACGAATTCATAAAGTCTAGTGCTGAGAACCTTGTCCCAATCCCAAGAGAGTCACAGGGAATTCTCGAGCATATGTGTGATCTTACTTCCCCTCTTAAGTGTCCAAAAGATCAATTTGAGACTTTCTCCGATTTTAGCGATGATTGTACATCTTATGGAGACATTGAATATGTTGAGGCATCACTTCCGCATTCTGATGTTGATCCTCTTCTTGAGGAGTTTGCCGATGAACTCACTCACATCAATCCACTTCCATTGGGAGGTAATGATGGTCTCTTTGATTTCGAAGCCGATCTAGGAGAAATTGAAAGTCTCTTATATCAGGATCCGTCACTCAGTTCTGATCCCAGCACTCCAATAGAGAATGTTAATCACCTTGTTCCCGAAGCATTCAAAACAACTTTCACTAATCCTCTGTTTGAATTCGAATCTGAATTCACTTTGATCTCTGATAACCCAATCTTTGGTACTCAGATCGAGGATAGTGATGAGTCCACTGTGATTTATTCTCTTCACGAGGAGTTCTCTAGTGAACTCACTCATGTCATATCTCCACCAGAGAATGATAACTTCCACTTTGATCCAGACACACCCGGGATATGTCTTGATCAAGCAAGCTTAAATGATGAGATTCATAATCTAGAAATTATGGATTCTCCCGTGGGTGATGACGAGTTAATCATGAGTTTCTTTCTTTTCTTCACCTATCCCGTGACGTCCTCTCTTCTTCACTCCTTCAGAACTGAAGACACTATCTTTGACCCCGGCATTTCCATATATCATTCTTTTGAGCCGGGTACTTATCTCATCGGTGTGGAACTTTCACGTGCTTCAAATGTTTGTCCAAACATCTTGAATGAAAGTCCGATGGAGATTGTCTTTTCCACATCTTGCTTCCCCAAGAACAAATGAATTCGGCGTCGAGTCAAGCTAGCGACTCGCTAAACAAAAACAGTAGCATACATATAGGGTTTTCACCCTAAATGTGGCGGCGTTGCCCCTGCCATTGTTACCGTGTATATATATCTTTAAAAAAATGTATGTATATATATCTATAAATAAAATAAAGTGAAAAAATGGTGTTTCCACATTTAGCTTGTAATATTGCCTTTTTACGTTCAAAGAGTCGGCATAATTGCCGGGACTTTGAATATTGAGGGCAATATTCAATTCTAAGTGTTGGAGGGTATTCTAGCGAATTTGAACACATTTTACCTTCTAGTACCCCCGTTTTTGGCCAAAAATTAAAAAAAAAAAAAAAATCACTTTATTTCAAAAATTTTGTGGTTATCAGCCCACCATGTTTAAACCACAAAAGGACTGGCTAATCCAGGAGCAAACGGCTCTTTGTAAAGATATCTCAAATCCGTTTATGGCTGAACATTTGCCCAAAATTGTATGGTATTCAACTCACCATATCCTAAAAAGAAAAAGAGTTGGCTAGCCCGCAAGGTTATGGCTTGTGGTAAAGGCAGTGGAAAACCATAATTGGTAATCAACTCACCAAGATGATGACTGTATTCCATCAAAGAGTTGGCTAGTCCAGAAGCAAACGGCTTCTGGTAAAGACAAATCAAATCCGTTTAAAGCTGATGGTTTGCTCAAAATCATATGGTTATCAGTGTACCATAGTTCTTACTTGAACTGAAACATTTGGCTTCTCCAGAAGTAATGGCTTTTGGTAAAGAGATTCAAATCCATTAAGTTTTCTCAAAAGATTGCTAGGGACTAGCAATAGTTCAGTGTGGGGGATTGATAAGTGTGTAAATACTCATCATTTTTGGTCAAATCTGAGCTGCAAAGCATTTAAAAACACTCAAAAACGCCTCAAAATACTGAAAATATCCCAGGGATTATGTTATATATGTTTTAGATGCAAAATGAGTAAAAACAGAGAAAAAACGAACAAAGTTTGCAAAAATGGCAGTTTCAGTCCCCAACTTTCAAAATTTGACAAAACTAGTCCCTGAGCATTTATTTTTAAAAAAAAGTCAACCCAAGTCCTTAAAAATCAAAATATTATCTAAAATGATCTTTGGGTAAAAACTTTCAAAAGTTTACAGTTTCGGTCCCTCAAGTTTGGATTTTGGCAAAAATGATCCTTGGGATTTAAAAATTGGAAAATAACATTTATGGCCCTTGGATATTTAACACTTGGCAAATACTACCCTTGGACAACTTTGGAACAAGTACCAAAACCTACCCTCCAAATTCAGCATATTACAATTATGATCCTTGTGATTTATTCTTAACCAAATGGACCCTTTTTGTTGTCCAAAATCCAAATAACCAAAACCTGATCCACCAGCCATGTCCCAAGCCCACCAAAACAGGCCCAACACCCACACCCTGAATAATATAACCAGGGTCAAAAAACGTCAAACCCCATCCCTTTCTCCTCCAACCCGTGAACCCTGCAAACCCCTCCATCTCCATCACCTCAAAAGCTCCCCCATCCTTTCACGTGATACCAAACCCATCACGGGTATCCATTCCAGGTCACCAATCGACATCCAAAGGGGCGCCAAAACTGATTTAAGGGCTGAGATAAAGTGGAAGCAATCCAATGGCTGGGAAAGAAGCACAAGAATCACAGTAACAAGAAGGAGCTCATGTGAAACCTAGTTTTTACTTTTAGTATAAAAAGAACATATTGTATGCCATTTGAAGGCAGTTAGAAATTAGGAAGTAGCTTTAGGAGTAGGAGTAGATTAATTTAGTAGTTTAAGCTTACTTTTATTCAGTTTTAAAGTTGTATTGAATTTAAGTTTTTAATAAAAGTTTGATTTCTAGTAATTTAATTTCCTTGCAATTTAATGTTAAGTTCTTCTTAAAGCCTTCATAAGATCATTCAAATTTATTCAATAGTTTTTGGTGAGAAATAGTTACTTTAATTCTGCTTATATTAGTTATTAAGAATACGGTCAACAAAAGTCAAACTTGGTTCTACCTCATGATTCTGGTTAATCTGGTGTTGTTTAGATGATTACTGTGGGTGTAGTTTTAGCCTATTAAAGATAGGCTGTGATCAAATGATCACCTCTGTTCAGCTGAGGTGCTATAGTAAGTTTCGATCTCATTTCCATTTTATGCACTAGCTAGTTCATTGTTTAAACTGCTTAAATTAGTTCTTACCCGAGTTTTTATGCTTATCTGTTTTGATTGAGTGGTATTGTTGCTTGTTCACTATATTTCACTCAACTGATTTCATTTTTTGTTAGATTTTTGCATTTTAGTGATAGATTTGCTTATTACTGTTTAGCTTATTTCTTTGGTTATTTGATGTTCATTCTAACTTGCAGTAAACTTATATAGTTTAGATTACATGTATGCATCAGTAGTATAGTTGAATAGATCTTAATCATTGAAACTTGAAAAACAGTCAAGCCATAAACTAGTGTTTGGATCAGTTCATATACACTTGTAGTTGTTGTTTCTATTCATTTTGAACTTCTGCTTATTCTGTTTTTCTTAATCGCTTATTCCATCTTATTGCTTATTCCACTGTTTGGGCCATAATCAGTGTTCCTGTGATCATTTTGATCTTATATCAGCTTATTTAAGCTTTTTTAAGTCATAAGTACACCTGGTTAAGTTTGGGTCAAGATTTGGTCAAAGTTGCCTATAAATAAGCACTCCCAATAAGCTGTTTTAAGCCTAGTAGCAATTCTAGAGCTTATCTTCCAATTTTTATATTTTTCCTAGTTTCAAAATAATATTTTAGAATTTCCCTGAATTTTTCATATTTTTCTGAATTCATTTGCTATTTTTCTTATTTAATTTTAGTTTTTAATCAATTTTTATTACTTTTTAATTACCAAAAATTCCAAAAAAACTCAGAAAAAGCCTTAAAAAATCCATAAATATTTTAGAAAATAGTTTTTAGTTATTTTAGAATTTTCAAAATTAATTTTGTACTTTTCTCACTTTATTTTCATTTTCTTTTAATTTTTAATTAGTTAAATTAGTTTTTAATTCACAGAAATTAAATAAAAAGTCAAAAAAAAATTTCTTTTTCTAAAAATTTTCTTTTATCATTTTTAACTTAGGAAAATTATTTTCTAGCCCGTAGGATTAGTATAGCTTAAATTTCACTTTTTATTTCGCGCACTCGCGTTATTTTTGACTTAAACATACGTTTTTATGTTTTAATACGTTTTAGGTTAATTTGATTTCACGTTATTGTAAATATTGCTTATTTAAGTTACTTTCATTGTTATTCACTTAGTGTAATCATCCAAATCACTATTTCGTTAACACTTTTTCATTCAAAATCACCCGATCACAAATCCGTTTTAATACCATCCACACCTCGTCGGGACATAACGACCTGGGGAAAACACTATACTCATCGGAAGTATTGGTCTAGGGTTTTTGACTTCAGTTGACTGCTTTAGCACCCAATCAGGGTTCTTGGCGCACTTCTTCCTTTGAGTAAAGTTTAAGCGAAACGCCTTTCGCAACTCTTCAAACCCATCTATGCTTCTTCGTGGCAGCTTACTAAACCAGGTTCGCACATTCCCTACCAATGTAGAATTAAACATGTGGCACCACACGGGTTGTGGCTAATTCTCGATGGTAGCTGCTGATTCGAACATTTTTAGGTGGTCATCAAGATCACCTGTTCCATCATAAGTTTTAACATTGGCTGGCATGCGCCTTCTTTATCGTCTGAAAAATCGCTGATGCACCGAGTGAATGCATCAATCTTCTGGCGGCGCCAGGGACGGGACATATCTTCATCCTCCTCATCGCGATATCTTCTCTTGGACTTCCAGTATCCTGTTTCTTTGTCCTCGTTATCCGAGGAGTCACTTGAGGATGAGCTTACCCTTTTGCGGCGCTTGCGCTGACTTTCCTCGGAGTCCGAGCTTGAAGGGCTTTCGCTTGGGGAGCGTTGTCGCCCAAGTCTATCCTGAACTCTTCGACTGCTAAACCTTGGAGGGCTTTCGCTTGGTGAGCTTTGTCGCCCAAGTCTATCATGGACCGTGCGACTACCGAGCCTAGCGTGGACATTGGTGCGCCTTCCATCATCTTCGTGCTCCTCCAGGTATTGCAAGTCATCATCTTCATCATACATAACTTTCTTTCCGACCCTCATGAACACTGGGAGTCGGCGGCTATCCTTCTCGCGCCTCTCTTTTTGGTAACACAGTGGAGATGCTTCATACTCGGGGTCGAAGTTGAGCCGGGCTTGCAGGCTCTGACTCGACCTCCTTTTCGCTTCTTCTTGCATGAGGGCAGCCAAGGTTTCGTAGTTTTAAGACACAAAATCACTTGGTGCTAGTTCAGGCGCGACTCCTTCTAATGCGAGAATGTCTGTTTCCAAATCTGGACCCCTGTTTCGATTAGGCGTGCGTAGCGGCTCAATAGGGTCTCTTTCTGGCACTTTTTGGTGGGGAGTAATGAAAGGAGTGCGCTGTAGATCTTCCGCGCTAGTAGTTGTCGTAGTGGCCTGGGTAGTCCCTGTGAGCGGTCTTATTGGGGGCAGCTCAAGCATACTGGTTGTTCCAGAAGTCTGCTTAGAGGTTGAATCACTTTGCTGCTTCTTTCCATGTGGATCGCCATGCGTTATCTTCGCCTGCGGAGTCCGCTGGCTTAAGTTTCCATGCTTCGTCATTCTAGTTCTTAGTGTGTGGTCCCACGAATGGCGCCACTTGTTGATACAAAAGTTGGGCGTTCCTTGTTTGGACTCCTGTTCTCGTACCAATTGGATCTTAATGCCTGAGACATGCGCACTAAGAAAGCAAACAACACCGTTAGGCTTATCATGGGATTGTCTCCCCCGATTATCCTCCGGCGTGAGAGTAAGTAATCGGTTTTAGGGTTATAGTGAAGAGTTAGGGTTTTTAGATGATACCTCAATGAGAGCCGTGATATTCTTTATATACACACGATATCCTTGTTGGTTTCGTGTTCCTTACTCTTCGGCGCATCCCGCCTCATAAGGTCTATTGATCTCTATCCATAAATAAGAGATCATTATCAAGACCATAAATAATATAATTGGGTTTGGGCTTTCGTGAGCCCAAACTGTTACCATGATAGCCCACACGTAATGGGCTTGAGTATTAGTAGTGTCCATTGGTCGGGTTCGTGACCCGAGTGCGGACTATACGTCATCAGATACGCCGAAGAGTAAGGAACACAAAACCAACAAGGATTTCGTGTGTATATAAAAAATATCATGGCTCTCATTGAGGTATCATCTAAAAACCCTAACTCTTCACTATAACCCTAAAACTGATTACTTACTGTTACGCCGGAGGATAATCGTGGGAGACAATCCCACGATAAGCCTAACGGTGTTGTTTGCTTTCTTAGTGCGCAGGTCTCAAGCATTAAGATCCAATTGGTACGAGAACAGGAGTCCAAACAAGGAACGCCCAACTTTTGTATCAACAGATGTATAAATAATGGATGAGGGGGGGTCTATCTTTTTTCATAAACAAAAACCATGGTGAGGTTGTTTTAGATGAACAAATTGTAAAGAAAACTGTAGACATATGCTCTTTTCCGGCCACTTTGAAGTACAAGAAAGGGTTTAAGTGGAAGGGTGTCGATATCATGGACCCGGTCGATAATTACAATAACATTGGATGCATCACTAAATATTGCAAATGGTGAATTTTATTTGAGGATGAGATTAGTTGAGAAATGATGGCACCAGTGGATGTATCACAACATGAATGTGAATGATAATGAGGAATGTATAAAACAAGCAAAAAGTTCTATCTTGATACTGATCAGCCTCGTCTTCTTGCTGATGATGTTGGTGCTAGTACTAGTACTCCTAGTCATGGTGCAAATCCTAGTACTAGTATTAGTTTTGCCGAAAGAGATAAATCTTGTGGATCCTGTTGACATGAGCAACAATATTGGCTGCTCTAAGAAAAAGTATATAATAGAGGGGTTACAAGAAGGTGCGTTGATAAAATTCCTAATAGTGGTGATGCATTGAAACTGTTTGAAAAGGTTTTTTATTAAAGGTGGTACTAATTTCAACTCGGAGTAACCAAGAGATGAACCTCAATGACGTAGGACACAAATATAATAAAGGCTAAAAGGATATATGCTAAGAAAATTGAGGCAGTTATGGCTCAATTAATTATGACAAATTATCCTTGTACTAGTAGTCATGGTGGTGAGACAGCTAGTACTAGTCATGGTGGTAGTGATAGTAGTGTTATCTACTGGTATACTTATTATAACGAATATTATAAGTGCTTTGGGTATAAGTTTTGGCCTGTCACCCCGCCACATGTTGCTTTTGTTCAGCCAAAACCACAACCAGTTGTTGCTCGTATTCCCTCACCATCCTGTTGCTCCTAATCGCCCACAAAAACCTGTTACTCCTAATTGCTCACAAAGTCAAAAACGACGAGAACGAGGACAACAAGGTGGTGTTGATGTTCTTCCTCCTCAACCAGTTGAACCATTTCCTTTTAAAAAAAGCCGACTTATCACTTTTATGCATAGAAAACCTAATTATTAGAAGCTCTGTGTTTAACTTTTCGAAAGAATGATTGAATTTTGTTGAACATCATTTTGTATTTAAAAATCTGTATCCTAGATGATATGTTATACATACATACATGAAAATTCGCATAATAATAATGACTTATAATAATAATAATAATAATAATAATAATAATAATAATAATAATAATAATAAAAGGCAAAAATTACCGTATGAGACACTTCAGGAAGTGTTTATAAACAAAGACACCTTTTGGGCCGTTATCCTATTTGGACATTCATTTCATGACCTCGAAAGGTTGAGGAGTGAAATGCACATGGAATCCCAAATAGCGACACGTGGCAAAATTGTTGTGGTTTTTTTCATTCCCGACACCATTTCGTGATGGGTCAGGTCATGAAAAACCCATGTGAGGTGCAAAAATTTATGGGGAATGGCTTTTCTTTTCTTCTTTTTTATCATAAATAAAAATAAAAAAAGATAGGTAAACTTAAAATAGTAGAAAAAGAAAAGTCCTTCATGTGACGTTGGACACCCGACCTGAGGTTTCTGTGACCAGGCCCATCACGAAATGGGTGTCGGGAGTAAGAAAATGACAACTTTGCCACACGTGTCTTTTGAGATCTGCCATGTGCGTTTCGCCCCTCACCTTTTTGAGGTCACAAATAAGTGTCTAAAGAGAACGCTAAAATAATGTCTTTTTTTTAAACCACTTCTCAAATAGTCTAAAAATAAAAAAATTAAAATTAAAAAAAAAATACTAAATAAATAAAAAATTACATCTTGTCACGGGTTTAAAAATCTGACCCATTTATCCATTTTCACATGTCTCAACCCCATTTCATTAAAACAAAAATATCAAATCTTTATGGCACGCATAAAAATTTGATTGGTATGATTAAAAAAAAAATCAAATCTCGATGGCACCCATAAAAATTTGGGTGTAAATTATTGTACCAAAAAACACAGACACACACACACTTGGTGTAAATGGTACTAAATTCGTAGTTTAAAGGGTTTGTAAAAAAACCAAATCTTGATTATGTGCAAAAAGTTGCTAGTGTAAATGGTACTAAAAGTTTAGATTTTGATGGGTTTGAAAAAAAAAATCAAATCTTGATGAATAGTACTAAAAATTTGGATTTTGATAGTAGAGTTAAGAATTAGGTGAATGTATAAAGGTTATATGAATTGGAGGTGGAAGCCTCATGATTGTGATATTCCAAGGTGCATTTTTTTTTTATAATTAAAAATGATTATGTTTGGTTATGATGTTTGGATTTGTGATTTTAAAGTGTTTTTATTGATTATTGTATATTCAAGTCTAAATATTTAGGGTTGAAAATATAGTTCAGGAGTAGCTTAAAAAGTCTGATTCTGGTTATATGATTCGTCGGTGTCTTTTAGGTGTAAATCGTGAAATAATGGTGTAAATAATTTGCTATACACTGATTATGTAAGTGCTACAACTTCATCTAACAATCAATGGCAAACACTCTCTAAACGGGAATGCATGTTTATTTGTGCTAATGAAAAGAGCTTTTAAAGTATGGTTGTGATTTTGAATACGTTGGGTTGTATATGCAGGTTCAATGCTACAAACATCCTGGAACTGATAAGAGGTAAAAGGCTAGTGTTTTGTTGGTGATTCGATTAATAGGAATCAATGGGAATCCATGCTATGTTTGTTAATACGAGACACATGGCCGGCGTATCACCAAAGACAAGTGAAACTACTCTTTCAAATTTCTGGTATATATTTATAATTGTTTGATAATCATCTGCGTCAATGTTGCTGAGTTTATTAATTGATTTTGATCTGTGATTTTGTATGATTTTTTGTATGTCAGTATTATAAGTGCACGGTTGAATACTATGTGTCTCATTTCTTGGTTCATGAGGGCAAGGCAAGAGTTGGCAGAAAACGCATGTAGACATTACGTATAGATACTGTCGATAGGGGTTCATCAAGATGGAGAGGAGCTGATGTTCTGATTTTAAACACCGCTCATTGGTGGAACCATTACAAAACTAAATTCGGGTGAGTTCACGATATCCTAAACCTCATAATAGCTGATGTTCAAGTAAATGCAAGTATTTATGCACATTGAAGCACTTTTGGCATATAACACGTATTAATGACAGTCTTATACAAAGAATCAAACACAAAACTCAAATCACGCTATAATATATAGATGTTTTTGTTGTTACATACGTTAAAGAAAGATTTATAAAGCAAACTGAAGTTTACTCAACAACACCGAACTTTAATTCATAGCTTTCATGAAAAGCAAACGTCAAAATAGTAAGTTCATTAATGCATTTATCCAAAATTAAGTACATAATGATGTTTAGATATCGTTTTCTGTGGAAACCATGTACTCCATCATTCACACGTATATCTGAAATACACTTTTTTTCGAAAGGCATACACTCTTCTTTGAGTAACTATCTATATGTCGTTTCGACTTCCCTATCTAGAGTCTTCGACCTTTGCTTCCATTTAAGCTAATTTTTCACAAAATTCTGTCCTTCGTGTCGAATCTGCATTTTTTTGGCATGTATTCCAGCTTTTATTAATCACACATAAGATTAACGTTGATCGAGTTTCTGAGTTGAGGAATACACTCACGTATTAATCGTTCCAATCCCTATATAGGTGTGAAGTGTACATCCATCTTTCCCTTGTTCAATAAATTAACTAGTATCTTAAACATGATTACTTTGTGATTCCTTCATAGATTCTGTCGCTCAAAGTGTCTCTCTGCACACAATGAACCCAAAAGTAATTTCCCTTATTACTATGCTTTTTTCTAATATGGTTTCCAAATCTGAACGTTGGAGTTTAGGGTGCTGCAACTCTGTCTCCGCAGACGTTTTCGTCCCTGGAACCACTTTATCAAAACACCTGAATCTTTGTGGTGCTGGTGCATCCCTTAACCGCTCTGTATTGTTGAACTTTACTTTTTGTGTTTTTAGTCTAGGATGGCATAGGTTACTTCGCCACATGAAATGTATCTTGTATACCCTTTAGTTAATTTCTCACTTAAATAAGAAGTGATGCGTAAAAAATCTCTTATTTTTTTGTATTTAAAATAGACATTAACATGCCCAAAACTTTAACATCCATGAAAATGCATATGAAATGTTTGTTTAACGAGGAGCAGGAGCCCGCCGCATTGCGGCGGGGCATTTGTTATATTTTTGGATTATTGTAAGTGCGAAATCGTACTGTCGTGGAAGCGACCGTAAGCTTGAAGTGTGGACGTCTGTCAACCACCTGCTTTAGGGATCCCAAATAGTACATTTCCATCAGAATGTTTCCTTCATTTTCCTTTCTGTGTGTCTACTTCTTTCTCTTCTCTGTCTCTCATTAGGCTACCCGCCATGTGCTTGTCCATTATTTTACACAAAGTCATTGTGAAATGTTTTATATATATATATATATATATATATATATATATATATATATATATATATATATATAATTGTTAGAAAGAAGTTGAAATGGAAAAAATAGCATTCTCTTTTTCCTTTTTTATACTCGTAATAAACTTCTAGTATATTACTATTTTGTCATTATATGTCACCATCTATTAAATTTTTAAATAAAATGAGAAATGAATGGAAACAAATTGTCTATGTCTTGGTTTTGATGAACATGGGCTACAATGTTGGGCCTAACGGAACACGGTATTGGGCTGAACTAATTAATACTCCCTCCGTCCCACAATAAGTGTCCACTTTGAATTTTCAAAGTCTTTCTCATTCAACTTTGACCATAAATATTATTATTTGTGTTATATAATACTTGATGAAAATTATATCAATGAAAATACATTTAAAACTCAATCCATTCATATATATTTCATCAAGTATTACATAATATAAATAAAAATATTTATGGTCAAAGTTGAATGAGAAAGACTTTGAAAATTCAAAGCGGACATTTATTGTGGGACGGAGGTAGTAATATTTTATTGCTTTACTTAACGACGAAGAATTTCTTGTGCTATGTTATATATAGATAATTTTAAGCTTGAATCGACTAACTCAGTTTAACTTTATAGTAGGTTAAACCGTCTAGTTCTTAAGTTTTTTAGTTTAACACTTGTAATGGATTCAAAATTTTTGATGTAACATATGAACACCCCGATCTGATTTAACCTCTAATTTTTCATAGATCCCGGAGTTTGAGAGAATTTCAACATGTCACGTTATTTTAAATCTTCTTTTCTTCAAAAAGTATACTATTAATTCTTTGCACTTTGAAAGCCTGTTGATCATCTCCTCAAGGACTTTTTAAAAGACCGTACAGAATATCGACCTTCAATATTTTTAGAAAATAGGCGCTTTAAGATATGGATTATTACGTTAAGAGATTTTTTTTGATTCCCTAACTTATATCATAATCGTACATTTTCCAAAGTTATCTGATATTAAAAGTATATAACACATTCAACAGAATAACCGATTATGTTTCTAGTCCTTAACACCCTTCATATACTATGCTAATCTTTTGTTAATCTATCATCATGACCTTTTTTTTTTTTTTTTTTTTCTGCATTACCTTTTACACGAAATGATGAAAATAATGTATTTGGATCAAAATCAGTCTGATTTACTAGTCAAGTTGTTCGTAAATTGCAAGTCAAGAAGTAAAATCCAGACATCCAGTCAGGTGCATACACTGTATTATTTAAAGACAATACAATTCAGTTCCGTAGGTACATACGAGTATCTTTTTATAGACTTGAAACAAAGGGGATTGTTTTCTTTGCTGTATTCTTCTTCTTTCTTTAATGATCTCTGTATTATCCTCTTCTTTCTGGCTTTCAACTCGGGAACTAATTTTAGACTAGTATGTATGCCGCCTTTCCTTTTCCTAGTAGAGGTAGCAAATTGGATGGATCAGGCTAATTGGGACATGGGTCAAAAGGGATTGGTCAATATGGGTAACTTTTCTAGTGCATATCAGTACGGGTCATTTTTTAGTCGACCCACAGATAATTGTTCATCTGTTTTTTGTATATCAGTTATCAGTATAATAAAATGGTTAGAAAGGCTTTATTATTACAATGATAAATAAATAGTAAATTAATACTTATCTCCTGTGTTAGTAGCTTGGTATCATTTCACATCTCATACAATCTAAAATTATCTCTAAATTTGCAGGGTGAATTACTATCAGGAAGCAGATAACGTTCTGCCTCATCTCGATTCATCAACAGCTTTCACAAAATCTATGACAACATGGGCATCATGGGTCGACAAGAACGTTAACCCAAGAAGGACACAAGTTATATTCAGAAGTTCTGCGCCTTCTCATTCAAAGGATGTGAATGGAATGACAGGTGGTCATTGTAAAGAAGCCATTCAACCCCTCAACCAAACTAGAACCACCAACAATAGTCCAGACAAAAATTTCATTCTCTGACGCATCTTTAAACAAATGAACACACCAGTCAAGTTCTTAAACATAACCACTTTGTCAGATTACATAATCGATGGTCACCCGTCGACTTACGGAAGAAGAAAAGGTAGCCCTTTAAAAGGTGAAGATTGCAGCCATTGGTGCTTGCCAGGCGTTCCAGATGTTTGGAATCAAATTTTGTATGTTCATTCAGTCGAACGTTAAAACCAGGTACATTCAGTAAATCATGCAACACATTCATTTTTTTTTCAAAATTATAGTTCATCAAAAGAAGAATAAGTGTTTTTTTCTTTAACTATCCCATTGGTGGTCGAGGTGATGGTGGAGGTAGTGGTGGGCCTGCCAATGGCGACCGAGGCAATGGCGACCGAGGTAATGGTGGCCGAGACGATCGTGATCGATGCGCTTTTTTGTGTGACTGCCGAGATAGTGGCCTGTGCAATGGTGATTGCTGACCTGGTGACCGATGCGGTGGTGGCTTTCTTGCTCGAGCTTGAGGAGCTGAAGGGCCTTCGTTTGGATCATCGGGCTTTAATGCCCAAACAGGTGCCACGTCAGGTGTATAACCATAATCTAAGAATAGCTCTTCACCAGCTTCAATACGTTTTTTGGCAAATATGCCAAGGCGGTGATCGCCTGCCACTTTAATTACCTGCATGTTCCGACTTGTTTAGACATTGAATGATTTTAAGTAAAATTTAAGACATAAGAAGAAACATACCCTGGCATAACAGTTTGGGTTAGCTGAATGGTTAGCCATTTTCAGTTTGTTTCCCATATGAATTGAATCAATGACATACTGCATCATATAAAGAAGCTGGTTGAGTTTCAAATGCTAATCATATAGTGCACATTAACTCACGGGAACTTGCATACAGGTAATTTGAATGGTCTTTCAATAGTTGTATTAATTTTGTACATCTGATTCGTTAAAAATGGTTTGTGTTCCATTTGCGTCATTTTGTATCCAAAAGAACCCTCTATAAACCTGTTTTTTAGAAAATGGTTTACAAAATAACTCGAATGGGCTACAAACACATCTTCTAACGACTTACATGTAGAAAAAGGTTACAATAGGAAAGACGATGTATTTGCTTTCTCGTATAATTTGGTATTATCAACATTGATGTTATATATTGAAAGCACTTGCCTGATCATTCAAGTTGAATAGGTAAGACGATGTATTTGCTTTCTCGTATAATTTCCCTCGCACATCTGCTTCTTCATCAGAGATCAGTTCGCCGGTATACTCTCCAATATAATCATCTTTGTTGGCAGAGCTCTAGGGGAAAAAAAAGCGTTTTTTTATTTTGTTTTATTTATTTTTTATTATTTTTTTTTATGAAACATACATAGACAAAAGGCATGCTTTGATTCGCGATTCTTACCTGTAGGAATACTCCCCAGCCGCTAACATCAGATTTAGCCATGAGAACCTGAGGACAATAAAAGTCTGCATCATTGTGGAATTCATTCCATAAACTTTTTGTACATGTTAGATTGAAAGTGTTGATATTGCTCACCCTTTTACGCTGCTTTAAAAGGAGCCTCATGTTGTCACATTGACCTTCTCCTTTCCTCGCGGGCTCTCCTAGTGGCCCACCGCCACAACTGCAATGTCACAGATATGTATGAACATCATGAGTTCATGACAGTCAAATGTTGAACATGTGTCAGACGAACAGGTGAAAACGATGACTACATAAGAACCAAGAACCAGGTCATTTATGATCAGTTAGCAAGTATTTTTATATGGTATATTTAGGGGGCGTTTGAATTATCTTATTTCCGGGTTTATAAGATTATTTAAAAATGAAAAAAGCTCATAAGTCTATTTTTCGGGCCTAAAAGCTTATCAAGTTGAGCATACAAACTTAACTAAGCCACAACCTCACATTGATAAGCCTTTAACATGATAAAATTGAGCTTATGAACTTTTTCAATTTTAAATAAGCCCATAAATCCGAAAAATAAGCTAATCCAAACACCCTCTAAATGTGTTAGAGTCGACTTGTATTTATTTTACCATGCAGATGATAGAAAAAGGGTAAAGGCTAAATATGTTTCATGTACTTGTAAATTAGATTCATCATGAACTTCGAACCGATAAGAAACTCATTATGCATAACATACTTGCACTTTTTATTCATCATGCATAATATTTACTTATGAAGAATGAATATTTTATGAAAAATATACATATGCATAATGAATCATAAAGACCGATATACTATGCATAATGAAATTTAAAGCAGTTTGTAGTTCATAACGAATCTAATATAGAAGTACATGAAGCATTTTTACCCGTATAACATGTACACTGAGTTTACAACCAATATCCTAAAATAGTTCATGTACCTTAACTAGGAGAAAATACCATATAAAGGGCATGAAGAAAAGTAATGGTTAGCCTTTTGTCACAAGCATTTTAAGGGAGGTGCAAATTCGATGAAAAATATTTTGAGGTGTTCCTGGTTCAGTTTGGTTAAGTTGGTTTGAATAATAAAAACCGGCCAAAAATGTAAGCTTAGAGCATCTCAGATGGTTGAGTTCATACCAAAATAGAGTTTTTCAACCCATTCCAGCTTCAACTTATTCTTAGATCTGTTTTTTCATCTGAGCTTTATAATTGTTTTCAAACTCTTTCTCAACCTAAGATTGGAGATATGCCTAGGTCTTAGTTTGTTACTTTTGCCAACCAAACGTTTGGATTGCCGATCTTGTTAAACCAATGCAACAAATCTATACTAGTTTGGTTCAACTTGATACACCTACACCTACATCTACCCTTTTGTCGCAGTTGAGACCATTGGAAGAGGACACGTTATCTAAATGTCGCTAGAACAAATGTCTAGTCGGAAAAGAGGGTGTACGCATATGGTTTGAAACCTATGTTCCTTTAATGAAATGACTATATATGATCACAACCGATTAAAAAAATACATACACATGAAATTATCGAAATACAGAGTTTTGCTAAAAATAACACTAAAGTTAACTACCACTAACGCCGACTTCTCTCAATAACCTTTTTAGGTCAAATAACTGTATCTCCTTTCTACATCATAAAGGCAAAAAAAAATATAGAGAAAAATGTGGTGTAATGGGTTGGTAATATGTTGGTTGATAGTTCAAATTTAGTCCTAAAGAAGTGTAGGCTTAACAAACTCTAATGTAAATAGCTTGTTTTTTGTCAAAACGATCCGCACTATATTCTGTATACACCGTTTTGATAACCTTCGAAACCTGTCAACTTTCACGTTGTCGTGTGTGATTTTGTAGTTCTTCTAAGGGATGTTTCTTTTTACCCTTAGCTAAAGGATTGGGTCCACAAAAACATTTAATAGTATTTCTTTTTTAAGTATGACTCACTTACTTCCTCTATATTCCTAAGGCAAGAAATGTTAACTCTTCCCCAATAATTGGCTCTAATAGACGTGGACCGCACATATATTTATAAAAAATGTATCTACATATTGCAATTATAAAGTTTTAAGGGCCAGATTCTCCTTGAACCAAGCTTTTCTAGACTATAAAACTCTAGCTTCTTTCCACAAGTAACTATAGAACACATATAAACACAACTATAGTCATTTTTTAGAGTTAATTACTTAAATCATCCTTGTGGTTTGTCGGGTATAACGAAAGTCGTCCCTTATACTTTTTTCTCATGGATCCTCTCCTTGTGGTTTTTGACCTATAAGGGGTTTGGTCCTTTCACATTATTGATCACAGGGACAACATCCGGGAAAAAAGAAAAGTCTATGGATCATCTTTGTTAAACTCTACAAACCACAAGGACCAAACCTGTTACGGGTCAACAACGACAGGGAGAGATCCGGGGAAAAAAAGTCTAGGGACAATTTTCGTTAAACTCGATAAACCACATGGACCATTTAAGTAATTAACTCCATTTTTTATAATTACTAAAAAGGGATGTGAAATATAACTTGAAGGTAATAAATAAAGGGGTGTTTGGCTTGAAAATATATGTGGGAGTAGGGCTGTCATTCGGGCTAACCCGACCCGAATCGAGTCAATTCGGGTCGGGTCAATCAGGTCAAAAATTATACTCGGGTCAACCCGAATTGATTCGAGTTCTAAACAAGGTCGGGTTCGGGTATGTTTTTTAGCCTCAATCCGACCCGAACCTGATTAACCGGGCTAAACTAACACTTTACAATGCAAAAATACGCGGGTGACCCTGAACCCGAATTGACCCTACCCGAGTTCTAAACAGGGCCGGGTTCGGGTATGTTTTTTTGGAGACTTGACCCGAGTTGACCTGACCCGAGTTGACCCGAACCCGGCAGGGTCAACCCAAATGATAGCCCTATATGGGATTGGAGGAATAACATTCGTATCCATAGCACATGTTTACAAACCTAAAGCATAAACCCAACAAGTGTGATGGGTTTACAAATCCATTTCATATGTCTCTCTATAGGTACATCAGACATTATGAGCGATTCTGGTTCAGTTATCTTATTCACAATTTCATGTTTACTATTCATAACCTCATTGGATGGTACGTCGTTAACCTTAATTACTATTAGAAAATTGATTGTTGTGTCTAAAACTTGTGCCTAAAATCATTCCTAAGAGTATGATTGCAACACATGAAAAGTTGAAAGGTTGAGAACTTGAGATAAACAAATATAAAATGACCATTACTTGTGTCAATCTTTACATAGATTAGGCATGTGAGTTAGTTATCTCTATCATTACTCTTGCTATTAAAGGCAAAGGGCTAATGGAAGCTCAAACCCGAACATGAACTGTCCCAAAAGGCCATGTTATGTAACCTGTTAGGCTCCGGGAGTCTACTTTCCCCTAAACATCTTTTATTGGGTAACAGCTTAAAGCCTGATTAAATTAAGGAAGGTGACGACCAAAACCGGACTAGGCTGATTTGGCCGAAAACACGAGACCGAGGACCGGACATCGTTCCAAGTTGGTCCGGTCCGGTTTGTCGGTCTGGACAGTCCAACAAAGCTAAATGGTCAGTTTTATGTAAGACCGGACCAGACTGAGGACCGAATAAAAAGGGTGGCCTGAGGATCAGACTGAAATATGTTTGGTCCGGTCCGGTTGGGCCTGTTTCTCAGTTTGTTTCAGTCCCCTATCTATTATGCTCTGCCCTACGCTAAAGAATCAACGGGTTTTTGGCCTATGGTATCTATGTGTTTCATCAACTAAAGATTGTAGGTTCAAATATTTATAGAGACACATTATATACATTATAAAGTGTATAATATATGTGTTAGTCTTTGTATCATAGAGCATTGTGTTGTGCTTAGTAAAAGTAAGGATCAACCCAGCGAATTAACATGCTCAAAAAATGCTTTAGATCCCCAAATTTATGAACCGAAACAATCGGCAATGGACAGTTAGTCTCCTTTTTCATGTGGTTTTAATTTGTCCAAAACGACTCACCATAACTTATGGAACACATACAACGAAATAAAAACACTTATTAGCTTAAAACAATGTAACAACAAAAAGATAACGAATTAGCATGTGAACAAGTACTAAGTATTTAAGCTAATGTGATGCTCATATCAGTACTAATGTCATAATAGAAGAAACTACTAAACAAAGAGGAGGTGTTCCCATAGGTCTCATATTAAACACAAAGACAGCACTGAGTTATACAAACAGTATACTATGCGGAAACCATATTACCTGACCCAACAATTTTGACAGACATCTGGGTCACACTCACGGCGAGCAACACGGCAAGGGCATTGCTGGCCTTTGCATTGAGACTTAGTACAGTGACACCCCTTATACCGGTTCCTACAGCTTTTAGGGCACCTAAAATATCATATTATGGATATATGTATCAGTGAAAATAAATATACGCGCCATTATAATTCATTTGATAATTTACATACCCGCAATACTTCTCACAACAGTTGGAACTCTTTAAGCAAGGGCAGTCCTTTCCACAACCAGACTTGCAGTCACATGGAGTGTATTGCTTGTCCCGGTTGTCGTTAGTACTTCCTCTCGATGGTGGTCGACGTGCAACAGACTTTCCGGAAAGTTTTTGTCTCTTTGCTTTATTCTTTGGCCGAACTAATGATTGTGGCTCCTAAAACCAGATAGACACATAGTACAACAAAATGCAATTAAACGACTATCGTCTTTCTAAAAAAATAACTCTAATGTGCTCATTCTATAAATCAATAATTAGAAGTGAATATTTTCAATAAAACCTCATTATCATTCATAGGACATGCAGCAGATGGTCCTGCTTGGCCAGTGTGCATATACGTGTACACTTGTATGCAGGTCTTGAGTCCAGGAAGCAACTCTCTCGCTATGAGGCAACTGCGAGTGATAAAGTTTATCGTAAGAGTTATAATACAGTTTACTAACACATGTATTAACAAAAGATGAATGAAGATAAACCATAAGACTATTACCTGTTTCTTCCAAACCTCTCTAGTCCTGCTGAGTACCTATCTTTCTCAAGAGGTTTCCAAACAGTTTCTTCAATAGAAGAACTAAATATATTAGTCTCTGAATTATACTCAATCAAATGTATTCTTCCTAATAAGTCACTGGAAACAACTATTCACATATACTCTTTGAAAAATGTTGTTCAGTATCACCTGGCTCTGAACCTATGGATGAAGCGTGGTGTCTTTCCGGATACTCTAATATATCTTGTAGCTGAAAATTTATAATAAGATATTAGTGTTAACTGTTAAGAAATTCTTCGAAAATTTGTAATGTAAGATGGTAATCTGGCAACGAAATAGAACAAACATCCAATGAGAGATGACATACCTTCCGGTGTAGGTAACACTGATTGCTACATGGTCTCTCATTCTTTGGATTGACGCTAGAAGGTTGTTGTTCAGCCTATCAATCATGCAAGTAAAAATACATAAATGCAAGCTATACAAAACTCCACTATAAAAAAACGTAACGATCTTGAAAACACAAATGCTTACAGGAGTAATAACAGGTTGCCTAATTATGTGACGACAACAATTAAATAACTGTCAAGTAAGAAGAGTAATTAGCTCACGTTAACCAAATCAAACAAGAATGAAATGAGAAAACTTGTATGCATACATACCAAACACTGTCGGCAAAAGAGAGCATGAAATGAATCGTTAGTGTCATCCTCATTTACCATTTCTTCATTTTCTGTCATAATAATGGTAAATGCCTCCTGCATGAAAGAAGAAATACAACTCAATCGATGAACATAGGAGCAACTTAATTTAGTCTGTGATTAAGATATAGGACATAAGAGCAACTTAATTACAAGGATTTCGGATGTAGTTCCACCGATGAACCTTGTCAAGAGTTGAATTACATCCTCGGTTGGTTCATACTCTTGGCTAATTACGAACCTACAATACTCAAAGGTTGTCATAAAGATAATGCAATAATATGTTATTAGACTGATATTAACTATAAAACCTCTAACATAAGTGTAGACTATGGAGGTGCTTGCCATTGCTTATCTGCTAAAAGTAATTAGTATAAAAATAAGTAAATAAGCAGTTTCATCCAAACAGACACAACTGTTAATCACTTTAACATTGCAGATAAGCACTTAAGCAATCCCAAACACCCTCAATAATACTTTAAATTTTAACTTTCAACTACTATCACAAGGGCTTTATCGTCATAATGGCCGGATAGGAAATAAGCACAATGAAACACGAAGATAATCAGTGAGCGACAATATAAAAAGGAGAAGATGCCTGAACTATCAAAGAATTAATAACATAAATGTTATATTAGCTAAATAATGCAAGTGAATTTATTTGACCTTATCATTCGTTTTTCATCCTCGCTGAATTGATGTTTCTGTTCGTCTGGTTGAATAGCATCTCTCTCAATATTTGCCCTACCTCCAAATTTGACATAGTCTATACGTCGTTTTCCAATGAGTGATTGATCCTTAGCCATTAGTTTGTTACTATACCATGCACAACCGAATTTCAGAAACTATAGCACTTGTTATCAGCAGGTACAATAAGATAATGAAAGTCACATATACTAAAAGGGCTAATAATACGTGAACAGAGAAAACGAAGAAACACCTGTCCGAAGGGACCCAAGTAGTAGACTGAGGTATTTTCTCAACTAACGGAAGCTTGGCAGTTGGATATATAGTTACTTCTGGAATGTCGGGGCTATCAAGGTCAAATGTTAGTTGAGGCTTTAGTACGGCTAGGGTATTGTTCATCCTATAAGAAAGCATATTGCCTGAGCTGCTTTCGCGCTTGGAAGACTCCCTGGTTCTCAAACTGTCTATCAAATACTCTCCTAATTTGCATTTGTTTTCCGCAACTTTTTCCTGTATAATATGATATAAGGCTACTTTCAATTTTATATGACATAAATGTAACAATGTTTAGATATGATCACACTATGTGATACTTAAAAAGGATGGATCAATCGACTTACGTTAACATAGGTAGCTCTTTCTGCTTCGATTTTTCTTTTCAGTTTTTGGAGCTTTCTTGTTAATGATGCTAAATGATCCACCTTCCTTTTTCCCTTCAAATTATGTTAATGTCAACGTAATTATTCACATGGAATGTTATGAAACAATGGAATGAAACAACTAAGTATATATCATCCTCACATTGCAATGTTTACAAACAAAACTAAAACAAAAAACTATGCTTAATGTGGCTACAGTAATGACTGAAAACAGTTCATGATGAATTGAAAAACTCTTTTCTTGCTGTTTGATGTAACAAATTTTTTACCATTCAATTAAGCAAATACCATCACACGAAAGAGCTAAAGTAATGTTGTAACTCGTTGTAACTAAAGTCTTACAAAGTTTGGAAAACCGGTTCAGTTTTAAAAATCATGTATACAACGACAAAAAGAAAAGTTATATTAATTGTATGAAGTTTTGTGTTTTTGATTAGTTTGTACAACATGTATAATAACAATGACATTTTTATATAGGGGGTGTTTTTGTCTACATCTTATCTTATCTTATATTATATAAAGCTTAAGTAGCATTATAAATGTAAAGGGGTCATAATAAATGTTCCAAGAATTGATTCTATCATATGAAGCCTTCAACATTGATTCCAAGCAACTCAAACATCTCAATTAGTATGTGTACATTGATTTCAAGCAACTCAAACATCTCAATTAGTATGTGTACATTGATTTCAAGCAACTCAAACGTCTCAATTAATAGTAGTTAGTCTTTTTACCTTCCCGTCCATGAGTTACAAATATTTTATCAACTATATAATGTGTCAAAAATCACACACAACAAACCACAACTTCCTCCACACCGCATGCACATTGGGCTACAATTTATTATGGTGGTAAAGTAAGCATCATATCGCCTTACTTATTTAGCATATTGATTTATACTGTTTTATGTAAATTTCACGTGTGTTTTGTGTGTGCAACAATGCAGGACATAAAGATGGTGCTTAGGAGGTATGGTAGTAACATCATCTTTTCTAATGTTTTAAGAGATCCTACACAACGTTGTCTTATCAATTAAATGGAACATGGACGAACATTTTCAATTTGATCGGAAATGCAATATATTGATTAATTGTATTTAAGTTACTTACGATCAACTATATCTAATTGTTTTTTGCAGCGCGTCAAGAAGCATTAAAGAAAGAGATCGAGAAGTCACAAAAATTATATCAAGAACAAAACATGCAAGCTCTAATGATATCAGGCGAATCGGGAATAGGAGTGGGGTTATCCCCTACGGAGAGGCTCCCGGTTGGTATCTCTACCCGAGGATGCGACACTAACTCGAGCCAACAACTAACAACTAACCCGCTATTCCAAAAAAAAAAAAAAAAAATAAAAAAAATAAAAAAAAAAATAAAAAAATGCAAAAGGCCAATGAACAACAACAACAACAACACCACGGCCACCAGTGGAATAAATACTTAGCATTCAAGAAGCATTAAAGAAAGAGATCGAGAAGTCACAAAAATTGTATCAAGAATAAAACATGCAAGCTCTAATGATATCAGGCGAATCAGAAATAGGAGTGGGGTTATCCCCTAAGGAGAGGCTCGCGGTTGGTATCTTTGCCCGAGGATGCGACACTAACTCGAGCCAGCAACTAACAACTAACCCGCCGCTCAAAAAAAATGCAAAAGGCCAATGAACAACAACGACAAAGACAACAACAACAACAACAACAACAACAACAACGCCACGGCCACCAGTGGAATGAATACTTAGCATTCATATTAATAGTACGTTACAAATTAAACATGCAATATTTTACTTCATGTAATGCCGATAAACGGGCTAATACTATTGATTCGTTAGCAATTAAGTTTATTGAAAATAATGTGTCGAGCATTCAATTTTTAGTCAATAATTATTACTACACTTTGTTGGTGCATTTTAATATTTTTGCTATTAATGTAGTTTTTTGTCTTGCGGTGTGTTAATGTCACTTTTTTAATTAAACGTCTTGGAATATTGCGTGACTTTGATATTTGATATGACTGTGTAAAACTGTAAATTATGTCGATGTTACATATTGAAAATGGGGTAATATACAATAAAAATATCTTCACACTATCATCTTAACAATGAGAATCTTCTGAATCGAAGAAGTATATAAATAAGAAGAAAATTGTATTTAGTTAAATGTCTAGTCTATTGATTGATTGGAGCGGGTTTATGATTCGGACTTGGACCATTGGATCTGATTTTTTATTATACGAGTTATAATTTATACTCTTGAATATACTAATTACTTTAATGTTTTATGTTTTTATAGTTTTGTTAAAAATTAAATTTGTTTTATAGTTCGCTTTTAATAATGTCATTTATTTGAACAACGAAATCCGTCTTTCAAAAAAAATGAGAGTTTCAAACATGAACCGAAAATTAGTCGCGAACATTACGAAAAAAACATCCAACATGTGTGCATTGCATGGGTCATGAGGCATTCCAAACCTATGTGCATCGCACGGGGATGAATATAAAAGGTCTCCAACATTAATGTCATCGCTTCATATTTAAAATAATTTATGTAACTTATACATATTAAAAAATTACATGTGAAAAGAATCTTTTTAATATAACATCTTCAAAAAAGTCTCTTCACATATATCTTTTAATGTCAATAAACTATTGTTGTATAATTGAGCCTCACAATTATACTAACAACCTGACAATTTACACAATCATTTTTGCACGGGTCTTGAGGCAAACCAAGTTATTTATGACGAAAATTAGTGGCAAACATAGTTTTTGACTCGACCTCAAAGGCACCAACATTTTTCATGCCATGCTAACAAAAGTTGTGGTAACATCACAACTTAGGAACTTATTGACCAACAAAAGTTGTGGTAACCTCATAACTTAGGAACTTATTGTCAATTAACTATTTTAAATGTGTGTCATGCTTAGTAAAGGTGTGATACCATCACAATTTAGATATATAATGATGAAAATAAGTGTCGAAGCTTACATGTCAATAAACTATTTTAAATGTGTGTCATGCTTAGAAAAAGTGTGATACAATCACAACTTAGATATATAATGACGAAAATATGTGCCGAATATTACATATTAGTTTTATATCAAAATATAGGGATGTTACAATTTTAAGAATAAATACAAAATCTAAACTTTATAAATAACTACTAATATTTCATAAAAAGTTTAAATATAATGTTACAATCTTGAGAATAAATACAAAATATAAAGTTTATAAATAACTACTAATATGTCATAAAAAGTTTAAATATAAAATTTACCGATCAACTAAGGCCATACTTACAAAAGTCTAATAACGAAAAAATTACTTGACATTACACTATTACCAATTAGATAGAGCCCGTGTGCAACGCACGGGTCTGAATTACTCGTTAAATGAATATTTAAAGTCAAATGTCTGAATATTTGTTGTATTAGATGGTTAGTTTAGTTAATTGTATTTGCTTAGATTTTATTTTTAAAAATCTTAATATATTTTAAGACAGGCAGTCAAATATGCTTTATATGTAGTATGATTTTATCGTAGCTAAACCATTTGTTATTAAAGTTAAATGATTAAACATTTACTTATCATATTAATAATTGATATTATCTTACATCTATCATATACTCATATACGGTTTTTTGTTGTTATGTTTAGAAAAAGGGATAAATTACATTTCTATTCTTTTAAAAGTAAAAACGTCGCATGTATATCATTGTTTAAGTTTTTAGTATCCAAATTACACTGATTTTATGTATGTATAGATGTACATTCAATTTGCAACTTTAGAGGATATATATACAGAACTACAAAAGTCCCCTAAAAAAGTCTTAAAAATACAAAAAAAAAAATGTGGATCAAGAAAGTTTGAAACTCTTTTACAGAATATTATTATGTTACTATCTATACATATTTCTGCAAAAGTTTGAGAAATGCTCTCATTTTGTTAAAAGCATAATAATAATAATAATAATAATAATAATAATAATAATAATAATAATAATAATAAATGAATGAATGAATGAATGAATGAATGAATGAATTTAATAATATTCACAAAATATTTACTAAATGTATATTTCATTACTATTTTAATAAAAAAAATATCTTTTATGAGTATTAATTATTAGTTATCTTTTATAAGTATTATTTTTTTAAATAAAATATTACTATAAATATTTAATCTTTTATTAATTCTATACAAAATATGTTTTGTTGAAAAGAACATTACTATTTACATAAGTTGTAAAATGATACTATCTTCGTTCCATATTAATTGTCCAGTTTTAACTTTTAATGTTTTTCCTTTTCAACTTTAACCTTAAATATATTTTTTTTGTATTATATGATATTTAATAAAAATTATACCAATTAAAATATATTTAAAACTCAGTCTATTCATATACTTTGCATCAAGTATTATATAATATAAACAAAAATATTTAAAAACAAATAAAAAATAAATAAAAAAAATAAAGTGTACAGTTAATATCGGATAGAGTGGGTAGTATAATAATTCTAAATTACATACCTTTTTTTTGTTATCACATGTAACATATTTTTGACACAAAATTATCAATAGAAGAACTATTAGCTGATTTCACCAAACACATGCACATATAGTCACATTTATATTTAAAAAAAAAAACAAAAACAAAAAAAACAAAAAAACAAAAAAAACAAAAAAACCAAAAAAAAACAAAAAATCTTGATACTCAACAATGCGACAAGTAAAATCTGGATGAATCAAATATTATATCAACTAAACACAAATTCTACAAATAGCAAAAAGAAGACATACATTAATCCAATCCACGTTATTTATGATTATATATCTATTTAAAATAATTAAAAGCTAATAGATATATACTTATACAAAATACAAATTATGGAAATATTAAAAGGAAAAAAAGGACATATATTAATTCAATCAATAGTATTTATGTTTATATACATGTTTAGAAAAATTAAAAGCTAATAGATATATACTTATTAAGATAGAGTCAAATGTCACTTTTGTTCATATCAATAAACTAAAATTACAAAGAAGAAAAAAGTGCACACTTATCTTGTGTTATATCAACAAACATAAAAAGTACATAAATAAACACAAAAACATATACATTCGATAAAATATATGTTAAAAAGCACAATTAATATGCGAATAGTTACGGATAATTCGTTGATAAACAAATATGTAAATATGTTAGTTCAATCAAAATTGGTAGGCATTACTATGGATTGATTTTACAAGTAATACATATAAACAAAAGTTGATAGACGTATAGATATCGATGTGCATTCATAGAAAAACTTAAATATGTATGTAATCAATAAAAAGAGATGGATAACATACTCTCGAATCGGATGAAATTGTGATGTTGGAACCGAATGAACTTGTGATGTTAGAAATCATGGTTGACAGTGATGATTTAAGCATGCAGTTTATGTATGTGTATTTGTTTATGAAGAGTATGTGTTTTTGAAAAAGAGTGTTAAGGTGTTTATAAGCTTGAACAATGAAAATATTTTATTGCTTTAGTAAAATGAGGACCACTAGTTACTAGTAGGGCCTACCAAACATGTTTTTATTATGAGTAGCATTAAAATTTTCTAATATTATTACTAAAAGTATTTCTATTGTCACATGTCATAAAGTCATATAATGAATAAATTGACCCACTTAATTACATTTTAATTAACTTATGGGATTTATCATAATAATCTTTTAGGCATAAAATTAATCAACTTATGACAACTTTTAGTATATAAAAACCATTATTTTGATTTTTTTACCGATTAATCCATAATGTTTGAACCTAGCATCATAAAGACTTAAACCGAGTAAAGTTATCTCTTTTCATGAATTGAGCATGAATCGTCTAACATTTTTAGTGATTAATCACTAGTATTTTGCTACTAGGCTATCGATGAGTGGTTATTAAATTCTGACACTTAACACTATAAGATCTCTATGGATAAAGTTCAGAGGGCATATCATTTCTTTTTGTCAATGTTATGCTATTTTTGGAAAACTAAGTTGAGTTGAAAGCATTTATTTGTTTGTCTTTAATTTTCTTTTGTTAAATAAGTATGTAACTGATTGAGTAAAATAAAACTAGGTCACGTTTAAATTCAATATATTATTTTATTAATGTGAACGAATATATATATATATATATATATATATATATATATATATATATATATATATATATATATATATATATATATATATATATATATATATATATATATATAGCTATTATTCTTCTTTTTAAAGAAAAGTTGATGTAGCATGTATACGAATGCATAGATCTTATGAGATTAACATTTAAGATAACACTAAAAATGATGAAAAATGAAAATAGTAGTTAAATAAAAGAAGATGAATTAATGTCATTTTTGAATAATAAATGCAAACTAATAATATTATGCATGGGATATTTAATTCGTGTAAAAGAAAAAGAATCGATTAAGTAGACTTTAATTATTCATATAAATGCATCTACTATATAATATTGATTTAAATTATACATTTTGTTTAATTTATTTTAGTTTATATCAAAATAATAACATAATACACTTCTCCTTTGTTGATATTTAGCATACATATGACATATCTTCTAACACTTGTTCAATATTTTGAAAAATGTAACACACGTCGACAATGTTGAAATTTATCACTATTCACAGTTGTTTGTAGTTTATTTTATTTCAATTAGCATGGAGATGAAACAAAATACCATCAAAATTGAAATTTAAAATTAAACCTATGAGCATTAATTTATTATTTTATTTCATTTAGCATAGAGGTGAAACATAATACCATCAAAATTAGAATTTAATGTTGAACCTTTTGGGTATTGATATTATTTTATTTCATTATTATCCAGAAAAAACAAAATATCTTCGAAATTGGAATTTAATGTTGAACCTGTGAGCATTAATTTATTTTTTTGGAAGGCATTAGCATTAAATTTTAGTTTGAGTATTAATTGCAAAGTAGTACTTTAGTATTACATAAATTTGTACTTTATGAAATAAATGGAATGTTATAAATATAATCATAATGAATACAATGAATGTTAAGAATGTATTTATATTAAACATTTTCTTTTATTTTATCAAATTAATTTTGGCTTACAGTTTGCTCTATAATTAGAAAATGACTAGAAAATAAATGCCTGGCTCAAATTTTATACTTAGATTGTTAAAAATGAATTTACAAAAATATTTAAAATACTTTAAATTTGATGATAGAAAAAGGTTATTAACTAATATAAATGAACATACACTCTTTTAACTAAAAAGGTATTTTCACACTATGAATTGATCCATTGTTAGATATTAGTTATAGTACTAGCGCGCACACATGTTTTTACATAATTTTTTTCTTGCATTTTAATATTTAAAAAACTTGTATAGATTTGGAATCTGTAGTTTTTTTGTGATCGGCGGTTAACGTGTTCAACAGTATATGTTTCATCATATTTTCGTGTATGATTATGGACCATCAAAAATCTACAAGTGTCATATGAGGGCATGTAGGACCGTGTTTTGATTGATTATTGTGATTCGGGAGGTCGGGGCTGATGAAAGATTAAATTTTCCATTGTTAGTGAGAGAGAGTAGAGAGAGAAGGGAAAATTTGTTTTATTAAAGATAATGAAAGGTGAAAAATACAAAACAATGTCTCACCCTCCTAGTGAAGTCTAGGAGGGCTTATATAGCCTAACACAACATACTATTGCAATATTACATAACAAGTCCTTGTGTTTTGGCTAAATGGGATAACTAATGTAATCCCGATAATGTCGTTCCATTTTCGTGTTGGGATTATAAACTTTGATCCCAACAATCTTCCCCCAATGGGGCGACATAAGGGATTACTTACAACATTTCCTACAAGGACAAATAAGAATAAAGAAAGGTCTTCATAAGCTCTTCAAATTGCTGAGGATGGCGACAGTGGACGCGCTTTGTCTTCATCTTGTACCTCGGCTTGAGAACTTTTTTCTTCACTTATAGGCAAATGATGTAATATGCATGAAATGGATTAACTTCCCCCCAATTCATGCTGCATGTCTTTAGCGGCTTCTTCGTACACTTCTTTTTGGCGAAGTTTCTGAATCAGCTTCCCCCCAAACTGACAACCGTCTTCAGCAGATTCGAAACTTTGATGTAGTCCACATGTCTTCTAACTTTTGAAGTTTTGAGTATGCAGCGGAATTTGTAGATGACACCGTAAACCACACCAAGCAAATCTGACTAGTTACTTAATCACGGTTTATGCTCAATGCGGAAGCTCCGTTCGGGGGTAACATGCAAGAAATCAGCAAGATCTTCTCACTTAAGTAGGCTACTTCACACTTCACACCCCGCGAGAGTTGAAATGATTACACCAAAATCACAAAACTGAACCACTGATCATCTCTGCGGACGTCTCTCCGGTAGTAATAAAATTGTAAGCTCGATCATGTGAGTCTATTATGCGTCCCTGATGTGCACATTTCTTCCCCCTAAATGCAGATCCTCGTGGAAAATGAGTGTTTTCGCAAAGAAGTCAAGAAAAGTCAAAGAAGCAAAAGAACACCCACTCTCTCTTCCCCCACGATGTCTTCGCGGAATCGGAAGCATACACACTATGTTTACGATGGAAACGGAGGCAGCGTAACCCTATGTGTCTAATTAACCGAATATGTGTGAAGTATCATAAATAGCCCGTGAGAATTAACTCCTGATAAACATCTTTACTCTTTTATACTCCTCTCAGCTAACTCTTTACCGACCCCATTATCATTCTGACGGCTTTTTGTAGTGACTACTGATGGAGAAAACTCAATATGATGAACTTGAGACTGAAGTAAAATAACCCAAACTTGTGACTTAAACTTGCACTATTGTCTAACTAAGAACCAATACTGAGAATTTCAATAATGGTAGGAAATCATATACCCATCCAACCTTCCTTAAATGTATATGAACGTCTCTTGAATCATCCACATCTTTTGGTGACACTTGAGCACTACAACGTAACTCCTTTAAAGTGATAGCTATACACTGTGAGCACAACAACGTAACTCCTTACATCAGGTATAACTAGACAACTCAAGTCTTGTCATTCGTACGGATAAAAGCTCGAACAAGGATCTCGAAGAATCATGCATCCAACCAACCCCGATATCTTCAGATACTAAGTACACGCACCCGTGAAATTCCACTTCAACCTCAAATAAATAATAAAGAATTATCGCCGTAGTCACATCTTGCGGTTAAATGCCCAAAAACTAGCCTTTTGACGGTTTAAGTGAATCTTGATAATGGTTCCCTATCTTGTCAAAAAACGTATCCCCGTGAAAAAATTTCACATATTCGCCAAATAATGCATCAAAAAAAATTTAACATAATGTATGACACATACATTTGTATAAAAAATTTCAGCTCAAGTCAATTATTCGTTTGATATATCATTCCTGCCCATAATGCGTTTGTAATCGCTCATAGTCCAAAAAAAACACCACAGCCCATTACAAATGAGATGATAGTACCCGGGCACAAAAGAAAATTATACCCATCCAAAACAACTTGAAGAACCCGATCCATACACATCCAGTTATGATAATCCAAACCGAAAAAATCTCACATTATTTAACCTAATCACACATAACATTTCACTCAACCCTAATAATAAACTATCCGCCTCTCTCCCTCTCCTACACGCTTTGTGAAAAATACAGTAGCACCAAACACCCAAACTCATCATCTCCTTTTCTGTCTTTGTATATCAGATCCAACACACAAACTACAACGAGAAGAACATGACTCTTCTTCTTGTAATCACACCACAATGAAAGAGATGATCTCAGCTTCAAGATCTTTTTACAATCAAGGTCCACGGTAGGTGTAATGTATGATATTCGTTTAGATTTTGATCATTGATCGAACCAAAGATAAAGAGAATAACGAAATGGTTATTTTTCTTTTCTTGAAAGTTTCGTATAATTAAATATGAAGTATAAGCTTCATAAAAATTGATTCAATGATGATTCATTACTTTCTTATGGTTAACCTTTAAAAGGTTTTGTATTTCTTTGAATGACCCGAAAGTATGAACTGAGATCATGTAGTAAAAACTTATCAGTTTCGAGTCTTGTTGTGGCGTGTTGGAGATGGGATAATGGTAGTGATGTTGGATTAGTTGTGGTTATGGTTTACGAGCAGTAGTTCTTAATCTTACATCTTCTCTTTTTCGTACTGTTTCTTAACCCTGCTTACGAAAAAAATGGTTGGTCAACGGGTCTTACTTCTTCTTCATCTTATTGTTTTACTTTACTTAAGGTCATTTTACGCATAACTTTTTGCGTAGACCAGATCTTACGCGTAACTTTAACCTCAACCTTTTGCGTAAATCTTAAGCGTAAACTAATCTTAAGCATAAACAACATTACGCGTAAATGGCCTTACGCGTAAATGAGGCTTTCGCGTAAACAATCCTTACGCATAACTTGGATGCGTAAATGCAACTGGAGATGAGTTACGCGTAAGAGTAGTGACTTACTCGTAAAATGAGGGTTTTTTGCTAAAGATGACCATCTTATGCGTAAAATGAGGGTTTTGACCGTTTTGACCATTATCCGATGACTTTCCGACCAGATTCCGACCATTTTTCGGGCTATTTTTTTTTTACATGTATTTTGACCAGTATTTGGACCACAACTTCACGGGTTTTGTGATACAAAGCATGTAAAAGAAAAAACTCTCAACAGATAAGACCAGATGTGTATGATAAAAAAAGTTAGCACAGATCTGAACATGCTTCAAAACTTGTACGAAATAAACAAAAAATGATGTTATGTTAAAAAGGCTGAATCTTGGACTGAAAATACCACAAAGTAGTCATTTTCACTTTTGACCAAATAAAAGATGTGAAAATAACATCAAAACAGATTCGTGCAACCACAAAAAAAAACACTTTTGATAAGATAAACACCACGAAAATCAACCAAAACTAATAACGAGGCTCTGATGCCACTTGTAGGACCGTGTTTTGATTGATTATTGTGATTCGGGAGGTCGGGGATGATGAAAGATTAAATTTTCCATTGTTAGTGAGAGAGAGTAGAGAGAAGGGAAAATTTGTTTTATTAAAGATAATGAAAGGTGAAAAATACAAAACAATGTCTCACCCTCCTAGTGAAGTCTAGGAGGGCTTATATAGCCTAACACAACATACTATTGCAATATTACATAACAAGTCCTTGTGTTTTGGCTAAATGGGATAACTAATGTAATCCCGATAATGTCGTTCCATTTTCGTGTTGGGATTATAAACTTTGATCCCAACAGGGCATGATATCATATTGATGGCTTGATTCTTTTACGAAAAATGAATATACAACGCATACACACGTAATTTAATTTAATCCATATTAAACCCAAATTGAGGTTCGAACAATGACTACAACTAATAATAATATTTCACGTATATTTGTTTGGGTTTGAAACTATGATCAAACTTTGTTTCTAATGTTGTTGTTTGAGTAGTTTAATTTGATATTTTAACATAACTCAAATTTGATTAATATAAAGATTTATATATGTTATAGTTAATCCAATGCATACACTTAATAAGACATGTTTCAATTTGATACTTATAATACATACGTTACGAAGTTATTAGTATTACGATCGAATAGTAATAATAATAATAATAATAATAATAATAATAATAATAATAATAATAATAATAATAATAATAATAATAATAATAATAATAATAATAATAATATGCTTGGATGTGACCCGGGTCTCCCCATTTGCTGGTTCCGGGGCGACTTCGTGGGCTCCTGAGGTAGCTTTGAGTAATGCTGTAGAGAAGAAGAAGAAGAAGAAGTATGCGTCCAAATGTGAAGACAATTGATACAAGTTTGTTCCGTTCGCTTTTTCTACGTTTGGGGAATTAAAGGCGGAAGCTTTGGATACACTTTCTCGTATTGGGACTATTCTCATCAACGACTCTAATAACGGTCAGAGGGGTGTCTTTATTTTTCATCGTGTTAGTTTTTGCATTCAGAAAAGAGTGTGAGTATAGATTGTGTCTAGAATCCCTTCGAATTTCATGTAATTTTTCATGTTGCTAATGAAAGCGGTGGTTTTATATAATAATAATAATAATAATAATAATAATAATAATAATAATAATAATAATAATAATAATAATAATAATAATAATAATAATAATAATAATAATAATAATAATGCGTCCAAGTGTGAGGACAACGTTTACAAGTTTATACTATTTGCATTTTCTACGTTCGGGGAATTCGATATAGAGGCTTTGGACACACTTTCGCGTATCAAATCTATTTCTATTAGCCATTCAAATAATGCTAAGAATGACACTTTTATTTTTCATAGAGTGAGTTTTTGTATTCAGAAATGAGTGGGAACACAGCTTGTGTCTAGACTCTTATCTAACTTTATGTAAATTTTTACATTGGTAATAATAAAAGTGATCTTCATAATAAAAAAATTAATAACAACAACAACAACAACAACAACAACAACAACAACAACAGCAGCAACAACAGCAACAATACCAATAGTTATTTTTTTTTAAAGTTTAAAGAACACGAGGTATTTGTTATATAAGTCTCCAAAAGGTGAAGAATGGTGGGATCACCCTGGTCCATGCATCCTAAGGATGCCAACCATGCCTTCCCCGAAGGATTTGTTATATAAGTCAATTATCTAAAAATTATTAAAATTGAGAATTTTACATTTATGTCTATAAAATTAGATTCAAGATTAGCCATATTTTTAAAAGTGTAAAGGTTTGAATGTTATTAAACAATCTATTATCATGATGTTTATTTACGTTTATGTCCACAATAAAAAAATGAACTCACAATGCCATGCGCATTTTAATACCACTCAAATCCTTCACTTATTTATCAAAAGTTTGACCAAACCAATTCAATTTGACTTTTATTAGCCAATAGAAGAGCTCAATATTGCAAGTGAGCTCTCTTAATGATAAATAAAAGAATTAGTTGTCACAAAACAATTTTCTCTTGTTGTATAAACTACATATAGATGCATGAACTAAATGAGTGTGTAAATTGTAGGATGAGCAAAAAACGGAAAAATTGAAACATAAACCGTTAAAAACCATTCTGAAATAGCTGAATGAAATAAAAACCTATGGTTTGGTTTTCACACTTTTAAAATCTGAAATTTTGATTCAGTTTTGATTTTTGTCCGAAAACCAAAAGGTAATACCAAACCGAACCAATTTTATTATATAATAATGTATATCTAATACGGTAAAAATAGAGAGCTAAATGAATCAAATTTACTATATAACATACATTGGAGTAGAAATGGGAGCCGACATTGTTCCGAAGCCACCGACTGGAAGGTCTGCTCGAGGGAGTGGGACGGCTTGGGTGTATTGTGGAGCCGCGGCTATAGCAGGCATTGTTCACACGTCGAGCTAAGCTGTGTAGAAGGCAATGATGTCCAATAAAATTTGAATGTCAATGACATTCAATACTTTAGTTCAATCCTCGAACTTGGATCCGCGTAGAGGATTTCAGACATCAGTTGCGAACTAATGAGCAATTAGCACCAGACTCTTGGAAGATACTCAAAGTTTGAAAATATGTTGACCGTTGGTTTTTCAAACATTTTTTTTAACTTTGTTTCCCATAATCAACTTGATTTCAAGATACCTCAGTCAGATAGCGAGTGTAAATTCAACATCCTGTTCTGACAGGTAATGTATATTTATATTATTCTTCCTTTGTAAACAAAACATATATCTTAAATGTTGATATAAATAATGCGTAAAAACGGTATTAATATTTCTCGATATCCCTATATTTTGACAATCACAAAATCTTAAATCATTTAACGTAAAATCATTATGTAAACAAGTATTAAGTGACCAAATATTATTTTATCTAACTTAATCAGTTAAGGTATGAATAAACAATTGGCTAATACAATACATTTTATGATCAAATGAAGGTTTATTTAATCATTACAAATTATATAAAATGGTATAAATATTTTATATATTTAGAAAAACACTTTTGGTAATTAAAGGAAAATGTTTAATTCATAATAAATATATGAATTCAAATTTTTAACCAAAATCAGTTAAATTTTCACCAAATAAACTTTCCCCAGAAAGGAAAAAGAATTATGGCCGTTACAGGTGGGCGGCCCCCTTAATTTTAAGGGGGCCGGCCATACAATTAAGGGGGCCGACACGCTCCTGTTGTCAGAATACTTTGCCTATAAATACAGGTTCATTCCTGCAATTTTTCCTCACCTTTTGCACTATAACTTTCTGTCCCAATCCTTTCAAATCATCTTCCTAAATCCTTTGATCATAAGATTATAAGTTTTTGTTTCAATTGATTCAATCCCTTACGATTCAAAGTACAAGAGAAGAATACTCCTTCAACATCTAGTTAAGAAGTATTGTAGATGTGTTAATATTGTTAGTAGTTGTGTAAATTATTTGTAAAGGTGTAGAAGTTTTGTAATAGGTAGATTTAGGTGTGTAAGTAGTGTAGAGAAGTAGTAAAGAAGAAGTTGTGTTGTGAAGAAGAAGAAGAAGAAGTAGTGTTGTGAAGGAGAAAGTGTGGTGTGAAGAAGTAGTGAAAAAGGTGTGTAGTGACTAGTGGTTACGTTTAATTCTTAGCGATTGTCAGTTCTGTGTGGTATATAGAGTTGTGTATTTTGTTATTGTTATCTAATGAATTGAATGTGCATGGTGTCGAAATGTATAAGACTTCCAATCGGTGAAAATGGATATTCTTGTTGTATCATAGACAGTCTTTTTGTGAAAACTATTAATTCTATTTGTTTCAATGTTCCTTGATAACGCACTTTACAATTTAAGTGTCGATGTTTCAGTGTTCCCTTGCATATGTGTTTTAAAAGCTCTTGCAAATAATGAGTCAGTATCATACACAACACAAGACCTATTTTTAGCAATATAACTTAGCTCAAAATTAAGGTTTTTGAAAATGAAGTTACTAAAACTACTGCCATAGACTTCGACGTATGAGCAGCCACTGCTACATTTATAATAAAAATTTCTTAAGAAAACCCAAACTGCAATTCTTTCGTAAGAAAAAACTAACATTTGCTGTGTGTGCAACATCGTATACAGATGCTTCGCTGTAATGCTCGGGTTGAAATCCTTATTGATATTCATTTTGTGGATGGATTTAAAGTATATATGTGTTAACTTTTTTGTATGTGCTTGATGTGTATTACATAAAAATAGCTTTTTGGTACGATTGGCCATGCTTAAATATAAACAGTTAAAAATAAAAATAACAGAAGAAATGAACCGAAACCGACAAAAAAGATCAGTTTCGGTTTTGAGCTTTATAAAAACTGAATACTTAGTTCGGTTTATGCTATGGCCAAAAACTAACTCAAACCGAACTGTCCTCGCCCCTAGTAAATTGCTCTCTAAAATGATAAAGTATTATTAGTATAGCAATTATTTTGTTTGTTATTAGTATAATAGTTATGAGTAGGTAAGTACTTTTGGCTTAAATATATTACCAAACAAATCATACATGACACATTCAATAAGATAGCATGGTACCGGTACATCGCAGCGACGAGTATCATGTAATTAAATTTTTGACAATTTTTTTTTTTCTTCTTGTGTGTTTTTTGTGCGAACATACCCATACACTAATTGCATTTATCGAAAAAAGTATGAAATTTACAAGTACGTAATTTTGTAAATGATTCAAGTCAATTTGTCTTTTGCGAAAAAAGAAAAAAAAAATAAAAATGAGAAATGTGAAAGATATGCGGTTAAGAGTATAAATAAGTAAAAGGTGCTGACAATTAACGAAATAGTAAAAATATAATTTGTCAAATTACTTAAGATGTTAAAAGGCATATTAGTTACATGTACTGAAAATTGGAATAGACAAAATTTTCAGAGTAAGTTTCATGTTTTATATGTAGTTAAGATAAGATATTAGCCTCTTTATATATAAAGAGAGTGATTTTTTGTTATTGTCAATTATTGAAAAAGTTTCCAATAATTTTCATTTTAAATTTTACATTTTTTGTTCACTTTTTATCTTTTTTACTTTGGTCTTTCAAATTATAAAAGTTAGATGCACAACATATATTTCCTATTTCCTCTTTCTTTAAGGGGAGGGAGTGGTCGTGAGAAGGCATGGGAAGGGATCGATGTGGTGCGGGAATACCGCCCCCGCCCCATGATCACGCACGGCATCCATCATGTGGGTGAAACTTTCACGCACGAGAAGCAAAATTTTTTTCGACCCTTGCTTTCTTTTCTTTTCTTTTTTTTTTGACCGTTAGAGATACAACGAGTATTTTTCTTTTGTTTTTTTTGTCTATATATTGGATAAAGAGAAGGGGCAAAACTAGAAGCAAAAAAAATATATCAAACAAAAAAAATACCTATTCGATCCAAAAAAAAAAAAAAAAAAAAAAAGACATATGTAGCATAAAAGAATAGGTTCGACTGTATTGTTAGACGAGCCATTTGAGTGGTCTAACGATAGTAGTCTCGATGTTTTTGCTAACGCGATTGACGAAGATGAGGAAGATGATACGGCAAGGTCGACACGAAGATCACTAAAAGGCAATCGGATCAAAGCTGCAGAAAGATTGCATCATGATTATTTTTGTGAAGATCCGAAATTCAACGATGAAGTGTTTGAAGATAGGTATCGTATGCCTAAAAGTTTATTTTTAAAAATCACACATGCTATTGAGTCTAAATTCGAGTATTTTCAAGAAGGTTACGATGCTAGAGCGAGAAAAAGTTTCACGGCCATACAAAAATGTTTGTCTGCCATTAAACAACTCGCAACCGGTAATCCACCGGATGAGTTTGACGAATATTTAGAAATGGCCCAAAGAACATCACGTGAATGCCTTCAAATTTTTTTGACGCTATTATTCAGTTATACGCTCGAGATTACCTACGTAGGCCAACAAGCCATGATATTGCATGTTTGTACGAAGCACACGAAGAGAGACATCACATTCCGGGTATGATCGGTAGCCTAGATTGCACACATTTCGTTTGGAGGAATTGTCCAACCGAATTGAGGGGTCAATATAAAAGGGTAATCATCAATACCCCATGATTATGATTGAGGCTGTGGCGTCTCAAGATTTGTGGATATGGCATGCGTTCTTTGGACTACCGGGTTCAAATAATGACGTGAATGTTGTGATGCAATCTTTGCTATTCCTCACCGAGCGTAATGGTACGGCACCTAAGTGCGCATTTGTTGTGAATGGCCATACGTACAAGAGTGGCTACTATCTAACCGATGGCATATATCCAACCGACCCGAAAGAGAAAAAGTTCAAGAAAGTACGAGTGTCGGCTCGAAAAGATGTTGAACGGGTATTTGGTGTTCTCAAGGGTAAATGGCGTATACTGAATCGACTATTACGGCCATACACAATAGAAATAATTAGTAAACTAGTTTATACGTGTGTGATATTGCACAACATGATTATACATGAAGCCGGTACCGCAATCTCCCCAATTCATATTCGGGATCCTCCGATCCAAACGGTGTTTGACGAAGCAGCCTTAGCCGAGATACGACATGAGAAAACACATTTTCGTCTCCGATTTGATTTTATGGAGCATATTCACGCTCAACAATTACCATACCTCGAGGTGGACGATGAAGACGATGAAGTTTAGTTTTTAGTATTATGAAATTTAGTATTTTAGTATTATGTAATGTTATTTTATAATTTTTAGTAATATTATGTAATGTTTTTTTAAGTTTTAATGACATTTTAGTTTTCTTATAATTTTAATTGAAATTTTAAAAAGAAAAAAAAAAGAAAAAAAATGAGTGAAGGGTGAGTGAAGTGTTGCCAACAAAATTATGGATGAGTGATGGAAAAAGTAGGTGAATGATATGGCATTAGGGGATTGGTTGGGAGTGAGTGATGGGAGAGATAATTGGTGAACCACTCCCTCCCCCTAACCAAATTTTTAAACTAACATAAATAAATGTTACTACTACATATAATAAATAGAACGCTTTCTCTCTAAATTTTAAAACTTACTGATAAAGTCTTTTTCTAGTATATAATTATTCCAAAGAAATACCGGTGAAAGTATTTCCCGGGTCGTTTTCCCAACGAAGGTAGAATGGAGTTGTGAATTGTCGAATTGCGAAATCGAGTCGTGAAAACTGGTAAAATGAAAAATATGATTTTAGAGTTCAAATTATGATAAGAAATAATGAAATAAGAAGAATGTATAAGCTAGGTATGTACAAATGTTGAAAACGTAAAAACGGAAATTCAAACGCGAATATAAAACGTAACGTACAAAATTATACGCGACTTTTAATCTAAAAATGATCCTACAAATTTGAAACAATTTTCTAAAAATCTTAAACTATTAAAAAGAATTTTAAGAAAATGAAAAAAAAATTTTAGACTTTTTATTTATTTTCTAGAATTTATTTTCTATTTTTGGAATTAAAAAGTAATTAAAAATAAAAGAAAATGTGAAAAATAATAGGAAAATTATGAAAATTAATCTGAAAAATCTAAAATATTATAGAAGAATTTTCTAAACTATTTTTGTATTTTTCAAAGCTTTTTCTAATTTTTTATGGATTTTTGTTATTTAAAAAATGATTTAAAATTGATTATTAACTATAAGAAATTAAGAAAAATAGTAAATGAACTCAGAAAATTATGAAAATTTTACAGAAAATCTAAAATATTATATTAAACTTGCAGAAAAATTTTGGAAAAGAAATGTTAAGCAGAAATGCTTATTTTGGCCAAAACAGCTTATGGCAAGTGCTTATTAATAAGCACTTGCCACAAGAATGTAACCCCCGGTACTTTTCTAAACTCACTTCTAGCCAAAATATTTATTTTCGTACCTGAGACACATTAAAACTTTTATTTTATGATTAATTGGGCTTGGGAAACGTGAGATATATTGGAAACGAGAACTTTATTCCTTGATTGACTCAGCACAACCTAGAACACTCGAACTTATTGCATTTTCCAATTTATTTGAATTATTTTGAGTTTTGGAAAAACTCTAAAGTTTATGCTTGATTTTATTGGAAAAATTATTTCGTGAACAATGGCGCAAGTTTCGTAATTTTTCGAGTCCGTTTGCTATGTCGAATGAGCCCCGAAGCGTTTATCGTGATAAATTTGCTACGTTGGCGATATTAGTCCTTGGACTATCACCCTTCCCTTACCCTACACTTTCAATAATATCAAAACTTACCCTATACTTAAAAATTCCATATAAATACCCCACACCCCACCCATTTCTTCACTTCCACTCATAAATTTCACACACACACTCTCTCTCTCTCTACAATTCTCTCCTCCTTCTCTCTACTTTTCTTCTTTCTTTTTTTTCCGGCCGACCACCACACCGCCGCCCACCTTCGGCGTACTTTTTCCGGTCACCGGAAAATTTTCCGGCCAAAAATATTTTATTTCACCATCTTGTAGATCGGGACGTGCTCGTTCCAAAAGTACAAACCATCTCATTTGAAACCATCCCGAACACCCCCAATCACCACCCACCGCCGCTCCACCATACAACCACCATCATCACCACAACCAACCACCACCTTCCCACCACTTTTCTTCATCTTTCTTGCTCGGTAAAACACCCAAACGAACCTTTATTTATTTATTTTTATTTAATTCATATTTACTTCTTTTTATTTATTTAAAAACCTTAAAAATATTATAAATATTATTTTCGTATTTTTAATTAATAAAAATAATAATTCCGAAATTTATTTTATTAAGTCCGAAAGTTTATATAAATTTTTATATATTTTTATTTATTTTTATTATTACCGAAAATTATTTTTATAAAATTTATTTTATAAATTTATTATTTATTTATTTTTAATCCGAAAATACTTTTAAAAATAATATATATATTTTTAGTTTTCATCATAAAATATTTTTATAAAAATTTCATATATTATTTATTATTTTATATATATATCGATCCATATATATATATATATATATATATATATATATGTATATATATATATATTTAGTTTTGTTTTATTAGTTATTTATTGAATATTGGAGATAATAAATGATGTTTTAACTCTTGTGGGCCCTCCGTTGACCGACAGTTGACCTGGTCAACACCGGGTCGACCCGGTGTGACTCGGTTAATTTTTGTATTAATTGTTGAGTATCGTTGTTATTTGTAGTTGTTATATATATTTGAACTTGTTTCGGCTAAATTTAAATGAAACGGATTAATAATTATGAAACTATAAAATACGTTGGTTATAGTTAAGGGATTTGGTTATCGGACATTGATTCCGTATTATTGTATTGTGAGCTTGTATTGGACGTATTGGATTTACGGCCTTGGTTATTTGGCTATTATGGACCCTTTGGTACACGAGACGGTAGGGTACGTTAGGCCCGTAAAGATCTTAACGTACCTGGAACCCGAACAATACAAAATGGTCGATAAAACTAAACAACTAAAGGACTACGCGAATGATATATCCAAGCATAATTACTTATTTATATGATTTTATTATTTAAAAACAAAGAGTCGTTGACTCGGGAAACGTTGTATAAACGGGCAGGTCATGCCGAAATTTCGTAAAATCTTTTATAAACTTTTAAAGTTAAACGATTATATTATATTGTGAAAAACCATTTTAACTATATTGTTTTCAACGTTTTGTTTTGGGAAAATGGGTAAAATAGCCGAAATTAGTTTGTTATAATATATTATTTATTTATATTCATTTTAGTTCGATTTCTTTTCTTTGAGCTATTCTTTTGTCTACTTTTGACGTTCTCGGATTGACGTGCGCTCTCGACGACATATTCTTTCTATTTTTCTTTCTCGTCACCCACGCGAGACTTTTTAAAATCTATTTTCTTTCAAATGCCATTGTGTTTATAAAATCTTTTATTCAAGCATTGTTTATTGAGATGTTCGAGTTTAGTTCTGAGTTATGCCTTCTATATTGATTAGGTTGTGCTGAGGTCCCTATTGCTGTGACGCATATTTGATTGTTGCTATATCTCGTTTCCTGCTGCTGTTATTAAGGTGTGATTCATAGCCCCGCTTTTTATATTTTAATTGTTTATAAACTCACGGGGTGAGACACATGCTTTAAATGTTTTCTGAGCACAAGTAGTATTTTTGGTATGCTTATCCTGATGATGATAACAAATATATATTCCTGACGATGTACTAAGTAGCTTATCTTGCCTGAAAGACCCTCCGATCATGAGCCATTAGTCACTTGCGAGTGAGCGCGAACTTAGTTTATAGGCCTATAGGACTGACCATCCCACTCGTAGTTGTCAAGGGCTTGACATGCGGGTGTACTATTTGTCGTTTTTGCCGGGTAATTTGGCAAGTACCCGGCCTTGGGGGCATTTATTATTATGAAATTCCGCGGTTGATTATTTATTTCAGTACAGCGTACTGTTGATTGGTTTGGTTAACGTTTTGCGTGTCATGAGCTTAGTATCATCAACCGTATCTATGC
The DNA here is from genome assembly GCA_030686995.1 of Artemisia argyi. NCBI lineage: Eukaryota > Viridiplantae > Streptophyta > Magnoliopsida > Asterales > Asteraceae > Artemisia > Artemisia argyi. Next base: position 20,451,466 of record CM060681.1, on the reverse strand, counting down.
ACTGGGATGCCTCTACATATTGGGTGTTATCTTGGTTACCCTGGTATTTGCATTTGTTGCTTATATCGTATGATTAAAACCCTTGTGCTCAACCTTATTTCTTTAAACCTATGGATTACACTCAACCTTTGTGTTGACTTTTAAGCATGTGTTTTTCAGGTACTACTACTAATTAAATTGTGGAGCTATATTGATTTTGGGCATGGTGGAGTGGCTGGATGAAGGAAGTTTTCTGTCAAGGCAGCTTATCTATTACTACTATTTTTATTTATCATGTCATTCGTAAAACCTTGGTGTGTTTTTAAATGTTTTCCGCTGCTAAACTTATTTACTTTCCGCTGCTAAACTTATTTACTTTCCGCTGCTAAACCTTATATTTCTACTACTACGTTTGGATTTCCGCTGCTAAACTTTGTCATTTTCCGCTGCAATCTTTATTTTTATTCCGCTGCTATTTTGTTAAAAGTCTATGTACTCTAAAATGGTTTGTAAAACGAATGATATGTTTTGAGGCATTTTTAAACGTCCCGTGTTGTGGTCGTTTGCTATAAAGATGCCTGGTTTCGATTCGCGTAGTGCCCCCAGCATGTCAGCTGCCGTATTCCCAGGTTGGGGGTGCTACAGAATGGTATCAGAGCCATCGTTTATAGAGAACGAGCTCGCACTCGACTATAAACTTTTTCCTGGAGTCAAAACATTTTGAGACAGAAAGCTGACAGCCTTCCATGCCACTTCGCGCCCTGGTATTTCTTTCAACTTTACTTATATATGTTTTTACATTGAGATTGGTTTGAACTTTTTCCACTATCATGCTTTGGCTTATAAAATGGTTTTCCGCGAAAATTTGGCTAGAATTTTTATGTTTTTCTTATACTCTTGTAGAGTATCATGTCTGTCCCAGTTCCCCGTGATCAGGTTCCCGTTCCACCAGTTGTTGACCCATTGCCCTTAGGAGATGATGTTGAGTTGGATGTTGATGTTGGGTTAGGTGTTGATGTTGGGTTAGATGATGAGTTAGATTTAGGGGATGATGTTGATATTGAGGATGATGAGGAGATGGAGATGGATGTTAGTGATGATGAGTTTATGGAGGAGGGTCAGTATGATCCCCCGCCGCCTTCGCCTGCTGTGTCGGATGTGACGTATGAGTCGGATACGTCTGAGGCATTAGGATATGCGCTCGAGGTCGAGGTTCCTCCTACGCATGAGATTGGTGAGTCGTCGGCAGCAGTCCGTGTTACTCCGTCAGAGCTTAGAGCTGCTATGAGTCGTTTGAGGCAGGATATAGTGTGGTGTAAGAATAGTCATAAGAGTATCACTAGGCGTATGAGTGACAGGCAGTCTGAGGTTGCAGGATTGAGGAGGGAAGTTCAGGATGATAGGAGAGCCGCAGGAGAGATGTATATGGAGCTTCAGAGGCAAGAGGAGAGGTTGAGTTCGTTAGGACGGATGAGTGTTGCGTTTCAGGAGCGTATGGATTCGCTAGATAGGAAGATGGTTGAGATGGAGGAGGTGGTTGACAAGTTGACCATGAAGGAGGTGTTCTTGGACATTGATAGTCGACGTTATCGTACTAGTATCAGCGAGTTATGGAGTGAGTTGCATGAGATGCAGAGACAGGCCTATGCAGAGAGGATGGCCCGTCTTAGGTCCTATGATGGCATTGATGTGATGGCCATGTATGGAGATCGTTCAGGAGATCAGTGATTGGATCATTTATAGTAGTTGGTATCTTAATAGTAGTTTACCTAGTATATGCTAAACTGAATTCTTCAGTTGGTAGATTTTATTTAAAACTTGTACTTGTTTTGCATATCTTGTAAGACTAATGTCAAGTATGAAATCTATGATGCATTATGGTAATGTACTGTTATCGATGTTGACTTATGCTATATTATGATCTCTTGTGGTGTTATTTGTCTTGTGCTATGATTCTGATACGTTAATCAGATACTTACATGTTGTACAATTGTACTGATTAATAGAATTATGACGCACTAGCAGTTTACCTTTGCACATACTACACCTTTGGCTCTTGAAGGTATTTTGTGCTCACATGGTGCCCGATAATGAGAAGTTGCTAGAGAAGTTTATCGGTGGATTGCCTGCGAGTATTCAAGGAAATGTGACGTCGTACAATGCTGAGACTTTAGATGATACTATTAGCATGGCTGAACGCCTTATGGATCAGGGGACTAAGCATGGTGCTGTTCAGAAGAGTAATCACTTTGACAACAAGAGAAAATGGGAGGATAACAGAAGGAACAACAACTATAACAACCCCAACAACCGCTACAACAACAATCAGTATCGTAACAACAATCACCATCACCAGCAGAATAGGAGACAGGAGACTGTTAAGGCATTTGTGGCCGCACCAGGAGGAGTGAATGTTGAACAGCAAACTCTTTATGGGAAGTGCCACCAGCATCATACTGGACCATGTGCCGTGAGATGTATGAAGTGTCAAAGGGTTGGTCATGTTGCAAGGTTTTGTAAGAGTAGGGCTGTGGCGACAGGAGCAAATGCCCAGCCTGTGGTTACATGTTATGGATGTGGAGAGCGTGGACACTATAGGAATCATTGCCCGAAGAATGCTGGGCAAGGAAATGGAGGTGCTCGAGGTAGAGTGTACGTGATGGGAAATGGAGAGCCGCACCAAGATCCAAATGTTGTCACTGGTACGTTTATTCTCAACAACCTTCGTGTTAAAGTTTTGTTTGATTCGGGTGCCGATACGAGTTTTGTGTCTTCTAAGATTGCGCCGTTACTCCGACTTGCCCCTACTCTATTAGACGTTAGCTATAGTATTGAGTTAGCTAATGGTAACCTAGTTGAAACCCGTACCGTGATCTGTGGCTGTACTCTTAATCTTTTAGATCACCCGTTTAGTATTGATTTGATGCCGATCGAGCTCGGGAGCTTCGATGTGATAGTTGGGATGGATTGGTTATCCAAGAATCGAGCAAGCATTGTTTGTGGAGAACGAGTTGTTCATATCCCTCTCAATGATGAGATCTTGATTGTTCGAGGTGATAGGAGTGGAACTCGCCTGAATATCATATCATGTCTCAAAACCATGAAATATCTTGAGAAAGGATGTCACGCATTCTTAGCACACGTGGCTAAGAAGGAGTCGGGAGAGAAGCGACTCGAGGATGTTCCTGTAGTGCGTGAGTTTCCTGAAGTATTTCCTGAAGATTTGCCGGGACTTCCGCCATCCTGACAAGTGGAGTTTCGCATCGACTTAGTTCCAGGAGCTGCACCTGTTGCACGTGCACCGTATCGTTTAGCGCCATCGGAAATGGAGGAGTTATCGAAGCAGTTGCAAGAGCTGTTGGATAAAGGATTTATTCGACCGAGTTCTTCGCCCTGGGGAGCTCCAGTGTTGTTTGTGAAGAAGAAGGATGGATCGTTTAGGATGTGCATAGACTACTGAGGATTGAATAAGTTAACTGTGAAGAACCGCTACCCGTTACCGAGGATCGATGATTTGTTTGACCAAATGGCATAGCTTGAAACTCGGAATATTATTTTCCATTTGGATTGACCAATGCGCCTGCAGTGTTCATGGACCTCATGAACCGAGTGTGCAAGCCTTATCTAGATAAGTTCGTGATAGTCTTCATCGACGATATTCTGATCTACTCAAAGAGCGAGGAAGAGCACAAGCAACATTTGACTACGATTCTTAAGTTACTCAAGGACGAGCAGTTGTACGCAAAGTTCTCTAAGTGTGACTTTTGGATTCGTAAGGTTCAATTTTTGGGTCATGTAATTGACAGTAAAGGATTACATGTGGATCCCGCTAAGATTGAGGCGATTGAGAAATGGGCAACGCCGGTTAACGCCACAGAAATTCATCAATTTCTAGGATTGGCTGGGTATTACAGGAGATTCATCGAGGGATTCTCCAAGATATCTAAACTGTTAACTGCATTAACCCACAAGGATAAGAAGTATGAATGGGGAGAAGAAGAAGAGAAGTCATTTCAGACTTTGAAGCAGAAGCTTTGTAGTGCACCGATCTTGGCTTTGCCAGATGGAGTAGAAGATTTTGTGGTTTATTGTGATGCCTCGTATCAAGGATTAGGAGTAGTTTTGATTCAACGAGAGAAGGTTATGGCATATGCTTCTCGACAGCTTAAGACTCATGAGGAGAAGTATACCACTCATGATTTGGAGTTAGGAGCCGTGATTTTTGCCCTTAAGTTGTGGAGACATTATCTTTATGGTACTAAATGTGTCGTCTTTACCGACCACAAGAGTTTACAGTATATTTTGGACCAGAAGGAGTTGAATATGCGACAATGACGATGGTTAGAGACGTTGAGCGATTATGATTGCGAGATACGATACCACCCTGGAAAAGCTAATGTTGTAGCTGATGCTTTGAGCCGCAAGGAACGTTTGAAGCCGTTACGCGTTCGAGCTTTAGTCTTGACGATTAACTCGAATTTACCCGCTCAGATTCTGCAAGCACAAGAGGAAGTCGTGAAAAGAGGAGAACTTAAGAAGGAGAAAGTTGATGGGATGATTAGGAAGGAGAAACTTGAGAAACGTTCAGATGGAACTTTGTGTTACAAAGGAAGAAGTTGGGTGCCCTTGTTTGGAGGACTGAGAGACTTGATTATGCTCGAGTCTCATAAGTCAAAGTATTCTATTCACCCAGGATCTGACAAGATGTATCAAGATGTGAAGAAGTTATATTGGTGGCCCAATATGAAGGCTGAGATTGCCGATTATGTCCGTAAGTGTCTTACGTGCGCCAAGGTTAAGGCTGAACATTAGAAACCGTCTGGTTTGCTAGAACAACCTGAGATCCCAGAATGGAAATGGGAAAGAATAACAATGGATTTTGTCACCAAGTTACCAAGGACTTCGACAGGGTTCGATGCTATTTGGGTAATAGTCGATCGATTGACTAAATCCGCGCACTTTTTGCCAATCAAAGAGAACTACAGTATGGATAAGTTGACCCGTCTCTACGTGAAAGAGATTGTATCTCGACACGGAGCGCCAGTGTCTATTATTTCAGATAGGGACGGCAGGTTTACTTCGAATTTTTGGAAGTCACCTCAAGATTCGTTTGGTACGAATCTCGACATGAGTACCGCTTACCATCCACAGACCGATGGTCAAAGCGAGAGAACCATCCAGACTTTGGAAGATATGTTGCGTGCGTGTGCGATTGATTTTGGGAATGGATGGGATGTCCATTTGCCCTTGATTGAGTTTTCCTACAACAACAGTTATCACGCGAGTATTAAGGCCGCACCGTTTGAAGCACTATATGGTCGGAAGTGCCGATCACCTATATGTTGGGATGAAGTAGGAGAAGCCCAACTTATTGGACCAGATTTAGTTTGTGAGACGACCGAGAAGATTGCTCAGATAAAAGACAGATTGAAAGTTGCTCGTGACCGACAGAAGAGTTACGCAGATGTGAGACGTAAACCCCTGGAATTTCAAGTAGGAGATAGGGTTATGCTGAAAGTATCGCCTTGGAAAGGTGTAATCAGGTTTGGTAAGAGAGGAAAGTTGAATCCCCGTTATATTGGACCATTTAAGATTGTGAAGAGGATTGGTCATGTGGCATATAAGCTAGAATTGCCACCGGAGCTCAGTAGAGTTCACCCTACTTTCCACGTGTCGAATTTGAAGAAGTGTTTGACAGATGAAGCCGCTGTAATTCCGCTCGAGGAGATTGAGATTGATGAGCAATTGCATTTTGTTGAGGAGCCCGTTGAGATTATGGATCGCGAAGTTAAGCGATTGAAGAAGAGTCGTATACCTCTTGTGAAAGTTCGATGGAATTCCAAGAGAGGACCGGAGTATACCTGGGAACGTGAGGACGCGTTTAAACGCAAATACCCAAATCTTTTCAAAACCGGGACTGGCAACTCGAACTAAATCCGGGACGGATTTCTAAATAAGATGTATGTGATGTAACCCCCGGTACTTTTCTAAACTCACTTCTAGCCAAAATATTTATTTTCGTACCTGAGACACATTAAAACTTTTATTTTATGATTAATTGGGCTTGGGAAACGTGAGATATATTGGAAACGAGAACTTTATTCCTTGATTGACTCAGCACAACCTAGAACACTCGAACTTATTGCATTTGCCAATTTATTTGAATTATTTTAAGTTTTGGAAAAACTCTAAAGTTTATGCTTGATTTTATTGGAAAAATTATTTCGTGAACAATGGTGCAAGTTTCGTAATTTTTCGAGTCCGTTTGCTATGTCGAATGAGCCCCGAAGCGTTTATCGTGATAAGTTTGCTACGTTGGCGATATTAGTCCTTGGACTATCACCCTTCCCTTACCCTACACTTTCAATAATATCAAAACTTACCCTATACTTAAAAATTCCATATAAATACCTCACACCCCACCCATTTCTTCACTTCCACTCATAAATTTCACACACTCTCTCTCTCTCTCTACAATTCTCTCCTCCTTCTCTCTACTTTTCTTCTTTCTTTTTTTTCCGGCCGACCACCACACCGCCGCCCACCTGCGGCTTACTTTTTCCGGTCACCGGAAAATTTTCCGGCCAAAAATATTTTATTTCACCATCTTGTAGATCGGGACGTGCTCGTTCCAAAAGTACAAACCATCTCATTTGAAACCATCCCGAACACCCCCAATCACCACCCACCGCCGCTCCACCATACAACCACCATCATCACCACGACCAACCACCACCTTCCCACCACTTTTCTTCATCTTTCTTGCTCGGTAAAACACCCAAACGAACCTTTATTTATTTATTTTTATTTAATTCGTATTTACTTCTTTTTATTTATTTAAAAACCTTAAAAATATTATAAATATTATTTTCGTATTTTTAATTAATAAAAATAATAATTCCGAAATTTATTTTATTAAGTCCGAAAGTTTATATAAATTTTTATATATTTTTATTTATTTTTATTATTACCGAAAATTATTTTTATAAAATTTATTTTATAAATTTATTATTTATTTATTTTTAATCCGAAAATACTTTTAAAAATAATATATATATTTTTAGTTTTCATCATAAAATATTTTTATAAAAATTTCATATATTATTTATTATTTTATATATATATCGATCTATATATATATATATATATATATATGTATATATATATTTAGTTTTGTTTTATTAGTTATTTATTGAATATTGGAGATAATAAATGATGTTTTAACTCTTGTGGGCCCTCCGTTGACCGACAGTTGACCTGGTCAACACCGGGTCGACCCGGTGTGACTCGGTTAATTTTTGTATTAATTGTTGAGTATCGTTGTTATTTGTAGTTGTTATATATATTTGAACTTGTTTCGGCTAAATTTAAATGAAACGGATTAATAATTATGAAACTATAAAATACGTTGGTTATAGTTAAGGGATTTGGTTATCGGACATTGATTCCGTATTATTGTATTGTGAGCTTGTATTGGACGTATTGGATTTACGGCCTTGGTTATTTGGATATTATGGACCCTTTGGTACACGAGACGGTAGGGTACGTTAGGCCCGTAAAGATCTTAACGTACCTGGAACCCGAACAATACAAAATGGTCGATAAAACTAAACAACTAAAGGACTACGCGAATGATATATCCAAGCATAATTACTTATTTATATGATTTTATTATTTAAAAACAAAGAGTCGTTGACTCGGGAAACGTTGTATAAACGGGCAGGTCATGCCGAAATTTCGTAAAATCTTTTATAAACTTTTAAAGTTAAACGATTATATTATATTGTGATAAACCATTTTAACTATATTGTTTTCAACGTTTTGTTTTGGGAAAATGGGTAAAATAGCCGAAATTAGTTTGTTATAATATATTATTTGTTTATATTCATTTTAGTTCGATTTCTTTTCTTTGAGCTATTCTTTTGTCTACTTTTGACATTCTCGGATTGACGTGCGCTCTCGACGACATATTCTTTATATTTTTCTTTCTCGTCACCCACGCGAGACTTTTTAAAATCTATTTTCTTTCAAATGCCATTGTGTTTATAAAATCTTTTATTCAAGCATTGTTTATTGAGATGTTCGAGTTTAGTTCTGAGTTATGCCTTCTATATTGATTAGGTTGTGCTGAGGTCCCTATTGCTGTGACGCATATTTGATTGTTGCTATATCTCGTTTCCTGCTGCTGTTATTAAGGTGTGATTCATAGCCCCGCTTTTTATATTTTAATTGTTTATAAACTCACGGGGTGAGACACATGCTTTAAATGTTTTCTGAGCACGAGTAGTATTTTTGGTATGCTTATCCTGATGATGATAACAAATATATATTCCTGACGATGTACTAAGTAGCTTATCTTGCCTGAAAGACCCTCCGATCATGAGCCATTAGTCACTTGCGAGTGAGCGCGAACTTAGTTTATAGGCCTATAGGACTGACCATCCCACTCGTAGTTGTCAAGGGCTTGACATGCGGGTGTACTATTTGTCGTTTTTGCCGGGTAATTTGGCAAGTACCCGGCCTTGGGGGCATTTATTATTATGAAATTCCGCGGTTGATTATTTATTTCAGTACAGCGTACTGTTGATTGGTTTGGTTAACGTTTTGCGTGTAATGAGCTTAGTATCATCAACCGTATGTATGCACTGGGATGCCTCTACATATTGGGTGTTATCTTGGTTACCCTGGTATTTGCATTTGTTGCTTATATCGTATGATTAAAACCCTTGTGCTCAACCTGTCACAACTCGTAATTTCCGATCATTTTCCAAACCTCGACAATTTACTATTCACAAGTTACTATTCATCAATTACTATTCATCATTTTACTATTCATCGTTTTTGAGGTCAATTTGACATTCCGAGACACATTCAGAAATTTTACTATTCACTTGACACTATTCATTTCCGAGAGAAAACCACTATTCACGTGCATTACTCATGTCATCGTAAATTTAGTTTACGAGTGTTCAAATTCGCGTAACCGTATTGGTTCAAGAGCGAATTCATGCATTATCATTGGGACATTTCATTCGGACTAGAAATAGTCTTCATATTATTATTAGGGCACTTGCATACTATTCCACTCGTAGGGTATTCAAATTATATTTTTAATATAATTAACGAATTACGTATGTTTATTTTAAATAAACACTAATACGCGAACTATAAATGTGACTAACACGTCCGACACTCCCAACTATGATCCCAATATATTTTTATATTCATTTTTATAATATAAAAATTTAAATATTAATTTATCCGGTGTTTTCAAAACAATTACTATGTTTTACGGTCGGAGCCTATAACTCCGTCGGTTTGCGATATTTCAACCCGATCATTATTTTAACTTCCGATTCTCATCAGGAATATTATTTTACAACTTTTATGACTTTATTATGTCACGGTTAACTCCGTTAAAATTTATTTTTAGTTAACTCGGTACCCGGTATTCCCTAAAACCACTAATATATACATAATACTATCCAAATTTCACCAAATCTCTTACACAAATCCATTTTTTCTTTCTTTTCTCATACATTGCCGCCCCCCCCCCCCCCCCCCCCCTATTGAGTTCCATAATTTGTGGATCTTGTCTAACAAATCAATAATACATAAGATATTTTACTACTAATAATACATATATCAAATCCTAGATATTTTCTCTCATTTCTCATTTGTGCAAGAAAACTCATTTCTCTCTTTCTCTCTACCTCATCTCACGGCAAACCACAAGGAAAGGAGCAAGACAAAATTATTTTCCAAGATCTTAGTATAAATCTTGTGTTTATAGTATCCTTGTTTGAGTTTTGAGATACAAACTCAAGGATTATTAGGTTTTCATCTCCAAAACTTCACTAATCTTACAAGTAAGTTTACAAAACTCATTTCATAATTTTTACAAAGTTATTACTATGGTTATATAATTTTCTTACTAGATCTCATACATGCATTAACTTATACCACTTTATTTTTGTAAACTTTTGATCATACAAGCCCTAGAAGTGATTTTTGGTTAGATCCTTGTTAGATCTACTTGGTTTTGATGATTAGGAACCCATGACACCCTAAGAAGGTGTATGGTAGGATTATATTAGTTTTGTGGTGTTTGAAAGTGGTTTGATGGAAGATGGAACTAGTTTGGAGACTTGAAAATGGTTTTTGAAACTTTTGATATACCTACTGTCCCTATTTTAATTTCGTGGGAAAATCAGTAGATGGTGGCCAAGTTTTGACCAAAGATTTAGAAAATACATTCAAAAACGAAACTTTAGGCGAAAGAACGGATTAAAACGAGTTTATAACGAAGGAGATATGATTTTTGCAAATTTAACGACGAAAACTATTTCTTATAAAACTGCTTGCTGTTTGGCAGATTTCAGTGGGTAAAAAGAGGTATTAAACGTAACTTAGAGGAGCCGAGTTATCAAAAATATACTAGTATACACAAAAACGAATCCGTGGACATAAAGAACAAGGAAAACGAGCCTAAAACGACCGAGTTATACCCGTTTTAATATCGTCAAAACTATATATATATATATATATATATATATATATATATAGTCACAAATAAAAATAATAACGTACGTACTAAACGGTATATTTTCTAGAAAATATTACTAAGGACTATTTTCTTATCAAATGAATACGTATGACCCAAGAGAATACTTATACGACTTAACGACGTATTTCAAGGTTTTCAATACAAGGAATTTAACGCTAACACTTTCTTACGAGATAACACGACAAGTTATATACTCCTATATATGGATTTATTTTCCTAAGTATGGAAACTATTTTACTATGACGATAACTAGTATTTCTAAATTACGAGTGGTATAGGTATCATGTGCATGTGCATTCACTACATTACGGCTTGATCTTAATTAGATCGCGATTATTCATTTAGGTTGCGGCTAGTGTACGCGCCTCATTGTCCCGACTACTCTTACATCATTGTACCATCTTTGTACTATCATTTCGAGGTGAGTCATAGCCCCACTTTTACTTGTTTAATTTGTTTATAAACTCTTTGGGGGAGATACATGCTTAAATACTTGTTTTATACTTTTATACGATTTGAATTACTTTTGAAGGAGAATACGCTGCTTTATTATTTTTTTTGTACAATGCCAAAGTATTAAATTCCTTACATTGCTTATGTTTCTTTATTACCACGTCTTGACAAGTCCCCTTTATTATCATGGACCGTTAATTAAGTTCCAAGCGAGAGTGAGTGAATAGATCTATTGAGGGTGACTCCTCCATCTGTGTTTGGGTTGCTCCAACAGTATTACAGATGCATTTCATGTCTTTATTATTAGAGTGTCTGGTAAACACTCATTTGGGGCCAAGTAACGTCTAGCTTCGGTTTCATGAGCTTAAGAGACAATGTAGTTTTATGACTGAAAAACTTATTACTTTATACTTGGGCTATGGTACATAAGATTAAAGTTAAATACTGATGGTTTTTATAAATCTTATTTCTGATCTCTTATTTCGGATTTCTTATTTCTGATTTCTTATTTCAGATTTCTTATTTCTGAGTTCTTATTTCGGATTTCTTATTTCATATTTCTTATTACGGATTTCTTATTACTGATTTACGATGCCTTTGCATCAACTTTATTACTGATTTATGATGATTTTACTGGGAAATTCTTCTCTTCAAATGTTTTACCATACCTATTTGTTCTCTAAATCTATGAACTCACCAACCTTGTGTTGACACTTTAGCATGTATTTTCAGGTTATTAAGGTAGCTCATGTTGCATGCATTTGGACCTTCATGGAGTCGTGGAGACGACGCGTCTGACTATATTTTTCTACACCTATGAACGTTTGATCTTGTGGAAATTATCTTAACTAAAATGGCAATATCTTTTGGGACCTATGTTTTGTAAACTCTGAATGTTTAATGATCAAACGCTGTATTTTCTAAACGACACTTTAGGTCGTTCAATATGACTGTAACTATGGTGCTATGACAGTCACCCCCAGGTATTCCATTCCACTGCCATTCAGGTATTTTGGGGGTGTGACACAACCTTATTTCTTTAAACCTATGGATTACACTCAACCTTTGTGTTGACTTTTAAGCATGTGTTTCTCAGGTACTACTACTAATTAAATTGTGGAGCTATATTGATTTTGGGCGTGGTGGAGTGGCTGGATGAAGGAAGTTTTCTGTCAAGGCAGCTTATCTATTACTACTATTTTTATTTATCATGTCATTCGTAAAACCTTGGTGTGTTTTTAAATGTTTTCCGCTGCTAAACTTATTTACTTTCCGCTGCTAAACCTTGTATTTCTACTACTACGTTTGGATTTCCGCTGCTAAACTTTGTCATTTTCCGCTGCAATCTTTATTTTTATTCCGCTGCTATTTTGTTAAAAGTCTATGTACTCTAAAATGGTTTGTAAAACGAATGATATGTTTTGAGGCATTTTTAAACGTCCCGTGTTGTGGTCGTTTGCTATAAAGATGCCTGGTTTCGATTCGCGTAGTGCCCCCAGCATGTCAGCTGCCGTATTCCCAGGTTGGGGGTGCTACAAAGAATTTACCAAACTGATACCACAGATGTTTTATACTACAATAAGCATAAAGAAACTCAGATATGAACATGAGGAGCACAGAAGCAATAGATGCAAGCAATAAGCAGTCTATAATAAGCTAATGAATAAGCAAACACAACACAGATTAAGCTATGAGCTATGAAATGAATGAAGTAGCTACAACACAACTAAACTAACTCATAACACTCAAATCAGCATAAATACAATCTCAAAAGAACACAAGCAGCCCAATTGAACAACTCAGAAAACTACTCCTACACTACCAATAAGCAGACCTGATTAAGCAGTTCCAATAAGCTCTATATAAGAAACCTATGGGGGCAAAATTGAGACTACCATACAGAGAAGCTAAAAACCAAAAAGCTCATTCTAATACTAATTTATGCTACTCTAAATGATGCCATGAAAGTAAGTCTAAACCTGCGGTGGTGCTCAGACATACAACTTCCAACAACTATTCAAATAAGCAAATAAGTTCAAAACACAGATGTTCTTTTTGTTTATGATTAACCAGCTACTAAGGAACACAATTCAACAAACCAAATCTATTTCCAATTAGCTATAAATCCTACAATAAGCTGATAAACATCTAAAATCATCCTATCCACTATCATACTGAATCACATAACCAGATTTGATCACAAATCAACAGCTAAAATCAACAATAAACAACAGCAAAACAGAATCACATCTATACTAATATTGAATCAAAACTGAAAATGAAAGAGACTTACAAAAGGAAATCCCCTCAGCTCAAAATAGAGGGGTTCACTATGCAAGCCTATCTCTTGATAGGCCAAAGGTTTCCATAACTCCTTTTGGACTACCACAATCCACCATTATTCATCATAATCCACCTCAGTTGACTTTGTTGACTATGAACTTTATGATCAATGAGACTGAAGTAACTATAACAAAAGCTAACATAGAACTGAAATGAAATGTACAATTCTGAAAACAAGCTTACTTGAAAACTTACTTCAATTAAAACTATATCTACTATTTTTTTTCTTTTTCTGATTTAATAAATTTACTCAAAACTCTTAAAAGTTATTTAAAACTGAATTGGAATTTAAAACTTGAGTCAACTATTTAACAAACTACAATAAGCTGAATAGTAAAAGAGATTTTCTAAACTAATAAGCAATAATAACAAACAGTAGACAAGAATAAGCTAAAATTGATTTAAAAAACTGAATTACATTAAAAGTTAAGAGTTACAACTTAAATGAATTACAAGTCTAAAGAGATTTTGACAGAGTTTGGCTATTCCAAACTCCACACCTCTAATCTATTACAAGCTCCTATTTATAGGATAAGTGAGGAGAAGAGTGAGGATAAGCTCACGGATGGCCATGTTGGCAATCCGTGTGAGTTTGTGTTTGTTTATAGCCATTCTGAGCCCCTTGATCAACTTCAATCATTTCCCAATTAATAATAGCCCTTGGATCAGAATTCATGACGCGTTTCATCCAATAAAAAGCAACCACGTATACCATTCGTGTGCTTCTTTGAGTCCTGACACTCTGACATCATCTGATACTTCTAGAAGATTACTTGATTTGACATTACTACCCTTAATTGTGGTAATTAAGGGCAGGGTAATTTTTAGGGTTCATGGTGAATAGTGCTTTTCTGGGTTGAGGGTGAAAAGGGGTGGAGGGAAAAGTATACGGGTAATAATATTTTACTATTCTTTAACCGTTTGGTTTTGGTATTTGACCGAGGTGTAGAGGTGGGCTCGGGAGTGGACCGGGTTTAGGTGTATAGGATGTGGGCTGGGTAGGATAAAGGGTGGGTTCGGTTTTAATATTTGGACTAGGCTTAATGATTTTCAGAATTTGGTATTATTAGAATCCAAGGACTAAAAGTGTATGATGAGGCGAAAAATGAACCACTTTTAGGGGGTTATTTAAGCCCGGAATTGAATTTATTTGATCAAATATTGCCCTAAATCGTTCCTTTTGTGATTTCAGGTACTTTGGGAGAGAAATCTGGAAAAGGAAGCAATTCGGACGTTTTTGGAGCATAAAAGTGAAGAAAACGCCAAAGTCTTAATTTTCTTTGCTGGGAACAGTAGGTGACGGCGTCAAGAAGGAAATTTTGACGGCGTCAAGAGTAATTTCCATGACGATCCAGTACATAATTGAAGGCGTCATGAAGTAGGGCGTCAAGAGTAAAAGTGGTGACGGCCTGGAAACACATAACACTTGACGGCGTCAGATCTGGATCAAGGCAGTCCGAGGAGTATGATATGTGGGAATCGCACCAGGCTTTACCTCTCAAGGGATCTTGAGAAGCTTACAACCCCCACCAGGCAGTGTACCTGATCGTTGTAGTATAGTATAGTGACAAGTACCGGGGGGTTTGATCGTTCAGCTAGGAATAGTGTCACTAGGATTAGAAAACCTAAATACTAGTTCTAAAGGTGAGGGATGATTATTTTTGTATTTTTATATTTTTTAGAAAGCAAGTAAAAATCTCGGGTTTGAAGGATTTGGGCGGAATTAGTTGCTAGTCAACTAACCCAATACTAAAGATTCAATCAAAATAAAATACTAGAAAATGAAAATAAACTAAATTATACTAAAGTTGTGAGCAATAAGTGGAGAAAATGTGTTTACTTAGATTTCACTACTCCCTAGACATATTTTACACGTTAATTACTTGTTATAGTTGCATGGATGACGGATCGTATTCCTTAATATCATTCATGGGGTGGCGCACTTAACTCCCCAATTCTATGAGCTCTTATCTCCTCCTATACCATGCCCAGCACAATCATAGGGATTATAAACAGTGGCTCATGCATTAAATACAACCAATAAAGACCTAGTGCACATCGGTTCATGTTTCTTAAGACGTTCAAGCATGTTACCATTTGGAGTTCTGCCAGTTTTCTTAAGCTTAACATCAAATTCATTCATCCAAAACAATTATAAACAAGTAATCAACACATAATTAACATCTAGGTTTCATTAGATCCAAGCAAACACAAGATAGATCTAGCCTAGCATGATGGAATTAAGACAAGAACAAGATATAGACAACCAACACATAGACATATTGATTGAATTAAAAGAACACTTATCTCAATTACACATGAAAGGTATCAAGGGCTTAGAACCCTTGAAAAACCTGTAAAATTCGCACCAAGTTCATACTTAGGGTTTCTCCAAAACTTCTCCCTTTTATGTGTGAAAATTAGAAAACTATATATAGGAAATAGGGTCTGACGGCGTCAAGACCAAACTTGCGACGCCGTCACCTCGCCGCCAAAACTCTTCTCGGACTGCCTTGATCCACTTTTGACGCCGTCATGTATTATGCATTTCCAGGCCGTCACGCATTTTACTCTTGACGTCCTACTTCGTGACGCCGTCAAATCTGTACTGGATCGTCATGGAAATTCGCTCTTGACACCGTCACCTACTGTTCCCAGCAAGGAAAATTAAGACTTTGGCGTTTTCTTCACTTTTATGCTCCAAAAATGTCCGAATTGCTTCCTTTTCCAGATTTCACTCCCAAAGTACCTAAAATCACAAAAGGAACGATTTAGGGCAATATTTGATCAAATAAAGTCAATTCCGGGCTTAAATGACCCCCTAAAAGTGGTTCATTTTTCACCTCATCATATACCCTTACACTTGAGATTTGCTTGTCCTCAAGCAAATGCGCTTTTATTCTACTCAAAATACAAGTTAGGGGTCATTCAACACTAATATAAAAGTAATTACAACAAATAATCGTTCCACTAAAGACCAATAGACAAGCACGGAGATCATACACAAGCACCTCACAAATAGTGTTTAGATACTCACATCTCTCGGGTGTAATAAAGTATAAATTACAATATGGAAACGGAAGATATCTCTGACTACCTGTCATAGCAAAATAGATTACCATAGGCTTGGGAAAGGATCAAACCTCCACCACATGGCGTAAGCACCTAGGATAAACTATCAAAGAGGTCTTTTAAAGGGTTGTAACGTTAGGTGTAGGGATATGAAATACACGGTTTTGTTGGATAAAGGAAGTTTTTACTGGTGGCGAGTTAACAATCTTGGTTTATTACATGTACAATGTGGCGTTGCTAAGCCAAGACTAGACTCGACTTAAGCTAATAAATGAAAAATAACAAAAACATAAAATGAACATAGAATGAAAAGGGATGGTAGTCCGTATGTTTTTTCTCTTTTTGCTTTTCTATTTTTTTTTCTTTTTCGTGATTTTTTCGATTTTTTTTTTTTTTTTTTTTTTGCATACACTCTTACCCTACCATCCAAAATAATACATCATAGGGGTTGAACATTCCCCTTACACTTGAATCTTTACATACTTTACAATGAACTATTCTATTGACTCGAATTAAGAAAATCAAAACACTTGGAGCACTTTTAAGATTAACGTACATATGGGGGTAATAAATGATGTTCTTCCCCATTACTTCATAACATAAGTACTTTACCCATGAGTCCCAATCGTCCCAAAACAATATGTACAAGGATATGACTCGACTTAGCAACCATGTAATCAATTAGAAAGTTAACTTAAGGTTTAACAAATAACAATAATGCACTAAAAATGAGTGCATACACGGAAGGCTAAGGCGATTTGGGTGTACATTTAAGTGGGGTGTAACAAATTCTTCCTTTAAGTAAAATGCTTAAAGTTAGAAACGAAAAGATAGGCTTGGAGGGGTGTACTAGGGGTTTCGTGTACTAAAAATGAGTACAACGCTAAGGGTGTGGGAAAAATTAGTTGACTTAACTAGCCAAGTAATATGACTTAAATGGTCAAGTAATTATGATACGGGTTTAACACAAGGGTGATCCTAATGCCTCTTATCATGTAGTAAATCCTACCACACGAATGTAGTCTCACTAGCGGTCTCGGGATGCCTCACTAACGCAAGTTCTAGAATCTAAATGCTACCGGTACACTCATAAGCACTAATAATAAATGCTTTTCCTATCAAATCTAAAGGCGAACCTCACATATTTGGGTGGAAAATTTTTCTGAATATACGGTTATGTGCTAGTCATACAATCTCCTATCCATGAGACGCTTGCTATGGCTAAAGTTTCACTCCTAAATGTTGTAAAAAATTTTAAATTTGGCGCTAAAATTACACTAACAAGTATTTCTCATAGTTTTATTACACATCTACCATTAAACAAAACAAACTCAAGCGAAAGTGCATATGTAAGGTATCATCTTTTTACCCTCCCCTTACACTTAAGATGAACATTGTCCCCAATGTTCAAGTAAAGAATGTAAAAGTGAAAAAAGTAAAAAGAATGAAATCAAATACTCCCCTGATTCGCTCGGTATGGATAATAAGGTGACCAGGTTAAATCTTCCTCCAAGAAAATGAACAATCAAAGCTTCCCTTCCAGAATATAAATCATCTTCTTGTCATACATAACCTGTAAATCCTGAGAAAATAGACAAAACAACCTCGCGTAAAATCGGCGGCATCCTATATAAGTTACTAAGTCCTAGAAAACAAGATAAGATATAATGCTTGTGGAATGAAGTTTGCAGATTTCCTGGAGATTATAAAACTTAATAATTCACAAAAACCATGAGACTCCGTTAGAAAAACAAAACCGGTAAAATTTCCAGATTTTTACACTTGACGCCGTCAAGAGTAATCTCGTGACGCCGTCAGAAGTGACCTGCAGAAATTCTTATGTTAAGTTTCTGGAAAATTTCTGGAAAAACTTGGTCCTACTTCCTGGAAAATCCTGCAAAACTTCATTATGACTCAATACAAGCATTTGACTCTAACAAATACGAATATACATGTTCATTTAATATTGTGGAGAATCATGATCGGTTTGTTTCTTAAAAACATATTTGGGGTTTCCCCTTACACTTATCTTTTGCAAAAATACTTTTAGGTGGAGTTAAGACTAGGCCAAAACAACAAAGTAAAGTATTTCCATTATTTAGTTTAGAGACATGATCTACCAACAATAAAAATAACGCATGCATACGGAAGCAAATAACAAACAAACAAAAAAATAAAATCACACAAAACATGGGTTGCCTCCCAAGAAGCGCTTTTCTTTATTTACGAGTCTTGTAGCTAGACTCAAGGTCATGGGTTAACGTGTATCGCTTATGCTCACATAACCAAGTGTGAGCCAACTAACAGTCGCCTCATCTTTCTTATAATCATCTCCTAACTCTAAGCATCCGCGATAGTATCTTTTATTCTTTTCATGAGTATACTTAAGTCCTTTTCTCTTATCATTCTCACTTAGCATTTCTATGGGCGGATACCTACTACACTTTTCCATTGAAAAATCCTTGAATCTAGGGTGTGTGCGGGGCATTTGATAGACAAAATCTTCATCCCCATCCGAGAATGTAATTAACCCTTCTATGAGTTTTTCATCGAGGTTGGTCAACCATTTGAAAGGTCTTCCAAACACAACTTGGGTCAACTTATCATCAATAAACTCTCCTAGATTCTCCATAACCATGAACTCAACAAGATAAACCAAGCTTCCTACAAACACATGCAATGGTATTGCCTTAGCAATAATGTTTTCTCCTTTGTATTCTAACTCATCTACCATGATCTTATTATATTCATTGCGCGAGATTATGTTCATCGGGAGAGATGAGTTAAGATAGGCATTAAAGCTCTTAAATCCGATTTTACATGGAAATTGCTTGTTGAATGAACTATCACACTCAATCCTAGTTCTAGGGTCAACATACCTAAGAGGGTTTATTTCTTCTTCCATCCTATTCTCATTAATCACATCACCATCATCAAGATCCTCATCGGAGTCTGAATAGTAAAAAGGACTAGCCCTACGGTCATCATCATGATCAGACTCTTCTAACTCAGAATTATTGTCAAAGTGGTGGTTGGGTGAGAGGTTAGGTGGGTTCTCATTTTCCACTAAAGGAAGTGGGGTGGGCATTTGGAAAATCCTACGACGAAAAACACGAGTAACAGGAATCAAACGATCAATGTTATTGTGATCCATCGAAATAGTTTACGAACAAAGGACACAAAGAAATAAGATAGACTAAAGAAAACTAAAAAAATAAAAATAAAATCTCACTAGAAAGGAATCTAGCAAGTAGACCTAATAAAAAGAAATTCTAACCTAGACAATAACTATTCCCCGGGCTGCGGCGCCAAAAACTTGATACGTGGGAATCGCACCAGGCTTTACCTCTCAAGGGATCTTGAGAAGCTTACAACCTCCACCAGGCAGTGTACCTGATCATTGTAGTATAGTATAGTGACAAGTACCGGGGGATTGATCGTTCAGCTAGGAATAATGTCGCTAGGACTAGAAAACCTAAATACTAGTTCTAAAGGTGAGGGATGATTATTTTTGTATTTTTATATTTTTTAGAAAGCAAGTAAAAATCTCGGGTTTGAAGGATTTGGGCGGAATTAGTTGTTAGTCAACTAACCCAATACTAAAGATTCAATCAAAATAAAATACAAGAAAATGAAAATAAACTAAATTATACTAAGGTTGTGAGCAATAAGTGGAGAAAATGTGTTTACTTAGATTTCACTACTCCCTAGACATCTTTTACACGTTAATTACTTGTTATAGTTGCATGGATGATGGATCGTATTCCTTAATATAATTCATGGGGTGGCGCACTTAACTCCCCAATTCTATGAGCTCTTATCTCCTCCTTTACCATGCCCAGCACAACCAAAGGGATTATAAACAGTGGCTCATGCATTAAATACAACCAATAAAGACCTAGTGCACATCGGTTCATGTTTCTTAAGATGTTCAAGCATGTTACCATTTGGAGATCTGCCTATTTTCTTAAGCCTAACATCAAATTCATTCATCCAAAACAATTATAAACAAGTAATCAACACATAATTAACATCTAGGTTTCATTAGATCAAAGCAAACACAAGATAGATCTAGCCTAGCATGATGGAATTAAGACAAGAACAAGATATAGACAACCAACACATAGACATATTGATTGAATTAAAAGAACACTTATCTCAATTACACATGAAAGGTATCAAGGGCTTAGAACCCTTGAAAAACCTGTAAAATTCGCACCAAGTTCGTACTTAGGGTTTCTCCAAAACTTCTCCCTTTTAGGTGTGAAAATTAGAAAACTATATATAGGAAATAGGGTCTGACGGCGTCAAGACCAAACTTGTGACGCCGTTACCTCGCCGCCAAAACTCTTCTCGGACTGCCTTGATCCACTTTTGACGTCGTCATGTATTATGCATTTCCAGGCCGTCACGCATTTTACTCTTGACGCCCTACTTCATGACGCCGTCAAATCTGTACTGGATCGTCATGGAAATTCGCTTTTGACGCCGTCAAGGATTCCTTCTTGACGCCGTCACCTACTGTTCCCAGCAAGGAAAATTAAGACTTTGGCGTTTTCTTCACTTTTATGCTCCAAAAACGTCCGAATTGCTTCCTTTTCCAGATTTCACTCCCAAAGTACCTAAAATCACAAAAGGAACGATTTAGGGCAATATTGATCAAATAAAGTCAATTCCGGGCTTAAATGACCCCCTAAAAGTGGTTCATTTTTCGCCTCATCTTGGCTTAGCAACGCCATATTGTACATGTAATTAACCAAGATTGTTAACTCGCCACCAGTAAAACTTCCTTTATCCAACAAAACCGTGTATTTCATATCCCTACACCTAACGTTACAACCCGTTAAAAGACCTCTTTGATAGTTTATCCTAGGTGCTTACGCCATGTGGTGGAGGTTTGATCCTTTCCCAAGCCTATGGTAATCTATTTTGCTATGACAGGTAGTGAGAGATATCTTCCGTTTCCATATTGTAATTTATACTTTATTACACCCGAGAGATGTGAGTATCTAAACACTATTTGTGAGGTGCTAGTGTATGATCTCCGTGCTAGTCTATTGGTCTTTAGTGGAACGATTATTTGTTGTAATTACTTTTATATTAGTGTTAAATGACCCCTAACTTGTATTTTGAGTAGAATAAAAGCGCATTTGCTTGAGGACAAGCAAATCTCAAGCGTAAGGGTATATGATGAGGCGAAAAATGAACCACTTTTAGGGGGTCATTTAAGCCCGGAATTGAATTTATTTGATCAAATATTGCCCCAAATCGTTCCTTTTGTGATTTTAGGTACTTTGGGAGAGAAATCTGGAAAAGGAAGCAATTCAGACATTTTTGGAGCATAAAAGTGAAGAAAACGCCAAAGTCTTAATTTTCCTTGCTGGGAACAGTAGGTGACGGCGTCAAGAAGGAAATTTTGACGGCGTCAAGAGTAATTTCCATGACGATCCAGTACAGAATTGAAGGCGTCATGAAGTAGGGCGTCAAGAGTAAAAGTGGTGACGGCCTGGAAACACATAACACTTGACGGCGTCAGATCTGGATCAAGGCAGTCCGAGGAGTATTTTGGCGGCGAGATGACAGCGTCACCGATTTGTTCTTGACGCCGTCAGACCCTATTTCCTATATATAGTTTTCTAATTTTCACACAAAAAAAAAAAGAGAAGTTTTGGAGAAACCCTAAGGCCGAACTTAATACGAATTTTACAGGTTTTTCAAGGGTTCTCAGCCCTTGATACCTTTTATGTGTAATTGAGATAAGTATTCTTTTAATTCAATCAATATGTCTATGTGTTGGTTGTCTATATCTTGTTCTTGTCTTAATTCCATCATGCTAGGCTAGATCTATCTTGTGTTTGCTTGGATCTAATGAAACCCAGATGTTAATTATGTGTTGATTACTTGTTTATGGTTGTATTGGATGAATGATTTCGATGTTAGGCTTAAGAAAACTGGCAGATCTCCAATTGGTAACATGCTTGAACGTCTTAGGAAACATGAACTGACGTGCACTAGGTTTTATTGGTTGTATTTAATGCATGAGTAAATTCTAATGATCCCATGTTAGGAGCTTCTTAGCCGGCTCGACATAGGAGTGAAATAGGCACTCATAGGATTGGGGAATTAAGTGCGCCACCCCATGAATGGTATTAAGGAATACAATCCGCCATCCACGCAACTATAACAAGTAATTAATGTGTAAAAGATATCTAGGGAGTAGTGAAATCTAAGTAAACACAACTTCTCCACTTATTGCTCAAAACCTTAGTTAATTTAGTTTATTTTCATTTCTAGTATTTTATTTTGATTGCATCTTTAGTATTGGGTTAGTTGACTAGCAACTAATTCCGCACAAATCCTTCAAAACCCGAGATTTTTACTTGCTTTCTAAAAAATATAAAAAATACAAAAATAATCATCCCTCATCTTTAGAACTAGTATTTAGGTTTTCTAATCCTAGCGACACTATTCCTAGCTGAACGATCAATCCCCCGGTACTTGTCACTATACTATACTACAACGATCAGGTACACTGCCTGGTAGGGGTTGTAAGCTTCTCAAGATCCCTTGAGAGGTAAAGCCTGGTGCGATTCCCACATATCAGTGTATAATCCGAAAAACCAAGGACTGATTCTGCACTTCTCCATAAATGTGATCCAAGGGCCTTAATTGACATTCTCTGATTCTTTAGCAACTTGTTTTGCCAAATTGCTCAAATATGCTCCATAATTAAGAACTCCTTCCCCGGATTCGGCTTTTGATCCTTCTTTCCAATCTCATGCTCGTTTTTGTCTTTTTTAGCTCATTTTTGTCCAATTTTCAATATACGTACCTACACATTCAAAAACACAAAAACAACGTATTTTTGGCATAATTGGTTAGTTTTTGGTCTCATTAGTCTGGTTTTTGGTCAAATAATAGTGAGTGAATAAGCACTCACCAAAATCCCCCAGACTAAGGTATTGTCGTGTCCTCACGCAATGTGATCAATTCACGCTTTTGGGATAAATAATTTCAAAAACTCTTTCTACTAACTTTGTAAAGTAGCAAGGAGGTTCGAAAGAAGTGATAAAATCATTTATTCCCGAAAACGCTCCGTTTTCCAAAATTTTTCTTTTATTCCTTTGTTCCACTTACACTTCTATTTTTACTTTTCCATACTTTATTCTTGTGACGGTTTGCCGAACTTTCATTATTTTACAATAATTATTAGGGTCAACAAGTAGAAACACTTCTTATTTAAGAAGTGACCATACGGATAAAAATCGTCATCCTTGATTTTTCACGAGTCCCCAAACTAAGCGTACAAACAAGATCACAGCTTATCTACAAATTAGATGCTAACACTACTCAAAACAGTTACTTGTGGAAACTCCTTACTCCCATTTTCTAGGTTTTGTATCTCAATATTTTATTTTGTTGAGAAATGAATTTCTTCATATTTTCTCGTTTCGATAATTTTTAAGTCCGATAGTGATACCTAAGTTAAAACAATAAGTAGTTATTCATTTTCTCTTAAGAACCACTGCAATAGAAATTCGGTCCACATAAAGGAATTTTGGTACATACAATATCATAAGTATAAGTTGCGGAGTACTACACGTGCACCTCATGTAATTGATTACTAATCAAAAACATGCACCTCACGCGCCAACAACTTATTTATACATAAGCTCTTATTCATCATAACTTTCAACTTTCACTTTTTTTCATTTTTTTTTCATACTTTTCACTTTTTTCTTCATAACATCAATGGAAGCTTATCGGGTAGCTCCGAAACCACATAGATAATAAACTTTTGACTTTTGATTTTTTCACTTTTTTCTCTTATTTTTGATGTTCCTTGATATGTACCCAACTTCTAAAGCAAAAATTCTCTTAAGAAAACAAAGAACTAAATATTATTCAAACCTAAATACCACTAATTAACCTAGAACATCTATTATATATTGGTGACGTATCTGATGGGAGTAAAAAGCCACAAGTACCTCTTATGAGCTCTAAAGAGAACCACTACTCCACGTTTAGCATCTAACTTCTAAATAAACTCTATCATTTCTTGCTCTTCGCAATTTAAGATTCCAAATAATGAAACCCGCGAATACTAAGCCGATAATCAGCCACGCATATATAAAGTCAGTTACGGAAACTTGCAAATTCTAGAATAAGAATTCGCGTTTTCTAGCTCCTGATGTAAAAGACTAGCGAAAGCTTTTAAGCTGCGCATGTATAAAGTCAAGTACGGGAACTTGCAGATTCTTATGAAAGAATTCGCATTTTATAGCTCCTTGTGTACAAGACTAGCACAAGCTTATGTGATTATCATTGGTTAAGGGAACAAGCTAGGGCTCAACACGCCCGGTCAAGTCAAAATATTTATTCCTACTCTCGCTAGCAAGAAAGTCAACAAGGTGTCAAAACACTTATTCAAACTTTATTATATTTTTGCACAATTTTTTCAACTTTTCTCATTTTTTTTCTTTTCCATGACTTTTCATTCATTTTTCTTCAAAATTTTTGAAATTTTCAATTTTTTTCATTTTTTAGGAAAAACGGAGTTGCGAGAGTTCACAGCAAAGTGCAAGGCAAAAATCAGATCGAACGATCACCCCCCCAGACTAAAACGAAAAATTGTCCTCAATGTTTAAAAGGTAAGGGTTCTCCTACATAAATCTACGGCCGTTTATTAATTATGCCAAAAGATAAATGTTAGTCGATAAGATTAGGATATTTGATAAGCAACGAAGGATGAGACTCGAGTGAAGACAAAACCACGAGCATGAGAGTCTTCAAACTTCGGGCAAATCCTGGACATTCACAAACAACAACGAAACACAAGATTTGGAAGAGGTCGCCCTCCTCACGTCACGTTAGAAAGAAAATAGTAAATTAAGAAGATGAAAAGGATAAGCATGGGGTTCCTCCCACGAAGCGCTTGTTTTTGTTCACCGAGTCACATGAGCTTGACTCGATCCCCGAATTAATTCGTCCTTGGGGAGAGTAGATGAAACGGACACATGGCACAAAAGATAAAAATGCCAGGGTCAAATACGGTGTCTTCACTCCCGGTGGAGTGGAAAGAAGAAATGATGGTATAAGTATAGAATGGTTTAAACACTTGGATGATAAAAGGAACATCTTGTTCAAAACTTTCGTCCACCACTTCAAAAATATCATCATTCGTACCGGATTCAAAATCTTTATCGGGTGGTTTCGCGGATGGACGAGAAGAAAGTAAATCGGAAAGAATATCATTCTCGTCATTCTCAATACCCGGTGGTATCAAGTCATCCGTAGCAAGAAATCGATCAACATCCTCTAAAAGAGGGTCACGTGACGGATTATCAGAAATAGGTATAGAGTCGATCTCAAAAGTAAAGCATTCATAATCCGGAAGAGAGATATCAGCATGAATAGTGGAATTGCCACTACTCGTCTCTTCAAATCCAAAAATTTCAAGCTCGGGTAAGAAATCACTATCCATAACGGGGATAGGAGAAAAAGTCGAAGGATCATTCAATGCCTCGATCTTAGAAATGAGAAGATAAACTTTGGATAATTTTTCACGAAGAGTTTCATCTTGAATTTCTGCATCATCATCTTCATCGATATCTCCATAAGAATCTTCATCACTCGTAGTATACTCATTGTGAGAATCGGAATAACTTTCAACTTCATAAAAATCTTCATTGCTCATTGGAGGGAGAGAAGTTGACGGTTCTTCATTCAATAATTCTTCAAGGAGACGAATATCTTCCTCTGGATCAAAATTAGTATCTTCAACCATCGTCGAATTAATTTCAATGTTAGCAAGACAAGCCTCGATCTCGTCTAAAACGACATCACTCCTCTCAACCGGTGTGAAAGAAGGATAGGAAGAATCAGAAACAATTTTAGAATCACCGTTAGAAATTTCCCCGGACTCACTTGGGATTGGGATGAGGTTCTCAACACTAGACTTATTGAATTCGTCCGATTCCGTTGCCGGAATAGTGTTTAGATGCTCGTCCCCCATTATTAGAGAGTCCTCGGGTTCTATGGAAGTAGAGATAGATTCTTTTTGAGGGTTAAGAACGATTGTAATCGTGGAATCATCATCGTCGTCGTACATACAACACTCACAAAATTTAGATTTTCGTTCTTCGGCAAGAAGTTCTTCCATCGATTTCACTTGAGGCTCGGAAGTATGCGTATAACGATTAGCCACCATTTCTTTTAACTGCCCGATCATGGTTTTGATTTCAACAATTTTATTAGTCAAATCAGAATTTTGTGGGGGTTGGTTAAAACCATGAGAATCGTAATATAAATTCGGCTCATAAAAATTTTCAGACGATCCCCCACAATGTTCAAAACTCGATGTATTTTGAAATGAATCACCATTGCAATACGGATCTTGCTCATAAAAGTTTTGAGGATAAAAATCAAAGCTCGGATTGTAAGCGTAAGACGTGTCAGCACTCGGGACATAGCACATACAATTAGCGTATCCACATTCATTACAAAAACATTGCCCACACGGCATTCCTTCTTCGAAAGGGTTTCCACAATTATAACAATTAAACGAAGGTGGTGGTGGTGTATAGTAATCGGGAACGTTTGACGGATTGTTGAACGATCTTTGATCATACTCGGGAGAATTACAATTCCAACAAACGCCATCACGAATATCATCGCCACATTGGTCGCACGTACACCATACACACAACCCTAAAAAAAACGGTTCTCCACAATTGAAACAAATCGGATCCATAAGAATTAAATATAAGAGGGTTTGAGAAGAAAAATCAAATATTTAGAGGATATGAAGATTATTTTTGGTTTTTATATTTATAGAAAAACAAATCACAAAAACTTTTATTTTTTTTTTTGTAAAACGTTACGTTAATTGAAAACCGTTTCTTTCAAAACCACGCGCGACGGGACGGGAAAAAAGAGTGTTTCTCTCTTCAGCTAGCAATTTAATGTCTTGGCTTCCGTTTTTTCCGCTTAATCGGTTGTAGTTATTGAAATAATCCGATAATCAACTAATTTCACGTTTATGTTATATTGTGAGACTTTTTTGGTTTACAACGCCCTTCCTTTCGGTCGAGTCGAGGCTGTAACTTTTATTATTTTTTTTGGTATTTTGTAAACACTTTAGGAAAAGTATTTTGAATTTTTCAATTTTTATATTTTTTATAGAAAATATATACAAGATAGAGGAAGGCTTAACAAAACACGATTTTTCAAAACGATATTCAAAAACTCACTTCGACCTTCCCCGGCAGCGGCGCCATTTTGATAAAGTCTTTTTCTAGTATATAATTATTCCGAAGAAATACCGGTGAAAGTATTTCCCGGGTCGTTTTCCCAACGAAGGTAGAATGGAGTCGTGAATTGTCGAATTGCGAAATCGAGTCGTGAAAAGTGGTAAAATGAAAAATATGATTTTAGAGTTCAAATTATGATAAGAAATAATGAAATAAGAAGAATGTATAAGCTAGGTATGTACAAATGTTGAAAACGTAAAAACGGAAATTCAAACGCGAATATAAAACGTAACGTACAAAATTAAACGCGACTTTTAATCTAAAAATGATCCTACAAATTTGAAACAATTTTCTAAAAATCTTAAACTATTAAAAAGAATTTTAAGAAAAAGAAAAATATTTTTTAGACTTTTTATTTATTTTCTAGAATTTATTTTCTATTTTTGGAATTAAAAAGTAATTAAAAATAAAAGAAAATGTGAAAAATAATAGGAAAATTATGAAAATTAATCTAAAAAATCTAAAATATTATAGAAGAATTTTCTAAACTATTTTTGTATTTTTCAAAGCTTTTTCTGATTTTTTATGGATTTTTGTTATTTAAAATTGATTATTAACTAAAAGAAATTAAGAAAAATAGTAAATTAACTCAGAAAATTATGAAAATTTTACAGAAAATCTAAAATATTATAATAAACTTGCAAAAAAATTTTGGAAAAGAAATGTTAAGCAGAAATGCTTATTTTGGCCAAAACAGCTTATGGCAAGTGCTTATTAATAAGCACTTGCCACAAGAATTTACCAAACTGATACCACAGATGTTTTATACTACAATAAGCATAAAGAAACTCAGATATGAACATGAAGAGCACAGAAGCAATAGATGCAAGCAATAAGCAGTCTATAATAAGCTAATGAATAAGCAAACACAACACAGATTAAGCTATGAGCTATGAAATGAATGAAGTAGCTACAACACAACTAAACTAACTCATAACACTCAAATCAGCATAAGTACAATCTCAAAAGAACACAAGCAGCCCAATTGAACAACTCAGAAAACTACTCCTACACCACCAATAAGCAGACCTGATTAAGCAGTTCCAATAAGCTCTATATAAGAAACCTATGGGGGCAAAATTGAGACTACCATACAGAGAAGCTAAAAACCAAAAAGCTCATTCTAATACTAATTTATGCTACTCTAAATGATGCCATGAAAGTAAGTCTAAACCTGTGGTGGTGCTCAGACATACAACTTCCAACAACTATTCAAATAAGCAAATAAGTTCAAAACACAGATGTTCTTTTTGTTTATGATTAACCAGCTACTAAGGAACACAATTCAACAAACCAAATCTATTTCCAATTAGTTATAAATCCTACAAGAGATCTAAAAATTCTGGGCAAAAACTGAGTGCTAACAAGTTTGACTATTTAATATGCAATAAAACTTTGACTGAGACTAAATTCTACTGATCAATGCTACTATTATTTGTAATGATAAGCTGAAACTACACTAGATTAAGCTATATTAATCAATTATGCAACTAAATCTACAAGCATGCCAACTGATTCCATTATACTTAACTGTAAATGAAAGTAGAAAACTATTTTGACTTTTAATGTAATGAACTACTATTTATATGATCCAAAATCCTATTACTATCTATATGCAACTTTTGTGAAACACCAATACAGCAAATAACTAACTAATCTACTCTTAACCTAGTTAAGACAAACACCCCTATATAAGGCAGTTTAACTACAATAAGCTGATAAACATCTAAAATCATCCTATCCACTATCATACTGAATCACATAACCAGATTTGATCACAAATCAACAGCTAAAATCAACAATAAACAACAGCAAAACAGAATCACATCTATACTAATATTGAATCAAAACTGAAAATGAAAGAGACTTACAAAAGGAAATCCCCTCAGCTCAAAATAGAGGGGTTCACTATGCAAGCCTATCTCTTGATAGGCCAAAGGTTTCCATAACTCCTTTTGGACTACCACAATCCACCATTATTCATCATAATCCACCTCAGTTGACTTTGTTGACTATGAACTTTATGATCAATGAGACTGAAGTAACTATAACAAAATCTAACATAGAACTGAAATGAAATGTACAATTCTGAAAACAAGCTTACTTGAAAACTTACTTCAATTAAAACTATATCTACTATTTTTTTTCTTTTTCTAATTTAATAAATTTACTCAAAACTCTTAAAAGTTATTTAAAACTGAATTGGAATTTAAAACTTGAGTCAACTATTTAACAAACTACAATAAGCTGAATAGTAAAAGAGATTTTCTAAACTAATAAGCAATAATAACAAACAGTAGACAAGAATAAGCTAAAATTGATTTAAAAAACTGAATTACATTAAAAGTTAAGAGTTACAACTTAAATGAATTACAAGTCTAAAGAGATTTTGGCAGAGTTTGGCTATTCCAAACTCCACACCTCTAATCTATTACAAGCTCCTATTTATAGGATAAGTGAGGAGAAGAGTGAGGATAAGCTCACGGATTGCCATGTTGGCAATCCGTGTGAGTTTGTGTTTGTTTATAGCCATTCTGAGCCCCTTGATCAACTTCAATCATTTCCCAATTGATAATAGCCCTTGGATCAGAATTCATGACGCGTTTCATCCAATAGAAAGCAACCGCGTATACCATTCGTGTGCTTCTTTGAGTCCTGACACTCTGACATCATCTGATACTTCTAGAAGATTACTTGATTTGACATTACTACCTTTAATTGTGGTAATTAAGGGCAGGGTTGAGGGTGAAAAGGGGTGGAGGGAAAAGTATACGGGTAATAATATTTTACTATTCTTTGACCGTTTGTTTTTGGTATTTGGACTAGGCTTAATGATTTTCAGAATTTGGTATGTAGAATACTAACTATGTAGGAAACATGTTCAAGTAGTGATGTGAGAGACGTAGAAGTGAGGAGGAGGAATGAGGAAAAAGAAAGAAGGAACCTTGAAAGAAAGAGAGAAATATTAGATTGAGGTTGAAATGAAGGTCCAACCCTCTCCACATGTGGAGAGGGGTATTTATACTTACAATATAACGCCCACTCCCGGGCTGTGGATCAGGCATACAGTGGGTGAAGACCCGTCCTTCTTCCACGGTGTTACTAAAACTAATACTAATTAACTAATAAACAAACTAACTACGAGCTAACTTAATGCTATTACAATCATTAGGTGACCGAGACTTTTACAGGAATATTTGTATTCCTAACAATCTCCCCCTAAGCGAGGTCACCTTTGAAATTAAGATCTTTGGTCTTTAAGCATTCTTTAGTCTTTGTAGCTCGTAGGATCTGATTCTTCACTTTTCAACACACTTCGTACTTCA
The DNA here is from genome assembly GCA_030686995.1 of Artemisia argyi. NCBI lineage: Eukaryota > Viridiplantae > Streptophyta > Magnoliopsida > Asterales > Asteraceae > Artemisia > Artemisia argyi. The sequence goes on along the minus strand of CM060681.1, from coordinate 20,420,414 downwards.
AGCAAGCAAACTTGTGATTTGAATTCCTTTGAGATATGTGATCTTTGAGCTTCTTTGAGATCATCAGCCAAAGTAAATCTCCAATCTCATCCATAGTTGTATTGCCTTCATGTGATGTAGTGACAAGGGACCATCATGCTCACACCCTTCTGTATCTGGAGACGTTGCATTAGAGTTTGTAGATTGGGAGACCTTTTCATCAGAGTTGCGGAAACGTTGTTAGTAGACTCTCAACATTTGTTGTAACAAGTCTCTCATCTTCATAGATAGTGTGGAGGATGTGTGAGCATGAGGTATGGATTGACCCGATTCAGCTGGAAACTGGAGCCATCAACGCCATCTTTATATGTGTCCCTGAAATAAAACAGTTAGCAATAAAGATAGAGAACGAATATGGCTTTGTCATTCGTTCTACGAGGACAGACTACCCTCCGGTTTTGTGAAAACCGACCTGTGATCAGGTAGAGTCTCTTTTAAAGAAGACTCTCCTTGACAGGAATTTCCAGCTTGTAGTAATGAATTTTCCAAAGAATCCACTTCGGAATCTTCATACTTAGCATGTTCTCATACCGGAACGTCTCAAAGCAGACAGCACGATAGAGTGAATCGGTGAATAGATATTTACGAATTGATGAGAATTTGATTTATAGAAATCACTCGCGTGTCATATGATAAACATTTTTGAGACACGACGAGAGTTTTAAACTTTGAATCACATTTCCATCAAAAATACTTTTGTTTGAAAGATATTACACAAACAATGTGCTCGAAAAATTAGTTTGTGAGCACATTGAAAGGTTTTAGCAAAAGTATCCGTCAATCCATATCCTGGAACAAGTTTGATTCAATGTTGAATCGCACCATTGTTGCTTTCCAGTTGTCACTTGATCATTGATCCAAGATGGATCTCACATGTCACCTACCAAGAACTTGAGAGATGTTCGCTCTAGAAGGATTTCCATCGTCATTGTGAATATTATCATATCACTCGGATGTTCTGGCAATACCACAAGGATAATGCGTAGGACTCTAAATAATTTATCTTATTTTCCACATTGTGTGAAACAATAAGCATATTTGGAATGTGTCCTATCGAGATTTATGGATGATCTCATGGCTCTAGACTCAATAGAGCGTTTTGATCCGCTCCTGGAGACTGGGGAGGCGTCTCCTGTTTTAGGTATCAACATAGCTCGCAATGAGCGGTCGATACATTGTACAGGGTTCCCCGTGAGAATGAAACAAGCTCTTTTAAGAGAACTTGAGTGGTTGGGAAGTTTGGTGCAGTGCGTCACTGGGTCCATGACGTCTTGTCTTCAATACCGGTGTTACCTTAGTAACCGCCAGTAGATTATGAATTGAACCCGGTTTCTGCCCTAAGGTTGAATATATGGAGGGCTATTTCTTTTCACCCTTTCTCATTATATTTCTTTTTCATTCTTCAACCCCTTCAGTGCTTACCGAGACTTCACCACTAGAACCTTGTTGGGTTTGTTCCAGTCCTAGCTCTATCTCAGTCCGCACTCTTCCCTTTCTCACTTTACTCCTTTTTCCAATCATTCCTAAGGACTTCTATTCTATCTAGAGGATTGTCCCTGGGAAGATCCTTCCGGTTCTGGTGGATCATGGGAATTCATACCTAACCTTAACCAACCTTATAACTCCATGCATAAAGATAAATGGTCGGTCTTTGGTATAACTTCCACAAACGCCTTTTGCTCCCCCTCAATATGTGCATCGATATTCGAAAGTGTTTAGCACATATGTGGGAGCATATTTATTGAGTCCAAAAGATCACTTATTGATTATCAGATTTCATATTTAAATCACATTCTCTCCCCCGATCAAAAATTTCAAATCTTTTGAGATTTTGGATCCCGATTGATTTAAATAAGTTAGAAAACGTTTGGGAGAGAAATGCGGTTAATTTTTAATATTTTCTGATAAAAGGAACCCTTTTTGCTCCCCCTCAATCTGTGAGGGAGGTTGTTATGTGTCAGATTTGAAGAGTTTACAAAAAGATTTGAAGATTTAACGAAAACTCTTTGAAAATGTACTCATTCTGACACATAACACATCACAAGTCATTTTGTTGCAAGGTTTTTTTTTTGTACGAAGTGTGGGGAGTTTTGATGATACATAAAATTTTGAGAAATCAGTCTCCCCCTCAATCAATGACGGATGTTAAAACTGAAATATTTTTAGAAAATGTAAAAGTCATTGATTGAGTGAAAATTTTATCAAACTTTTGAGTTCAATTTGATTTTCAGTCAAAATCTCATGGTACCACCAAGTTTTGCACAAATACTTTCCGAAAAAATCATAGAAGGGAAAGTATTTGGCGATAAAAAGAAGACTTCTCTTCTTTATCAAGAAATAATGCACTGAAACGTACATTAGATCGAGGGTGCATGAATATCAAGTAATTCACGCTCGGATGAACGGCACCCTTTGTTAGGAACAACCGTCTTTTTGGCGACGTGTTTTCCTTAATTTTGAAAACCGGGTTGCTATCTGAAGTAATAGCAAACCATTTTTATGAAGACCGGGTTGTAGCCTGAAATGACTACAAGCCATATTTTTAAGAATGTTTTGAGAAACGACATGTTTTAGAAAAAAAAAAAAAAAAAAAAAAAAAAAAAAAAAAAAAAAAAACTTTATTTGAAACCGAAAAACTCTTGCTCAAGCATATGTATGATTCCGTGTCATTATTGAATGACATTTCTAGAAACGTACATAATATTGATTACACAAGAGACATGTCGTTAGAAGAATATTTTTGGTTTTTATAATTTTTTTTTTTTTTTTTTTTTTTTTTAGCTTTTATATTTCTCTTTTTCTTTTTAATTTGATACTATACAAGGATATGTGAAGCAACCCCTTTACTCCTCTTGATCTTCCTGAAGACGATTGAGATCCTCAGGTGTGAGACTCTTCATACCAAGGCGTGGGAGGATGAAGTGAAACCGTTCCCTTGAAAGTGCTTTGGTGAAGATATCGGCTAGTTGGAACTCAGTCCTCACAAAGTAAAGTTCCACAATTCCTTTCTCAACTTGCTCCCTGATGAAGTGATGTCGAATGTCAATGTGTTTAGTTCTTGAATGCTGGACATTGTTGCAGCAGAGTGCAATTGCACTTTTGTTGTCACAGTACATAGGAATCTTATTGCATATGAAGCCATAGTCAGAAAGTTGAGATCGCATCCAGAGGATCTGAGCACAGCATGATGACATAGCAATGTATTCAGCTTCAGTGGAGGAGATAGATGTACTCATTTGTTTCTTTGAAGACCAACTGACAAGCTTATTTCCTAAAAACTGTGCACCCCCAGATGTACTGCGACGAGTGTCCTGACATCCAGCATGATCAGCATCCGAATATGCTGTGAGAGCCATAGAAGTTTCTTTAGGGTACCAAAGGCCCATGTGGATTGTTCCTTTAAGGTATCGAAAGACTCTCTTGACAGCTTCCAAATGTTTCTTGGTGGGTTTGGATTGATACCGGGCACAAATGCAAACTGCAAATAGAAGGTCGGGTCTGCTTGCAGTAAGGTACATTAAGGAGCCAATCATGCTTCGATACATGGTTTGGTCGACTGGAATTCCCACATCATCTTCGTCAAGTTTTGATCGTTCAATCATAGGAGTATCAACTGAATCACTGGAGTCGAATCCAAATTTCTTCAAAATTTCATTGGCGTATTTGGATTGATTGATGAATATGCCATTGGGGTTTTGAGAAATTTGCAGTCCTAGAAAGAATGACATTTGACCCATCATAGACATTTGGAATTCGGAGCTCATCTCTTGAGAGAAACGATCACATTCTGTGGGATCAGATGAGGCAAAGATGATGTCATCGATATAGATTTGTACATGTAGGAGGTTCTTGCCCGCTTTTCTGGTAAAGAGGGTAGGATCAACAACGCCTTTGGAAAATTTGTTGGCCAGAAGAAATTTAGTCAAGGTGTCGTACCACGCCCTGGGTGCTTGTTTGAGCCCATATAGAGCCTTCTTTAATCGATACACGTGATTAGGGCGTTCTGGATCCACAAAACCTTCGGGTTGAGATACGTACACCACCTCTTTCAGATCCCCATTTAAGAATGCGGTCTTGACATCCATTTGATAAACCACCATGTTTTGACTTGCAGCATTAGCGAGAAAGATCCTTATGGCTTCTATTCTAGCAACTGGGGCGAAGGATTCTTCAAAGTCAATACCTTCTTCTATTCGATATCCTTTTGCCACAAGCCTAGCTTTGTTTTTCAAAACATCTCCATGCTCATCAAGTTTAACCTTGAATATCCATTTGAGAGCAATGATCATAGCACACTCGGGAGGTGGTACTAGTTCCCAGACATCCAGACGGTCAAATTCATGAATTTCGTCCACCATTGCAGTGAACCATGAATATTTAGACATTGCATCCTTGACGCTTTTTGGTTCAGCTTTAGAAAGAACAGAATTGAAGAAGCACCACAATGCGTCGGTTGCAAGTTGCTTGCGGGTCGATACTGGACGTGAAGGGTTCCCAATAATGTTGTCAATAGGATGATCATTGGTCCATTTTCGAAGATATTAGAATGTGGAACTGAGGTAGCCGTGTTAGATTCGTCAGAGGATGTTACATCATTTGATTGTTCAGGGGCAAAGATGTTAACAAACGGCTCATTATCAGGTGTGTAACACCCCCAAAATTCGATACAGCGGAAGACTCAACAAGCTTTCGGGGTGCTACGGGGATTGGTATCCATTCAAAGTCATGTAAGAACGAGATAAAGTAAACATAGGAAAAACAAAACCAAAACGGGTTTTTAAAGTTTACATTTATCTCACATTCATTCAGAGTCAGGCCCAAAAGAAATAAACGTAGGTCCACAATAGTTTATCAGAGTTTTAGAAAAGTAGATCCATAACCGGTACCATTGCCAAGCCTCCAATCCAAGCATCCATAGAGCATCACTTAATTTCCTGAGAAAACGTGCTAAAAGTCAGCTTTCGCTGGTGAGATCATAGGTTTAAATTCATCTAACAATATAGTGGACATATACGCAAAACGCTTGCTAGCTAGACTAAGGATTCGCTAAAAGCCTGCGGATACCCTCCGCTCCAACAAAACACACGGATACCCTTCCGTACTAACAAAACACACGGATACCCTTCCGTACTAACGTAGATATCCGGGTAGCCCCCGCAATACCAATAATAACTCGGATAACCTCCGGAATATTAATAACCTATAGGTGCACACTACAGTATCTAAATAAGTCAACCTTGAATAGTACACACGAAACTATGTGACTAAAGCTGACAATCCACCAATAACCAAATAAGCCAACCTTGAATAGTACACACAAAATATATGTGACTAAAGCTCACAATCCATCAATAACCAAATAAGCCAACCTTGAATAGTACACACAAAATATATGTGACTAAAGCTGACAATAGATCCTAGTCCATACGCATAGCAAGTTTAGAAAGAATATAAAAGCGCTAATAGTCCACGTAAAATGATTTGCACGTTTCTCACCCCAATCATTGAAAACATAGTTCAAGAGTAAAAAGTGGGGCTATGACTCACCTCAAGTCCAGAATTCAACAATAAGAAATCGGTAGAGGTAAGATGTATAGTAACTCAAAAGACGGCAACTACGGACTCGGCACGACCTAACAATATCAACTCGTTCAGAAATCATTTCCTCAATTTCAAGATATTCCCAAACCCGGACGAGAATCCGTTTTATTTCCGAAAATCCATTTCGTATTAGTTTGGTGTATTTGCGTTTGGTATCCATACGGGTGGTGGGTCGACACAAGACAAACCAAAAAGGTCACACAAAGAATAATATATTAAACTATGGATCTAATATTAGTCCAATATATCATTTAAATAAATCATCGAAGCTTATCAAATCCGTCGATTTGGTAATCCCCATATTTATTTACTTAATATACCATTCTAAGATTATACCTGAATCCTAGGTCACACATTGCACATAAAGTACTATATGGTATATATCAAAGTTTAATAAATTCCCTAATTATGCCGTTAAGCTTACCAAATTCGTCAATTTGGCAACCTCACGAGATACTTAGTAATTTATTATTCCCCGTACATATACCACAACCTATGGGTGTCGTAGGATACGATGCCCATTAATATACTCAATTTAAATAACTAAATAGCTCTTATTTAACCCGTCGATTAAATAAGTTACGTAGTTATCGAAAGTGAATGTATTAATCGTCATATATCCGTGACAACACGAACGTCACAAATAATAAACCACTTGGACTCAAGTGACCACGATCCCGTATAACTCGATAGTTTTCCTCATTTATTAAAAAGATATTATTTGGTTTAGTATTTATTTAACGTTAAAGATTTCGTCGTTAATTATAGTCGTTTAATTATAATAGCGCTCGTAATATTATTACGCTACTTTCATAGCATAATACTTATAGTCGCGTTATTATTATAATATTACTCGTGATCGTTTTATTATTAATATACGCACTTGTATAAATATATATACGTTTTCACGTTTATATATATTTATATAAACGTTTATATTATTAATAATATTATTACGAGTTTTATTAGTTGTGTTTAATTATAAATAATTATCGAGTCATACGAAATGGCCACATGTCCGAGTCATCACTCTCGGCTCATTGTCCAAGTCCAAATAAAATGATAATTAAGTCAAACCAATTAATCAATCTCCGTCCAACAATACCCAAATCACGTGCTACAACAATAGGGTCCGACTACGGCACCCGACTAACCTATCTCCGTCATTCTAATTGACCGTCTCACAATCGGTCCCCATAAACTCTTTTCGTCAACACATCTCCAAATTACCAAAAATAATATATCACAATGACAACAAAAGGAACCAAAAACCCATGACTTAATGACAGCAATAATAGCAACAATGAGAACCGGAAGACCCATTTGGGGTCTCGGCTAAGCTCCACGAGCCACAAGCCCAACCCCGAGACCACGAGAGTCCCGGTTAGGCTCGGCTGAGCACAAAATTAAACCAAACAAACCCTTGGGGTCTCGCTGTCACACTCAAACAACCATATCCAAAGAATATTAACCATTCGAATGGCAACCAAAAGCATATATAGTCGAGTATTCTCGACATCCAAACTAGGAGACCAAAATCAATCCAAACGCAAGGTAATAGGATCGAAATCCTCATTATCTTTAACCCAAGACCAAAATAATCAAGAAACAACACAAGCCGAGAGCAAAAGCTCTCGGTTATGTCTCGACTTCACCCAGAAATCAAACACCCGGATACCAAACGAACCATTCAACATTTAAAAAGTTATTTCCCATCATTATTTCAACGAAACCCATATAAGAAAATCGTGTACCCACGAATTGGGTAACACATCAAGACCCACGAGTTGAAACTCGTGGTCACTCACCTTCAAAATGACTCCAATAAAATGTTTCTTCAAAACCCAACATGAAAAAGACGAAAAGGTGGTGTTTATGTGGCGATGGTGGTGATTTCGTGGTGTTAGAGGCGTTTATACGGCGCGTGGGTTATACCAACGGATAGATCTCGACGAGATGGTTAATATGGTGGTGGTAGTTTGGTCGTGGAGGTGACGGTGTGGTGGTGGCAGCCGGAAATGGTGTTTGGCGGCTAGGGTTAGAAGTAGGGGTAGAGAGAGAGAGAGAAATGAGAGGATGGTGATGAGTGGTTTGTGTGTTGTGTGAAGGTCCAGCTATCACAAGGACGATTTGTAGTAGTTTACTCTTTTTAAAAAAATCTTTTCTTCTTCTTTTATAAACAATAATAATAGTAATAATAATAACAATTAGTATGGGAAAGGTGGCTAGGAGTAAAACACACGGACCAAATCCCGTAACTTTTAAAATATTCCTACTCCCCCGAACCAAGCTCGTTCCCATTATTTAAACTTTCACGATACGTTCAATAATTAAATATATATATAGTCGAATCCGTAGACTCAAGACATAAAATTTTAGTTAGGTTATTCTAGTGCCGGAGTCAACGTAGTGCCAATAAAATCTCGAAATAAATTCTCATCATATCGATAAACCAAAATTCGATTCCATAAAAGTTTTAGATATAATCAACCAAAATATTGGTTTTTCAAGTTCGTTACGAATAAAATTCCAAATATAATTTTATAAACGAACTTTAATGTAATGCGGGTTTTCAAAATAACTCCCTAATTTGCCAGTTGTCACAAGGTGGAGCAAAAGGATTAACTTCAGATGTATTATCTACATTTGTTGCTCGCTGTGCAAGTGAAGGTTGGACATAAGACGTGCTAACCGATTGACTGATGGCGGGAGCTTCAGAATCCCATGACATTGAAGTGGATGGACCGTTATTGTCATCTTGATCATTCACCACCCCATCTGGTGGTTGAACCATTGCATCTTCAGGAGCGTTCATCTGTTGAGGTTCAAAGTATTCATCAAACATTGGGTCAAACAGTTTCTTCCAATCTTCACTTGTAGGAGGTACAAAAGGAGCAGCAGGGATGGGATTCTGTACAAGCCTGGAACTAATTGGTCCAGGGGACAAAAGGTTAGGTACGGGTCCAGAACTTGATTATCCAAGAACCGGTTGCTCAGTCAGCTCATCGAAAGTAACGTGGATTGATTCCATTATATCTCTGGTACGTTTGTTGTAGATTCGGTACCCCTTTCGCTCTGGAGCATAGCCCACGAAGAAACCAATGTCAGCCTTGGCCTTGAGTTTCCCAAGGTCTTCACTGTCATTGGTTGGATAGCAAAGTGCACCAAAAACTCGAAGAAACGAAAGATCGGGTTTTCTGCCATGAACCAGTTCATAGGGAGTCTTACAGTGGAGAGGATGTATCAAGGATCGGTTCTGTGTGTAACATGCAGTGGCAATTGCCTCAGCCCAAAGAAATAGAGGAGCTTTGGAAAAGATGAGCATAGTCCTAGCAGCTTCAACTAAGGTGCGATTGCGTCTTTCAACAACTCCATTTTGTTGAGGAGTTCGTGGAATGCTCTTTTGATGACTAATCCCGACACCTTCATAAAACAGAGTAAGTTGTCTGTTCACAAATTCTGTTCCATTATCAGTACGAATGACTCTAACTGTTTTGTTAAGGCGGACTTGCAACATCTTGATCGTAGAAATTTCACCCATGTGAATCGAGAGTAATCATCAACAATAACTAGCACATATTTCTTTCCATTGATACTTTGAATCCTCATTGGTCCACAAAGATCCATGTGAAGAGTATGAAGAACTTCCATGATTGAATTGACAGTTTTGGGTTTATGGGTATGCTTTTTGCTCTTGCCCATTTGACAGGCGGAACACAGATGGTCTTTTTCATACTTAAGTCTGGGCAAGCCTCGAACAAGATCCTTATGTGTAAGTTCATTGATGGTACCGAAGTTCAAATGGTTTAAACGACGATGCCACAACCATGACTTGTTCTTGGATGCTTTAGAGAGCAGACAAATTGGAGAGGACCGTAGCATATCTTCGATGGAGATGGTGTAAAGATTAGTGCCCCGACTCCCCTTGAGAAGATCAACACCATCTAATTCTCTAACAAAACAGGTGTGCTTTCTGAAGGCGACTTCGAGATCTGAGTCACAGAATTGACCAACAGAAAATAGATTGTGCCCAAGTCCTTCCACGTAGTAAACTCTGGATATAACACTGTCTCCAAAGACATAATCACCATAACCCATTATAGAACCAAAATGGTCATTCCCAAACCTAACCGTACCAATAAACTTTTCCACGAAATTCTTGAGCCTTGAGCGATCACCAGTCATATGTTTTGAGCAGCCTGAGTCCAAATACCAAAGGACGATTTGTACGACCTGCATTTGAAACCAGACAATCATGGATAACTGAAAAAGCTGGAGCCCCACACACAATTGGGGTCCGTTTGGTTAGAACACACAAATATTGGATTATCATAAGTAACAGATATCTCACTGGAGTATTCACATTTTGATGCACTAGAACTAGAAGTGGTATTTATTGCTTCTATTGGAAATAGTCTACCGGTAGGTCTCCACTTCCTAATAGGCATAACTCTAGAGTTAGTAATCCTAGTCACTGGGCACTTTTCCCTCAGAGTGAATTTCCTTCCAGTAGGTCTCCATTGATAACCAACATTAGTGAAAACTTTTCCTGTTTTATTCCATACTTGTTTTGCCCGTTTAACACTAGAAACATTCATAACTGGTGATTGCATAGTAGATTTAAGAAAGGACACAGCACATGCATCATGATTACCATAAAATAAGCATTTGTTACACGTCTTACAAATAGCATCAGAATTCGAATTAATTACATCATTGTTCACACAAATGTTTGAATCAACTCGATTCCTTTCACTAAGCAACACTTTATTGTTCCTAGATGATTCTTCTACTTCCTTCATAAGTGAGCTCTTAGCCGGCAAAGTCCTATCATTCTTTGTATTGCACTTAGGTTGTGACTTGCTAGCATTAGATACACCTTTTACTCCTGTAGAAGCAATGATGGGAACATTAGTCTGATTAGTTGCTACTTGTTTACTGGTGATCAAGATGGAGGATTGTGACATGATTTGGGGAAAGTCAACTGTGACATGCTTGTTGCCACTGAGAGGGTGCAATGCAGTTGTCCTATCCGACTTGGTATCATTCTTGGGGCATGATCCTATGGCATATTCTAATAATTCCTGGGCCCTATTAGTGAGGAAGCACGCACCAATAATAACATCATCAAGTGGTTTAGAAATCCTCTTATCTTCAATGGTTTCTCTAAGTATGGCCAGACAATCCTTAAGATTTCTAAGATAGTTGTTATGAACTAACTTATTGTTCCTAAGGGGAAGAGAAACATTCACAGCATCGCACGCATATTTATTACAAGCATATACAATGGAAATTGCATGATCACATGAAACAACGGGCATTTTACCCTTCACTATGGTCTTTAGATTCTCAATTTCTTTTAACAAAGAAGTGACTTTCTCATTGTTTTGGTCACGTGTTGTTTTGATAGACTCAAACAATTCTTTATAACGTTGTTTAGCGTTGGACATTTCAGCACGAAGCCACTCATTTTCATGTTGTAACTCATTGATAATGCCCTGTTTTTGAAAAATTTGAGAATCCATAGACTTCTGGTAATTGGTATTGGTCACATCGCTTCTGTTCGATTTTAATTGTGCAATTTGGACCTTCAACTTCCGAATCGTGTTTGAGTGAGCTTGAATTACTTCATCCTTTTTGGCTAATTCAAAACATGTATCAAATTCAGGAGCATCCGAAGATATCTTGGCATTTGATATTTTTATACTTTCTTCTAGATGTTGATATTTTAATTGTAGGTTCAGATTATCAACTTCTAGTTTTGAGAAATTCCTGACCATGTTATCATGATCATCGTTTTGAATTTTTTTAGTAAGTTTGTAATTCTCCCCCTCAAGCTCAATCACACGATTTTGGAAGACATTCAACGTAACCGACATTTCATGAAATTGTCGAGCAGATAGTGCAGAGTCGGTAACAGTATAAAACACATCTTTAGCAATGCAGTTAGCAATCAAATTTTCATTCATGATGAGAATGTTTTTCCTGTCAATTTCATTGTGTTTGAGATCAATAGCAAGTTGGTTACCCTCACTTTCCACTTCATCAAAAACCTTTTTCATTTGAGTCACATCATCATTAATGGTGTTTTTAAGTCCCTCAAAATGTTCTTTTAGAAGTTTAAAAATGGCATAACTTCAATTAGGTAACACTGTTTTGTTTGCTCAAAACCCCTTTCCCCTTCTGTAATCCCTGTAGGTGTAATTCTTATTTTACAGGTTTTCTCAAAGTCATTGAACAATTGACCTAGCACATACAGCCCAATTAGAGTATTACATTGTGTGGGAAGAGTGAAAGGTACAAGGTGCCTATGTGTGTTCAGGGGATAGGCAGTTGGGTGAGCAATTCTAAACATAGTGCGTGTGTTACCTACAACTCTTTCAGCTTGCATTTTCTCAATGTCAATATTCCAAAACACTTTTTCAGGAAAAATTCTCTTTTGAGGAACAAAAATTGCAGTATGATTGTCATTTGCATAATCATAGTGAAACACGAGATTCTTTGCAATGCATTTAGGATCCTTTAAATGTTCAGCAAGTTTTGCCCTAGTTCTATCCTCTGCCTCATTGATGTGGTCATAGGATCGTGTATCAGGAGGGGCATGGTTAGGTTCAAGCATAGTTTTTGCATCATATAATGCAGGTTGTGCACCTAGACCTATTCTAAGGAATCTTGCTTTGGGTTTGGAGGTATCATGTTCACTAAATTCATCACTTAACTTCCTGTGGCTTTCCATCATTTGAGCAGATTGAATGGTTTGGCCCTGTGTGTACAACTTATCTTCCAATTTATTTTTCAACGTTTTTAATTTTGAGAAGTCATTTAGAAGTTTAGTTTCTTTATCTTTGAATTCTTGTTTGATTGTAGTCAAATCTTTTTGAACCTCAAGTTTATGTTTGACGGTTTGATTCAATTGGTTCTTTAAAGAAACTAGTTCCCTTTTTAATGATTCTTGTTTGGAATTGTTTTTAGATATGTAAGTACGTAGTTGCCATTCCATTTTCTGCTCACGTTCATTCAGCTCAAACTTAGCGCGCTGCTCATAGATGTTTACTTGGTCCTTAAGGGTGTTAATTCTAGTGATCAGAGAATCATCAGGGTTGTATATAGAGTGCTCATATACCTCATATTTAGTAGAATCAATAGACGGCATGTCACTTGGTACAACTGGGGATCCATTGTCATTCACATACATTTCATATGGGATATTATTGGTATTACCCATATCAATGATGTTTGTGTTGACAATATTCTTGAGTTGTACAGAGTCACATGCCCCCTGTACAGGTGTAGAATTATTCAGATCATGTTTAGGAGATTTTGGTACCTCAGAGATGCCAGACGTGATGGATAAATCAGGATGCTGTGAAGAGGATGCTGCTGCAGACAGATTAGCCATGAAAATTGTTTGAGCAGTTGGTTCATCATCCACGTCTGAGTCAAATGCATCACACTCTTCAACTTGAAAGATATTTGGGTCATTAAGAGCCATGTCCTGAACAGGTTGATCATCCACATCAGCATCAAAGGTGTTCCCATCATTACCAGTCAGAAAGAGCAAAGCTTCTTCATCCAACACAGTCCCATTTTCTTGTGCCTGCATCAGCAACATCTTGTCTTTGAAGTACTCAGAGTTTTGGTGGCGTTTTGGGAGAGTGCAATTCCTAGCAATATGGCCCAACCCTCCACAGTTGTAGCATTTTGGCTGCTTAGCTTGTGCTTGAAGAGCATTCCCAACTCTGTACTGCCCGTTCTCTCTACCAGCATTTCTTTGGTTGAAGTTCTGTCTTCCCTGCACATTCTGCACCACTACCCGACCATCTTCAATGACTGCCTGATTACGTGGATTAGATGAGATTCTGAGCTGGTTGTTAGTAGATGGGAGTGCAGCCCTGAACTGTTGGACCAGTAAGGATACTTGGTTGGAGAGATTATCAATCATCATGTCAGTGTGAGAATACTCAGAATCAAGTTGAGTATTCAAAGCAGATGGTGAGGGAGTTGATGATTGACTATTGGTAGGGGTAGACCTGGAGGATGATTGTGATGGTTGAACTTGATCATTAGAGGTTTGATTAAATTGTTGAACATTGGAGACAAAAGCAAGAGATTCATTTGTTGCAGACGGATTGAGCTTTTCTTGCATTAGCCGATCACAAGCTGCATGTTTCTCATGTTGTTGGAGATACGCATACAGCTGTTCATGATTGGTATGCCTGAGACCCTTGTTGAGCTTAACAGCTGTGACAAACCTATCCCATTCCGGTGCCATGTTGTTCACGAATTTGGAGTTAAGCTGTATGTTGGGCATTGTTATCTTGATGGCTCTCATATCATTGACCAGCTTGTGGAATCTGACGTAATAGTCAGTGATGCTTTCACCTGGATTCATTTTGAAATGCTCAAATTCATCGTATAGCTGTGACTCACGATCTTCTTTAGTTAACTCAGACCCTGCAACAAGCATTTTGACATTATCCCAGACCGCCTTTGCTTCAGTGTTGAAGTTGATTAGTTTGTAGACATCTTTGGGAAGGCCTTGAATGATGATATTTGATGCTCTGATGTCTGCATCATAGCGTTTCTTTTCTTCTTCAGACAACTCATTGTAAGTGCGAGGTCTATCAGGACCAAACACGGCCGGTAGTTGATCAGTTGCTTCTGAAATCGTGTCTCTAGTAGTACCCACTTGAAAGGGTCCCTCATCGATGGATTTCAGGATGTTAACCCCATTATCTTTACCTAGACAGTACAGCCGTATCCTTTGAGCCCATGATTCATAGTCAGTTCTATCCAACATCGGAGGTCGGGTGTCAGACCCCGCAGCTTGTATGTCATCGGAAGAAGTCGACATCACAAATAAGAAATTACCAAACCAAAAGAGGGAGATACTCGCAATATAAGGTACTAGTCGCAGGACAATTAAACCACAACTTGACCTAACCGCAGAACACTAACCTCAGAAAATACCAAACCGCAACAAAATCCAGCCGCAGTATGAACTAACCGCAATCAAAGCAAACCGCAGGCCAAAGATACTAACCGCAGGACACTAACCGCAAATAATACCAAACCGCAACAAAATCCAGTCGCAGTATGAACTAACCGCAACCTAAGCAAACCGCAGGCCAAAGATACTAACCGCAGGACACTAACCGCAAATAATACCAAACCGCAGATAATACCCAACCGCAGAACAGTTAACCGCAAATGATTAACCGCAGATAACTAAACGCAGACAGATAGCTAATCGCAGTGACAATGGTCCAAAAGTGTCACTATCGTTGCGTTTTGTTTGTATTCCCGAAATAGTAAACGCAGCAAGTTAATCGCAGATAGCAGAACTTAACCGCAACCAAGCAATGAAACAGTGGACTTAAACGCAACCATGAAATCCGCCCATAATCAACTCCAAACTTCAAATAGCTTAATGATATGGTAACACAAACTAAACTACAATGTTCTACAACCACTAATGAACATAAAAGTACATCACAAACATGTATAACAACACTAGAGAGATTAAACCAAGATGTTTTCCAAGAAAGTGACTCCAAGCTCACAAAACCACTCAAAACATCATCAAATTTGATTCTACAAGGCCCTAAGATGAAACCTTGGCTCTTGATACCAATTGTAGAATACTAACTATGTAGGAAACATGTTCAAGTAGTGATGTGAGAGACGTAGAAGTGAGGAGGAGGAAAGAGGAGAAAGAAAGAAGGAACCTTGAAAGAAAGAGAGAAATATTAGATTGAGGTTGAAATGAAGGTCCAACCCTCTCCACATGTGGAGAGGGGTATTTATACTTACAATATAACGCCCACTCCCGGGCTGTGGATCAGGCATACAGTGGGTGAAGACCCGTCCTTCTTCCACGGTGTTACTAAAACTAATACTAATTAACTAATAAACAAACTAACTACGAGCTAACTTAATGCTATTACAATCATTAGGTGACCGAGACTTTTACAGGAATATTTGTATTCCTAACATGGTATTATTAGAATCCAAGGACTAAAAGTGTATAATCCGAAAAACCAAGGACTGATTCTGCACTTCTCCATAAATGTGATCCAAGGGCCTTAATTGACATTCTCTGATTCTTTAGGGACTTGTTTTGCCAAATTGCTCAAATATGCTCCATAATTAAGAACTCCTTCCCCGGATTCGGCTTTTGATCCTTCTTTCCAATCTCGTGCTCGTGTTTGTCGTTTTTAGCTCATTTTTGACCAATTTTCAATATCCGTACCTGCACATTCAAAAACACAAAAACAACGTATTTTTGGCATAATTGGTTAGTTTTTGGTCTCATTAGTCCGGTTTTTGGTCAAATAATAGTGAGTGAATAAGCACTCACCACTTACAAAAAAAAATCATAATACACCACTATAATGCACATAATTTTAAGAATTATAAGATTAGAAACATAGTGTACACTACTTTGACTCAACTAGGTTGTTTCATTTTTTGCATAAAATTTTTCATATTTTATGCTGGTTGTGGTTTAGTAGTCTTTTTGGTTGTAGTTAATTGTCTTTTATGACCTATCATAATTGACTTGTGGTTGTGTCACGCGATTGCTTGCGGTTAATGTAGTATTTCAGCCACATTCAATTGTACTTAAACGTTTTTTCAGAGTAATATATTTTACGGGGTGGAAGACTCTTTACTCAAAAAAATGCACATATTAAATAAATAAATAAAAGCCGCATTAATGCTATTTAATGTAGTCAACTAATTAATTGTTCAATAAATACAATTATTAAAACACCCCTTACATAAGAAATACAAATTATCAAGCATATTGCACAACCAAATTAAATACAATTCATGCATTAAATGTCACTAATATAAATAATAAAGTGCATTATACAAATATTTAACCCGAACGGGCAACGGGCCAAATGGGCTTGAGCCCGAACGGGTGCGGGCCAAACGGGCTCGGGCCCGAACGGGCACAGGCTAAACGAAATTATTAATATCTGTAAATTTATTGTTGGAAAAAACATAATAAACTAAAATACATGATTTATCAAAAAAAAATTATTTCAGAGTACCTACCGCCACAACGCGCAGCAACCTTGCTACTCTGCTAGTTGTATTGATTTAGTCTTTCTGGTGAAGTGGTGAATTACATACACGTAATATTTTACTAGTTTTTTTTGAAATATAATATTTTACTAGTTGAATCTCATAATTCTCAATGTAATCAAACTCACTTTTTGCATGTTTACAAAAACTTTTTTTTGCAACTTCACATTCTTTTTCAACTCTTTTTCCATCAACTCACATTTATCTCACGGCGTATCACATTTAGCTTAAAATTTATAAATCTTGTTTCAAAAGGCATAATTACCAAACCTCAATGCAATTCAGAAACAACACCCAGTTTCATTTCTACCTAAAAATAGAAAAAGTTAATCTCCTCACATTCTATCTAATTATAATGCTCACGCACGCGCGGGTTTTTTTTGAAACTTTTTGAATGATATATTTTTATTTATTAAAAGACAAATAATTTAATGTTTGTTTTGTTTGATTTATGATTTTTTAATCATAGTTTTTTATTATTAGGGATAATCATTTAAAAGTTTAATCATATTGTTAGTTGCATCCTATTTATATTTTTTATATTTATCTTCTACCTGTTTAGTACATCAACAAAATGAATTTATAAATTTGTAAATTAAAAAATAACAATTAAAATATTACCTAATAAAGAAACATTATTTTTTTTTTAAATACGAAAGTCTCCACTTAAGGTTTTGTTTTATTATTTAAAAGATTTGGGACTATTATGTAATTAGAAAGGCTTAAAAATTCAGACTTTTACTTGCTAATTATAGAATAATCCCAATTGTGGGTGGCATCATACCATCTCATTCCGAACAAACTCACCGGAAAACGAGTTATAACATAAAACAACGCAATTAACCGTAAAAACCATGATCTCGTGACCTATCTCCGCCACATTCCGTCGTAACAACCGAATACAACGAGATTGGAGCGTTTCTGACGGTTGAATCGACGTAGAAACAAAAAAAGGTTACCGATAGGTCCGGTGATGAATTGCGGTCCCGTGAGGAAACTCGGAGGGAACCGGAGGTGGGGTAGGGGCAGGAAGTGGTTTCTGGTTTTCTGATGAGAGAAAAGCGGTTTTGGTTTTTGAAGAGAGAGAAAGAGGAACAGTAGATCTTATGGGCTTTTTGGAAAATGGAAAAAAGAAGTGAGATGTGGTATTTATAACTTCATATAGTTACAACTAATAAATGTATGTCTTTAATTTCAAAATATAGTCACATGGTATCCGCCGCCGCATTGCGCGAGTACCCTTCTAGTTCTCTTTAACATATGAAGCATTATTGTTAACTATGAAATGATTACTGTTAATTTATCAAATCTCAATAAGCTCGAGTTGATTCATGGGTTTGTAGCGGCATGGTATTATAGTTTATGCATTAGCTAACGCATAGATTAGCCTTATCTTATCTTTGTATAACTAACGAGTGATCGAATATTGTTTGTATAACTAACGAGTTTTAGTATCGACTACCTAAGTTCATTGTAAACTTCTATTGTTAGTGTATAAACTTCATATAAGACGTTCAAGGACTTTACTACCATCTCACTCGTGTTTTAATTCTTTAATTAGGACACTTACCACGATGTCTCACATCTCTCATGCTCACATTTACTTACTTAATGTTAAATTAGCCAAAGTAAGGTGTGATTAAGTCTAGTTTTGATTTTGAACCCGCTATAGATAACACGATAAGTTATACTTATGAACCCACTTGTTGAATATTTTTTCTTTGATTAATGCTTTTAGTAATAACTAGAGTCACCACCCAAGGTTTTTTTGCACCTTTTTATTTTAAAAGTCGTTATCTTTTTGACCGACTGATCCAGGGTTTGAACTCATCGCCACAAAGACTCAAAATGGGTAAAGCCCTCCCTTTTCATGAATTGAACTTTGAGACGTCTAACACTATTAGTGTTTAGTCAAAAACTTTCAAGTTCTTCAGGATGGGTGGGATATAGGGCAAAATAATAGTCTGAGATTACAATGTAAAATATATAGGTGGGATTTTGTAATTGTTTGAGTGGAATTCCAAAGAAACTGCAGCTAAAAGCCTGGATGCAAATGATGTTTGACTGCATTAGTGGTCCGAGAATATAAAGTTTTGGGATGAAAACATTCCTCCGGGACATGACTGGGAATTGAGGGACTCCCAACCCTGAGGAGAAACATCACCTTCGTCAAATATGTCAATAACGGTTTTGGAAAATCACCGGAGGTGAGGAGACCAGACTTTGACTCAAAACTCCTCCTTCCCATCAAATGTCATGTCTGGTACTAATGTCTAACATAATGGAGGTTAGTCAATATTACCCTGAATAGAAATAACCTTTCCAGTCATGATATATGAAGAGAGGTTCAATGCTTCCAGCGTGATCTCCCCATTCTTCGCATCATGATGATGGCTCTTTGTTTGAAGAAGATTGCATTGGCTCGTCGTTGGTGAATTGTGATGGTCATGTTCCCTCTGGTAAGTGATGTAATTATCTCATTTGTAACTTAATGTGTAATATGTTTTCATTTTGTTTTGATTATAATTTTTCTGTAAATTAAAAATTAAGAAGGATGAGCTAGTGTTAACTCATTTAAAACCTTGTGGAAGTATTATAGAAAGTTCATAAAATGATCCACATTCAAGAATAGTGTATAACATTTTATGTACATATTATAGTAGTATAAATAGGAGTTCCCTCATTTGACTCAATACACCCATAATCACTTGTATTCTCCCTTGTAACATTTTCTCAATAAAAATGAATAAATATTAAAACATTTCAATTTCAAAAAAGAAGAGAAAAAGATCACGAATACAAATATGAACACGTGTCCAAACAACTCATCTAAACATGTCAACCTATTTATACATTTGGTCAATCGATCATTTATAAAGTTTCGGCCATTAGAATATACAAAAAATCGACTTACCTAAAAAGTCCATAAAACACATCTTATGTAACTAAGAGAAAAGATCAATGCAAAACACATGTAAATATAACATTTACCAGGATATGTATAAGCCAAACTTTGTTGCTACAGTTTTTTGTGAGTGAATGTACAGTGAAATCTACAGTGAAAATACTAAAATATTAGCCCCCCTCTATCTCCTCCTCCTTCTTGAAGTTTCTTGCACCTAAATACACACAATCCATTATTAAAAAAAAACACGCACAAAAAAAACACAACCACAGGCGGCAACATCAACCCAAAAAACACATATACAAACACCGTATTCATTGTTTAAATTTTTGCACACTTAAGCAGGTAAAAGTTATGGATTTTGAAATTAGGGTTCTATTGGAATTTGGGGATTTTGTTTTTTGGGGTTAAATATTAAATTATTAAATTAGGGTTTTCTGATTATGGGTTTTCTTACCTTAAAAACAATTTTAGGCATATCATAATGGGTAAAATTTGTGGGTTTAGTTTGTTATTTGCTACTGTAAATCATACATTTGTTATGGTATTAGGTGAGATGAAACACATGGAGAAGAAGAAGGAACATATTCAGAGCCACAACAAGATGGGTTTGGTTTGGTTTGTTATTTATTTATTTATTTTTATTTTTAAATTTTTGGTTTTAATTTGGGGTTTCTCTTGATGTGTTGTACACAGAGGATGATGAGGTTAAATTTGATTTGAGGTGTCTGTGTGGTGTGAAGGTGTTGGTCAATGCGTGCTGCGGCTGATTCTGGTACAAACATACCATCATTTTTGGAGTTATTTTCCATTTAGGTTATGCGTTTGAGTAATTTTAGATGTTCAGTTTTTTTACACTCATTTTCTTTGATTGAATCATTTTCATTGACAGGAAAAAAATCGATGGTAAAAGTGGGGGAGGGCGGAGAAGGTTAATATGGTTAAAGTCGATGGATGCTCTTGGGGAGTTGGTTATCTCAAAGTGCTTACTAAGCAATCCAAAACATTACTTTTTGGAGTATGAGTTTTGGTAAGCAAACCCAAACACCCCTGTATAAGCCGTTACAATAAGTATTCACAATTCACAAACAGCCCTTTGCACTTTGAACATGAAGTTAAGCTTATTTATAATCTTAAAAAGGGTATGGTTATTATTTCATTTTATTTGGTTTTTCTTATATTTGTTGGATGATTGTGTTGATTTGCTAATCTGTGTTCATGTGAGGTGGGAAATGTTTATAAGCTGCTTAAAAGTTACCACATTAGCAAATTGTGTTTGGGTTTCTTTATTTTGTAATAATGCAATGATACCCGAAATAAAATTAATCATTTGTTGAATATTTTCAATCAAATCATTTTGTAAGAGGTTTTTTTGGTCAAGTGTGATGCTAAACTGTCATTCGTAAATAAGTAGGTACTTGCTTATTAGAAACTGCCTTTTTCACTTTAAATTAGCAAGAGAAGGAGAAGTAGTTTCAATGACACTTAAGTACGTAGTTTGAGTGACACATAACTATTGTTGCTTATAAATGACCAGATAGGCAAAAAAATAAATAAATAAATAAATAAATAAATAAAAAATAAAAAAACAGCAGTCCCAAGCACACCTACACATACATTGATATGAGAATCAAAGGATCTTGATTACTTTTGGGTTGTTTCGCTAATTCGTTTAAAGGGTCATTGGGTAAGCTTATTTTGTTACTTTGTGACCTAACGATGAGGTTGTTTGCATTATGGCAGGCTGACATGCTTGGAATAATGGTAAATTAAAATTAAATGAGGATTGTTGTAGTAATGGTGAATTGTGTAATTGACTATTCACCACAAGGACAACATGAAGATTCGCTAAATGAGATTATAAGGGATTAACTCATGAGGATACAACTAAGGTGATATAGATTTTATCTTAATTGCGTGACTTTTAATGGGTGAAATATATTTAAGTAGGAAACTTTAGACAATGTTAAAGCTGCTCATTAGTTTAATAAAAGAAGCAGTAAGAACTTTTGATAATCTATTGTACCAATCTCTAATTTAGTGCATCAAGCTTATCAAACTCCATTGCATTTTGTACTTAACTGAAATGATTTTATAAGGTAAGTCCTTTAGAAATCTTCAATTTATTATACCTAGGTGATCATAAAAACTGTAGCTTTAGAAAAATAGCATCGCTGTTTGTATATTATTATTTTTTTGTTATATTTTCGCGATTGTTACATGATTTGTTAAAGTGAATGTAGATTATTAGATCTGAATTTTGATCTTAGTTACAGTTACCGGTTTAACTGAAATCATAGGTTTGAATCAGTATGCATCTGCCCTGTTTGTGAGTCACCTTTTTTGTAAAATTACATGATTTGTAGAGTGTCGGATTCAAAGTTTCAGCTGTTGAATTCTGCTATATCGTAATGAGTTAAGACACTGATTCATCGATTATTTTGATGTACAGAATTTGTGATCCAAGGGAAGATAGAAGTGATATTGTAAGCGAGGTTGGAGGATGAGGGAAGGACATGGGTTTCAGTTAGAGACAGTTGGAGTATTGGAGGAAAAGGCCAACGCCACTGAGGCATTGGAGAGGAACAAATGTAATGCCGAAAAGGCCTAAATTAGGTCTGCACTTTGAGCTCGGAAAAAAGGCCGACCAAAAAGAGAAGGTGCGTTTTAAGTAACTTTTGTCAATTTAATATGTGTTATAGCAGATTTTCATAGTTTAGGAATCATTTTGACGAGTTTTAGCCGGATTTTGGCCTTATCTTATTTTAGATGAAAGCTTACAAACTCACTTTTTAGACCCTTATTACCATGAGCTTATTGACTTAAGCCAATAAGGTCTTATTGAACTTGATAACGTCCAAAGAGCGAGCTTTTAGCCTTTGCTAAACTCAAATAAGCCTATAAACAGGCTAAGTAAGCTTTTCCAAATGCCCCATGTATAAGTTCGTGAGTTTAAAATTTAATTATTTACTTTAAGGTATAGTGGGAGTTGGATTAGCATGGTACAGGAGTGGCTCGATGATGTTAATGGGGGATAAAACAACTAATAACTACCACTATATTTAACAAATCATAAAACCCAGAAACACCACCACCAACTAGCCAAGAAAAGCAACAACAAAAAGAGCAGACAAAACCGGATGAGGAAAAGAAAGGCGAGTCAGTCAAAAGACCACTCTTTCCAACATAATGTGCCCTCCCATTCATCAAGTACATTCTTAAGCATTCATTATTTATGTCTTCATGTGTATATCAGTATGAATATGATTACATGAATCATGTAATGATTATTATCTATTGTGCAGTGTTGAAATGGGCTCATCCTATGTGTTGTGTGCAAAACTAAAGTGCAAAATATTGCACAAAACCAGCAGCCCTGCAGCAATAGTTTTGATACTACTTGACCCGTAAAACAAACGGGTTTGCTATTCATGTGAGTTTATAGCCTTCCGTTCCATGTTTTGAATTCGATTCTTCTTTTGATTCTTAGATTTGATTGCTATTCTACAGGGAGCTACTGGACGTTCATTTGTAATAAGATCAAGTAGGTGGATGACAATATGTGATCATGGTAGGCTATCTCCCCATGAGCTGTGCACAGGTGAGTCTACGAATATTAATTTTCCCATCACCCGTGTCCCTTTTGATTGTTACTTCAACCGCTAAAGTTTCTGGCCATTAACATGGATGATAATAAACTATAATGAAAATTGTTAGTTTTATCATTTCAGATGTATTGAGACTTATGAGAAATCTGTTTAATTCACTTTTAAATGGGTCGATTCGGGTTCTGTTAATTTATAAGAGGTCAAATACCAGCAATAATTATATTTCAAACCTCAATTATAGATCAAAGAAAATAGATCAATTAGCAGTGTTTGTGAGTTGGCCCACCTTTGCACGCTACCCAATCTGTTTGACCCATTCATTTTGCCACCGGTTTATATTTAGCATCAACGGTTTTCCTACGTTGTGATGCATCGCAAATGTTTAGTTCGATCACCTTGCGATTTTGAATAAGGCATGCGAAACAATGGCTACCAATATAGGCTAACTAAATGTGAATGTCAATCCAAACACCCCCTAAGTTATCAGCTTTGTTGAGTAAAACCACTACCCGCCTAAATTCCATAAATAATAATATTCAATGTTCTAAATTTGACAATTCAATGACCCTACAGTTCAACATGTATCTGTGTTATATTATAGTGGCGAACACTGTGTGTGATCTAAGCTAATGTAGTTTAGGCGAAAATAATTGAAGCTGAATGCTAATACTTGCGTAACCAGGATAGCAACTGCAGACCACTTCTTTAATGCTTCTGGAAATTTGTCTGCCAACTCACTGATTTTTTAATGCTTCGGTTTGAAGAAATGACAGGAGTCGAGATTGTTGGTTCTCTTGCTGTAGAAGACAAAGATAATGACACAACTAGATATGGTACAGTTAGCTTGCCACGTTTACTTTGGCAACCTGGAAGTATGATGTTGTTAAGGTTGCTGGTGCTCGCGGCTACCAGTGACAATGGAAGATCGAATATACACAGGATTAGAAAGACCAGATACATTAGTTTGGTTGCCAATAGAGAAAAAGATTATTAGTTGCATGTAAGTTTATATTAGTTTGCTTTAGATCTCTTTCATATTATTCTCTTTCTGAATAATATATTTGTATCTCTAGAATTGTAATCCAAACTATAACATTATTGCAGCTAATGAACATCAACTTTATCTATACGCATGCCACTCTTCCAGTTTAACCCTGCTAAACCTTCTTTGGCAGAACATCCCGCGGCAAAGCGCGGGTGATCCACCTCGTATTATCTAAAGATCAAGGGGCTAGTTCTGAGCCATTGATCATTCTCTCATCCTACAGTCCATAATATATCTATTTTTATTTAGATGCAAAACATTGGCACATTAGTAATTTCACTCCCCCTCATTTAGGGTCCGTTTGGTTTATAAGTGGGACTAGATTAGGATTTGGATTTAAGATTTGAATTTGAAGTAAATTTAGGAGAGAGAAATTATATTTTTTAAATACATTTTATAATAAATTTTTAATAAAATATATTATTTTAAATGATAAAACAATTATAAAAAAATATGAAGAATATAATGGGGTTCACATTTATAGATAGAAAGAAATTAAAGTGGCCCACAAAGTTATCCATACCCATTTGAAAGTCACCAAAATAACAAACTATCATTTTTTTTTTTTATTCATAATTCTATTCCCCATTTTAAAAGAAGCAACCAAACAACTTTTAAATGTCCTTTCAAGTCAAAACTCATTTTATACCCTCATACTGGGCCCTTAATCTTCCACCACTGCTCCCCTCATTAATTGTACGCTCTCTCTTTCATAATTTCCCCAATTTACTCGTTCTCTCATTTCCCCAATTTCATAACTTCAAACCCTAATCCCCAATTTCATAAATTGATGTTATTAACTTCAATCAATGGATATTACACAAGAAGTAGCACTATCTAGAGGTCAGTCGTTGCCCTAATCGTCTTCGGTGCTGGATTCCGATCAAAATGAACCTAGAAACGTTTCTTCTGGTATACATTTACTTATTTTGGTGTTTTTCATGTTTTTTATGCTTATTTGTTGCTTATTCTGTTCAAAACTTAATTAGGTTCATTCGATTGAGTATATGCTGCTTATTAGTTGCTTATTAGAAAGTTAATTAGTTGTGTTTTGTAGTTATTTATGTTGCTTATTTTGTATATAAACAGTATATTCGAGAAGATGATTTTTTTTAATAGCTAGTATGAGGTTTGAGTAGGAAATAAGTGTTGAATACCTAGTTAAATAGTAATGCTACTTTAAGGAACTTATGGTACAAGCAGGAGGGGCAGGGGCAGAGCCTGTATTTGATTTAGTGTGGCTCTGGTCCTTAGATGTTAAGGACAAGATGTACGAGTCATTAGAGAAGGAACGGGCTAAATGAGGATAAAACCAAACGTTAGTGAAATGTGGTCAAGAAGATATAAATCAGATACATGTTGAGCATCTGATACAAATGTGCAGTCATAACTTATATACAACTTTTTTTTCTGCAGTTTAGTACATAACGCGTAGAAAGTTTTAACATCAAGCCGATTAAGCCATTAGCTATGTTCTGTGTGTATGCCTTTTGTTTTCAATGGCTATTATTGTTGTCGCCATTAGCTATGTTCTATGCGTATGCCTTTTGTTTTCAATGGCTATTATTGTTGTCTGCATATGATCTTTTTGAACTTTGAACTTGCTATATGATTAGAACATTCTATAAAGTTGTAA
The DNA here is from genome assembly GCA_030686995.1 of Artemisia argyi. Taxonomy (NCBI): domain Eukaryota; kingdom Viridiplantae; phylum Streptophyta; class Magnoliopsida; order Asterales; family Asteraceae; genus Artemisia; species Artemisia argyi. The sequence goes on along the minus strand of CM060681.1, from coordinate 20,394,486 downwards.
ATATTCAATTGGACCTGCACGAATAACAAGCTGATGCAAAATGAAGTTGCTACATAAAATCAGTTTTGAACAACCCAAGTGTAAGTTAAGACATACCAGAAACGTTAATCACTGATGTTACTCGTATGTATATTTCATGTTCGAATACATTAGAAGACACACAACGCGTATATCATATATAATCGTGAGTTTACTTGTTAGAAATGACAGATCGGTTATTTGGTTAGTTGTATATTAGCTTTTCAGGTTTTTTAGAAGTGACAAATTGGTTATTTCGTTGCTCATTTGAATGCTAATAGCCTTTGTTATGCTGTTTTTATGTTATTAGAAACTTTGTTAGGTCTGTTATATACTCTTGTGCTAATTTGGTTATCGGATTTAGTTTTTTGTTGCTTATTTAATTGAGGATGAATAACTGATGGTTTTTTTTATGTTTTTGATGTTAGGTTCTCATATAGGTGAAGTTTCTCCTAAGAAAAAAGGATTACAAGGGATATGATATCTGGCGATAAAGTGTTGAACCCACGGCTTGTGTCTCGGTTTGATCCTAAATCTGGCGATAAAGTGTTGTATAAGGGGATGAAGCCTAGTTCCGTGAAGGTTTTTGGTGTTATGGATAAGGCCAAGGTTCAGGCGGAGGCGGAGGCGGAGGCGGAGGCGGAGGCGGAGGCGCCGGTTGTTAAGAAGTCGGTCAAGGTTGTTGAGAAGGCTAAGGCGCCGGCTATCGAGAAGGATAGCGCCGGTTGTTGTGAAGGATAAGGTGTTGAATCCTATTACAAGTGTTGATGTGCCGAAGGATGCAAATGTCTCTAAGACAAGTTCTAATGTGGTGGCTCCTAAGACAAGGGCAAATGTCCCAAAGTCTAATCCTAAGGCGGCTTATGATGTCTCGAATCCTATTACAAGTCTTTGATGTGCCGAAGGATGCAAATGTCTCTAGGACAAGTTCTGATGTGCCGGCTCCTAAGACAAGGTGAAATGTCCCAAAGTCTAATCCTAAGGCTTCTAATGTCTCTAAGCCAAAGCATAAGCCAAAGGAGAATGGAGGTTTTGATTTGTCTCGAAAAAGGAAGTTATCTGATGATAAAGAGGATAGCGGTGAGCCTGTCAAGTTGTCAAAGAAGTCAAAGGTTAAGATTGTTAAAGGGAAGAGGGTTTTATACTCTTCTTCATCTTCGTTTGGTACTGATGAAGTCGAGTTGATTCGCAGTCTTCTGATGAAGGTGGTATTTGTGTATTTGTGTTGTACCATGATGTATTTGTGTTGTACCATACCAAATTTTGTTAATCGTTGCCCTGATTTTTTAATTTGAAAACCTCCTACTTCAAGTACTATACATCTCTATAGCTTCTTCTAAAGTATCATAGTATTTTCTCTCAACTGGTATAGGAATTTCTTCTACATGAGGCTCCCAATAGGAATTTCTTCTACATGAGGCTCCCATTATATCAATCCATTCTGTGTTTCAGTATGTTCATATAATGTTGGTCTTGGTGATCTCATAGAATCTGCATATTAAAAACAGAGTCACATGTTATTCATGTATAAATCACATGTGATTCATGAACAAATCACATGTGATTTCTTGAAAATCACATGTGATTCAAAAATGAATCACAATTGATATACTAATTAATCACATGTTATTTCTTAGTGCAAATCTCATGTGATTTAACTTTCTAAAAGATGAAAACAATAAAACAGCATAATCACATAATTACATGTGATCTAAGATAACTAATAATCTGAATTACATGTGATTCATATAAAAAATCCTGTTATTCACAGTTTAATAACATTTTATTTACTGTTTATCATTTGCACATGTGATTTACATGTGAATCACATGTGATTTACAAATGAATTACATGTGATTTACAAATTATTCAAATCTTTTTTACTCTTTGTATGATTTAAAATAACCTAGTGCAAATCACATGTTATTTAACTTTTGAAAAGATCAAAACACTAAAACAGCAGAAAGATCACAAATCACACGTGATTTACCTACAATTACCTTTTCAACATCAACTTTATCACTTCTGGTAAAACATCTTCAAGATCGTGTAAAACATCTTCTATATCTGGTAAATCATCTACAACATCTCATGTGTCTGCAACAACTACTGGAACTTCAATTAGCTTATTTTCATCTATAACATCGATTAAATTCTGATTTTCATCCATTTTTAAACGACGGCGATGATTTTCCGGCAGTTTTTATGGTGTTTGTAATGAGAGATAAAGTAGATCTGTGAATGATGGCGGTTTTATGGTGTAAACGACGATTATTTTATGCTGATTGTGTGAACGGCGGTTATTTTCTATCCGTTTTTAGGGTTTTCCGGTGTTTAATTTTCCAGTGTTTAATTTTCCGGCAGTGTAAGATATTTTTTGCTTTTATAGGTTAGAGGTGGAATTACTTATTTGCCCTTGTTTCGTTATTTTCTGATTTGAACTCATCTGTAGGATGAAAAGAGGATGGATGGTTGGGATGCTTTGGTTTGTTCTTTAGATAATGGTGGTTTGTCACGGATCTAACCTCATGCACCTAAAATTAGGTGATAGTGATACAACACATGCTAAAAGTTACATTAAAGAAATCAGTTATACTTTACCAACAAAATAAAATTAAAACAATATTTATAATTATTTGTTTTTCTCATTTTTTTAGGTGTTATTGAAGTTTATAGATTATTTTAAAGAATTTGACTTGGAAAAAAATCATATTACAATAAGAGATGTCCACCTGTTTTCGTAAACAAAAACCATGGTGAGGTTTTTTAGATGAAAATTTGTAAAGGAAACTATGGATAAATGCTCCTTTACGGCTCTTTTGAAGTACGAGAGGGGGGGTGTTAAACACAAAGGTGACGATATTCTGGATCCGATCGATATATAATTGTGTACTCAAATAGATATGGTGTGGTTACTGGATTGGTGAAAGTAGCATTATACATTGCAAATGGTGATTTTGATTTGAGGAATGTAGTCAAGAAAATTGATGGGAGGAGGACATCAAGACCAATGTTAAGATGGATGAATCAAGAGATGGATCTAAATGATATCAACTATAAAAGAGGAAAAAAGTTTTATCTTGATACTAATAAGCCTCTTCTTGTTGATGACATTGGTACTAGTACTACTAGTCATGGTGGTGAGACAACAAATCCTAGTAGTAGTACTAGTACTCGTCATGGTGGTCAAGTTTACACAACACTATTTCTATTTGGTTTTTCTTTTTGAATGACGATTTTTATTAAAGAAAAAGCAAAGAGCTAGCAAAATTACAAGGATACAAGATAAGGATTTTTAAGCCAATCTACCCAACTTAAGGAAGCCTTGCATCTATATCTACAACAAAAAAATGAACGAGTCAATATATCATTGAATAAAGCCGCTTTCAAAGGAATATCCAAACCAAAAAGAACTTTGTTACGAAAACTCCAAAGAAGCCACTACATTATGTAGCAAACACCTTCCGGTACCTGTTTAAGGTTAGAATGAATTCGAAGATTCGAAATCCAAACCAACCATTCCTCACAAACCTCCACAAAATTGCAATCCCACCAAACAGTGATCTTACGATAAACCACTCTCACTATAGGACAAGCAAAAAAATATGACTAGTAGATTCCGCCGCCATACCACAATTTGGACAAAGGATGGATTAAATATCCATCCCTCTTTGAGAAATATTAAGCCTAGTAGTTAGACAATCCAACCTTACTTTCCAAGCATGAACATTGAATGAGTTATGGGTCACACGGGTCATATATTAAAAACGGGTCAAATGGGTCATATATTAAAAATGCATCCCGTTTGACCCATAACCCATTTGGACTAGAATTATACTAGAGGTGACAATTGGGTCGGATTGGGACATGGGTTAAACGGGTCATATATTAAAAGCGTCAAATGGGTCGCGGGTCAAACAATTTGGGTCGGGTCGACCCGTTAACTTTTCAAACTTTTAAAGTTAGGAGCATTTATAATATTTATTATTTTTAGTTTTTTGTAGGAGACACATGGTTGATATGTATTCTAAACGACCAAAATAAGCTCAATTTATGAATTATTTATTTTATTATTCAAATTAACTAGTTATAATGCCCGCGCACACGCGGTTTTTTTTATTTTTTTAAATAATTATTTAAAAATTTTAATCCTATTGTTAATTGCATCTTATCTATATTTTTTGTATTTATCTTCTACTTGTGTTGTGGATAAATATAAAATAAATAATCTTTTTTTTAATATTTTATCTATATTTTTTATATTTATCTTCTACTTGTGTTATGGATAAATATAAAATATTACCTAATAATAAAATAATCTTTGTTTTAAAATAAAATTATTATTAAATCAGGTATGAATTAATTTTTTTTAAATGCAAAATTCCCAACAGGGTTTTGTTTTATTATATAAAAGATTAACTTAATTTGTTAAAACAAATGAAACATATCAACAGTAACTCAAAAAAAATAACTAGCTCGGGAGTCGTGATTTTTTTTAAAAAATTAATGATGCATATGTAGTAAAGAAGAAAGCAAATAATTCATTACCGACCATAATTTTAAGGCTGATGCTAATGGCTTGGTTGGTTGCGCCCCAACCGAGTAGGTGACCGAGTTGTGCCCATTAGCTCAACCGAAGATGACCAAGTTCCACCCAATCTTTGCAATGTTTCGGTTGGACAGGCAATCGATTAAATGGACACTTCTCCCGATATTCTTTGACCGTTGTTGCATCATTTTATATTATCATCACCAAATATTCTTTGACCAAGTTCCACCCAACCTTTACTATCAAACACAATCATATTATCATCACCAAATAACTGTGAATACCCTTCATCATAAGACAATACTGGAACTATGAGTTTATATCACAAAGGGAGGCGTGACTCAAGAAACAAAAATGGTGAACGTATCATGGATCTGCGTAAAGGAAAAACAAAAGCAAAAAGAACCTACCCGGGACCTGCTTAAAGAAGATCTTGAAGATTAGGGTAACAAAATGTGTTGATCTTACCAGACGTTTTTAGTTGGGATGTTTACAGCAATAACAACACGTGTAAAGAGATTAAGTTATGATAATATTTCAAGTTTTTTTGTTTTAATTCCACATGGCATACACTAGTCTCATTTTATTTTGGTGAAGTCTTGGCAAGTAACAAGTTGACTTATAGTTACTAGGTACATATATTACGGTGTCATTTTAAACATATAATGATTTTTATTTTATTTTTTTTAATAAAAAAGTTACAGTCGTTGTTGTGGTTAATACTAGCAAGTTATGGTTGGGAGTAGTCTTAGAGAGAGAAAGTGAGCGCAGTTATTCCGGTCGAGTTTAGGTCTACCGATACATCAGTCGGTCGTCCGGTGAATCGGTTGGCAATGGATTGTCCCTTTTTTTGCTTTTGGTCGTCTAGCCGATCAACACAAACACACACATAAAAGCAAAAATCCCACTTTCCAATTTAATTTGTTACCTGGTTGGATGCATACGATTAACAAGCTTAGCAAATTCTTGATCGACATTTAAGGATGGAGAACAGACATCCATGTTGTGTTTTATTTATGGTTTTTGTCTGTGTTTTTATATAAGAAGAACACCAAAAGATGAATCTGACAAAGGATGGAGGGAAGGAGAAAGAAGAGGCGCATGGGGAATTAGAGGATGACCAAAACTTCTTTATAGATCTAACTTTTATCATGGAACCATCAAACAATATTAGCCACTCATTTTTTTTATTAAAATAAAAAAATAAATTTTCACCTTTTTTTTAAAACTTAAATATTTCGCAAACCGTAAATCGTCGAGCTACAAAAAAAATACCATCGCGACGAGAATTAAATTATCTTTCTATAGACATGAATTGTTATATACTTTCGACGAACTTTTTTTTCGATAAACTTTTTTTTTTTTTTTGCCTAGAAAAATCATATATGATTCGTAAGAATCATATATGATTCGATTTTAACAAATCATATATGATTCTTACGAATCATATATGATTCGTGTGAATCGAATCATATATGATTTTTTACGAATCATATATGATTTTTTACGAATCATATATGATTCTTTCTGGGCGGAAATTAAAAAAAAAAATCGTCGAAAGTATATAACAATGCATATCTATAGAAAAATCATTTAATTCTCGTCGCGATGATATTTTTTTGTAACTTGAAGATTTAGCGTTTGAAAGATATGTTGTTTTGAAAAAAAATGTGAAAAATATAAATGGGTGGCTATGATTGGTTGATAGGTTCCATGACATGTATGGGTTCTTCATGGATCTCAACTCTTAGAGGATGTCACACCATTTAATATTAAGAAAATAAATATAAATTTTGTAGAGATGTAGTTATCCTTTCGGATGATTATAGTTTGATTATATTTTATGATTATATTTCGAATGACACTACTATACTCGTCACTCATCTAAGCCTAAAAGCCAATTTGGTGAAAGAGATTTGGTGTGCAAATCAAAACTACTTTATATTAAATGATAGAATAAGCTGGCCCAACCACGGTCTGTGGACTTATGGTCCATTAGGGTTATCATTATGCTACGTTTGTAACCTATAAATAGTGGTAACTATTAAAGTATAACGTACGGGGTTCTAACATTTAACATGGTATCAAACTTGAGTCTGATCCTCGGACCTAAATGGCTAAATTAAGCCTCCTCTTTTATTCTTGGTCCCGTCATGAATGTGTATATCTCTTCCTTTATACCTTTCTTTTTCCTTTTTATGTTTCAATTTACCGTCAATTTTATTTACCCTAATGATCTCTTAGCAATCCCAGCCAATGATACCACTATTACTCTTTTTTTTAAAGCTAATTACATATTGAATGATCTCATTCCAGCCGTTTTTCTTTTCCTAAATAGTTTGTTTTTATCTTTTTTTTCCCTCCCCGCTTAAAGCCTCAACTCAAACTTAACATAGCCATAACAAAAATTATAGGTATATATAAACCCGAGAATGGATATTCTTATACAGATACCAAATTGGCTATTTATATGATAGTATGTTGCCTATAAATAAAGGGATTCGTTGGAACAAAAAAAGGTCTGGCTGGGTATTGACCGGGCTAGGCCCTAAAGGCACTTCGAACAAAATCAAAGAAAGAATGTGTTCTTTATTTATCTTTCTATTTGGATCTTTCGAGCATCTAAATTGAATTGCTAATTATATAATAACGATAAAGAATGTGTAAGAAATACTTTCTTTAATCCTTACTTGATGTGTAATGTAACATAGTAATTATCTATTTCAATTGGGAGAGATGGCTGAGTGGACGAAAGCGGCGGATTGCTAATCCTTGTACGAGTTATTCTTACCGAGGGTTCGAATCCCTCTCTTTCCGTTTCCGTTGATGAGTTTCCATTTTTTCTTCTCATGTTTATTTGTTTAATTTTACTCTCTTATTTTCATCTTAGTTTATGGCAGCCTATTGTCGTCTGGCCATTTTATTTTCATTCTTTCCTTAAAATTAATATCTTAGAAAATCTTCTTTAGAAAAAAATAAAAATAATGATACATTGGTTTAAACTGTTTGGTAAGGATGATTTTGTTTATCCGGTTTGATAAGAATACTTTTGTTTATTCGGTTTGTTACGTGTTTATGCATGCTGCTGCTTGAAGATTTGCTTCTGTTTGCTGTCGGATGTCTTCATCAAAAATTTATTATGGCTTTAATGTTTTTAGCTTTTTAGTTCAATCCGAGCTTCCACGACTTCGCCTCTGGGATTGCGAGAGAGTATTAGATGATAGAATAAGCTGGCCAGGCCCAGTCTGTGGGCTTAAGGTCCATTAGGGTTAACATTATGTACGTTTGTAATCTATAAATAGTGGTAACTAATACAGTAAAATATAATGTACGGGGTTTTAACGTTTAACAATTTACTCATTTTATTATGGTATAACTCGTTTGATATATCACATGTAATATAACACCAATATGTAAGTTCATACACTTAACATGTTGTCGTAAAATAAGCATAAGTATTTGTATAGAACTTCAAAAGATTCACTATCTTTGCATTGAAAGGTACACATCCTTAGTTTCCAACCATATATCATATACAATATTAGCACCTATAAATTAATACGGTTTATTAATAGAAGTTGAATAGGAAAAAAAGTGATATTCAAGCTTGATATATCACATGTGATATAACAACAATTGGTAAGTTTAAGTTCAAAAATGATGTGTGATATATGGTTAAAAAGCTACAGATTTGTACTTTTAAATGCAAAACCAGTTAATCATTTGAAATACTACACAAATACTTATTCCTATTTTACACAGAATATTAAGTGTTCGAACTTACATATTAGTGTTATATCACATGTAATATATTAAGCAGCTTCCTGTACTGAAAAAAACCAAAAGAAAACAAAAAAAAAAAAGTTTGTCGAAAATATATGAAAGTGTTTCTTTATTAAAAGATAATTAAATGTTTCGTGTAATTAGTTTTGCCTAATGATTAACGGTTTTGAGATATATTATTTTCAAAAAAAATGGTGAAAATGAATTTAATTGCTGGGAAAAAAATATGCATATATTCTTTTCGTGGTTAATCGATAAAGAAATCAAGTAGTTCTTGAGTTACCCGCATTTTCAAACACTTTGGTTGGGATGTCATTTTTCTTGAAGAACTTTATGGAGGATGTTAGTTTTCTTTAATGTATGTTTAAAAAAAATAAAAATGAGAGGGATGCAAGTGATTGTTTTTTGTTAGTTAAAAACGAGTGTTTATTATTAATCCTTTAATCTTAATATTTTTAATGATGTCTAAAATAACTCATCCGCTAAAAATATAATAAAAATTTTGGCATTATTTACGAGTATAATCAAACGGCGAAAAGACATAGTGGATTTGCTATGTTCCTTGCACTTTTTAGTTGCCGCAACATTCCACCGGCCAACATTCTTCTCATCCACTAATTTAATATAGCACAACATCACACTTTCATTAAACTAATAACATGTAAACTACTAGCTTCCAATTTCCAAAGTCGAGTTACACCAAATAAAACCCACTAAACACTTAAAATGGATATCTAGTGGCAGCTTCCCAATGCTAATGCGGTAGCTAACTATCGTACTAAAATATCAACCATTAATCATTTACCAATTAATAACTAGTGTTCAAGTTAAATAAATGTTCATACGTGCAAGCTGGTCATGCTATTCTATCAAATCGTGCTATGTGACAACTAATTTACGAAAGTTGGTGTGACAATATGATAGACTGAGTTTAAGTTAGTGAATACGAGATCCGTATACGAAGATGTGCGAGGTGCATTACCCCATAGGGTCTGAGAGTTTTAAGGGCTTCAAAACAGGGGCGGAGCCAGGATTTTTAGTTAAGGGGGGCCGACCGTGCTTAAGGCAAGTCATAGTGATAGATATTGTTTCAGAATTTAATCTATAGTGTTGTTTTTTATTATTTAAGTTATTCATTATTGAATTTTGTAGGAAAAGGGTGGCTGAATATAAAAAACTAGTAAAAAATGACTCGTAGTCTAAGTAAATAATGAATGAAGTGGGTTGATTAGGGGTGGCTCAGCACCCACTAGTCACCCTACTAGCTCCGCCCCTGCTTCAAAATATATACCTCTCTTTATATAGTTGTCACCTCAAAATTCATTTCTAACATCAATATTGACAATATATGAAATTTTGTTGAAAATATTTGTTAAACTTTACTTTAAGTGGTCGAAAGTGATGAAAAAATCATAGAAATTAAAGCTAGGTCGTTACACTATATTTTAAATCAACATGCTTAATTATCATATAAGCGGTTTTGGACAAAACCTTTGGATCAGTTAAATAGCATTGATCCATGATCTTGTACGTATATGTAGACATATAATCATGCATATAAGTTAATGGTCTATGCACCTAGCATGATTTTTTTCACTGCTAACACGGTAGCTAACTATCGTACTAAATAACTGTAAGATGGTAAAGTGTTTCGTGTTTCATTCAATAACCCGAACAATACATATAGTGTAAACCCTAACTAACAACACTCGAGCTTTAGCCCATACAAAATACATTCGGGCCTATGCTAAAAATATGACTAACACTCCCCCGTGCAGTTTAAGGGGAGGACACCTGACACTCAAACTGGTACGAAATTCCTCAAACAGAGCTGAAGGTAAGCCGTTGCTGAAGATATCCACATAACGTGAAGGTACATGAAGAACTCTAACCTGACCAGCAACAACCAAATCTCGAACAAAGTGAATATCAATCTCTATATGCTTGGTTCGTTGATGCTTAACCGGGTTAGATGACAAGTATACAACACTGACATTATCACAGTAAACAAGCGAAGCGGAAGACAAAAGGGTATGCAACTCACATAGTAGATTCAATAACCCGAACAATACATATAATGTGTAAACCCTAACTAATGACACTCGGGTACATTCGGGCCTATACTAAACATACAACTAACAATAACAACCATTAATACCAGATAATCATGTTATTTCACCAGATAATCATGTTATTTCAGATATACGGAAGATGAATGAATAACAAGATTTAAGTTAGTTACCAGTTACCACATGACATTAAGTGACCGGGTACATCTATACGAATTGGAAACTTAATAATCTCTATAACTTTTTGATCACGGAGTGCCGTCTAATAGGCACGATACAGGTGGGATGGTCATCGTCTCCATCTCCCCGTACACATTCCAACAAAATGCATCTAGTATCATCTCTCCTTCAACCGGGAGCAACTCTACTTCCGATAATGTTATGTTTCTACATGGAACAGAATCACTACAAGCAAAATTCATTGGTGGGCTTCTCACGTCGTATGTACCTTTTATGTCCTTGTACTCGATGTCTGAAACCACTACCGCGGATGTTTGGTTCAAGCATTTTCTTGTTAGGCAATAGAATTGATCGATTATGATTGGATTTCTTACGTTTTCCATCCGTATGTTTTCATATTTCACTCCATTTACGGCGCCATAGCCACCTTGCCATGTCTTGATCCTAAGTCCATTTTTAGATTGTTTTATTGTTGAGTCCCTTACTGTGATGTTTGAAACCCATGCCCGTGAATCGTGGTTGCCTAAACTCCCTATGCTGAATCACAAATAAGTGTATTAACAAAGTACCATATAGAAAGCTAATAATGTTGTATAAGACATACAAATTCATCAATATAATGTTTGTCACAAATATACTTGTATATGTATATATATACCTGATTCCATGGCCTTGTCCACAAGTGATGTTCTTTATGTCAACATCGTAACAACCCGATCCAATTGACACACAGTCGTCGCCTAAATATAATCAAATTCACAATGTACGTTGAGTCGTCATGACGTACAATATATATATTGGACTAATTGAGTGAAAAGTTGAAGATATATGTACCATTGGAGATTATTGAGTTGTAGATTTGAACATTATTGGTGTTTGAAATATGGATTCCGTCTGTGTTGGGACTGAGTTCTGGAGCTATTATGGAAATGGATTCAATAAGAACATTACTGCAGCCATCGAACTTCACGTTAAACATTGGGCTATCCTTGATCCTAAGTCCTTGCAACGTCAAATTCGTGCTCATAAAGAACCGTATGGCCTAACATTAGTTACAATAAAACATATACTCATGTCACGAAGGAAACAAGAAATAGATCATTGTATATAGTATATATGAAAGATTGAAATCATTCGTATGAATATGATTAACACTCACTGTTGGGCTATCACATGGTCCGGGTAAAGTCGAGCCGTTTGGACCCTGTATCGTGGTATTTACATGTACATTAGATATTTTGGGAAAGTGGCAATAAAAAAGTGAGTCAATTCTAAGATCAAATACTATATGTATATACAAATAATTAGTATAAAAGGTACCTTGTGAGGCTTGCATGGAAGATTCCACCATCGTTGTCCCCGACCGTCGATGAGACCAGACCCTTGAAGCTTCATCTGGTTGATTCTATAAAACACCAACCATTGGCGTCTGCTGTTATACTTTGGCCATGAATCGGGTCCATCCGGAGGCATCATTGTCCCATCAACCTTTTTTTTTGAACGATCATAGATAGAATGTTAGTGAAAAGTTTCAACTTATATGCATGTCTAATATGTACGTGATATACATTTCCCACTAAGTTGGTCATAATATATTTTGTTCTCATAAATACTCATATGAAACAATATGATTGATTGGATTTAAGTTACTCGTCACATAGCGGAAGTTGTACCAGTATGACAAGTAGATATGAACATACATGTGTACGTCATAGGTAACAAAAAGATGAAGGTACGTAACCTGAAATATTAATGGAGATTGGCAAGGACCAGTGAAAATGGTGGATTGTAAGACGAACGAATAGCCATGAGGAACCAAGAAAATAGGTGAATTTGCTTGACATTGACATGCCGAGTCCCATGCTTCCTTGAAGGCATTAGTCTCATCGGCTACACCATCTCCTATAGCTCCAAAATCTCTAACATCAAATATACCATCACCATCACATATATCGTAGGGGACATTCGTAGGTGAAGGTGATGGTGAAGGTAAAGGTGAACGCGATGGAAAAGGTGAAGGTGAAGGTGAACATGAAGGCAAAGGTGAAGGCGACGAAGTTGAAGGTGAAGGTGAAGGCGAAGGCATGGGTGGAGGTGAATGATGCTTGTGTTTATGTTCATAGTCATGATGATGATGGTGTCTTGCTTGGGTGTAACAAATATAAAGGCACAAACAAAATGCCAAAATTTGTATTGACATAGAAAAGTTGTATGCCATTGAGTGGAGTTAGCAAGAATATAATCCTAAAGGCTTATTTGTGAGTTATTCCCAATCTCTTTATATACAAGAAAATCCATACATGGTGGTAGGAAATGTGGTAGTGGTAGTGGTAGTGGTAGTAGGAACTTATTTCAAAATTACAAAAATATAGGTAGTTAGGTATGCTACCAAGAAACTGCAAATATAGTTACAATGGTAAATGATCATACTTAAGGTTTGATTAATGAGCAAAGTTAAAAAAGTGAACATTATTGTACTTATATAGACAGCAGCTGAATAAGCTTCATGTACAAGCAAGGTCGCACACCTAAAGAAGCTAACTTCTGCTTAACTGATGCGTGAACCGTCCTAATGACAAATTTACCAACAAAATCAGACCACGGGTATTATGCAGGCCGGTACATATATATAGATGATAGCGTTCTAGTAGCATGTATGGCGAGTCATTAATAAGAAGAGAATTGAGTTTCCACGAATAAAAGCAGTCTCATTCCCATTTCTGATATCAGCAAATAGAAACATTTCTTATATCAAAAAATTTAAAAATAAATAGAAAGACCATAAATCAACTAAATATACTAGTAATATGTATATTTTTTTTTAGCTAGTGGTGATTGTTTTTTTCTTCTTTTGAAGCACGCATGTTAACCAATCATTGAGCTTTTGAGATAACAATTGTAGATTTGTAGCATGCTTTTAGTCAGTCCATGACTAAAATATATAGATTCAACATTGGTTAAGTATATATGTAGATTAATTATATAATCAGCAATTCAGACATGTGTATTCATATCCTACTTCTTGTTGCTTTATTTCAGTTCATATTGGTGCAATTATTTTGCCAACTTATCTGTTTTGTGGTCTAAGATATCAAATATTATAGATGTTATGGTTGAGACATGAGATACTAGATAATAGTGTTATGCATGGTTTGCATAGTTTTAGGTGTCCGTTTTAGTTAACCGAGTTGTATACGAAGGCGTGCGAGGTGTGCAATCGCACATGGCGTGAAAGTTTTAGGAGAATGTATACCATGTTATAATTTGTGGGCTCAGAATTCACTTCTAGCAACGACATATTATTATATTTTCTAAATATTTGTTATGACTGAAGCTAGATAGTTAGACTACTGTGTTTTTTCTAGTAAAAATTAGTTGGTAATGATATATCTTTAATTTTCATGTTTAGTTATCAATTAAGGTTTTGCACAGGTTCTCCATTAGTTCAGCTACAACGTGTTGATCGATGTTGGTTCATCGTACGTACATGAGCTTCATTTCCATTTAATAGCAATGAACTAATAATTTAAAGATTGCTAGACAATTTACATGAATAAATGGACCATATAAATACTGATATCAATCAATCAACATGAACAATTTAATAGCAATGAACTAATCATAATTTAAAGCTTGAGATTGATAGGAACACCAGTTAGAGGCACCCAAGATTTAGCATCTATAAACTTCTCAGAACTAAAGTTTTCAGCCTCATCCTCATCTTCAATAACCTGATAACCCGACCATGTTACACGACCATCAGTATTCGACCCTGGTCCTTTGTTGCCATACTCCCTAAACATACACGTCTCGTGATAGTCCTTCTCGTCTGGAGTCTCCCATGCTGTCCATCCTCCTGCTTGGATTACGTCCCCAAGTTCTGATTTCATCACAATTGCTTTTGCCTCTTGCTTCCAAGGGCGGCCGAGGTATGTTTTAAATTGTCCCTTAGCTGACTTCAATTCTGAAGCAGCCATAATTTTGCAGTTGTGTAAAACAACACCTCCCATTTCTTCGGTTTTCATTCTTCCATCAGCTGTGATTGTGTTGCTTTGTCCGGTTTGCGGTTTTCTAATATAAATTTTTGTGTCTTGGAAGAAAGCCCGTCCGCTTCCAAAGATGATGTCTACTGTCCCAGATATTTCGCAGTTTTTATAGAATTGGTAATGTGTGTGGTAGTATAATGTGTTTTGGTAACCCTCGAAGCTGCAATCAACTATAACTGTATGTGGTGATTCAGACCTAAAGGCTACTGCTTCGCCCCCTCGAGGCCCTATTGTGTTTTTAAAGCCTATACCTTTTGCCATGAAACGTTCACCTTCTGCAACGAATGTGGCCGTGTTTGAAATTGTGATTCCCGCAACCCCATGGTTTGCGTTGCCGCTTATAATTGTTTTTTCTTTACCGTCTCCGTACATATAAACATTGTGGTGTTGTCGGTTGACGATTATTTGTTCATTATATTCACCACATTTAATATAGATGATGTATCGTCCCTTAAGGTTACGAGGATAATTATCGAGTGCTTCTCTAATGGTCTTGAATTGACCGCTTCCGTCTTGAGCCACAACCGCGTCAGGTTTCACATTCTTTTTGAGAGGTTCAGGTTCAGGGGTTTTAAAGAAATCCTTAGGTTTGGGTACATGATCATCCTTTTTGGACTTTTTGTCATCATGATCATCATCTTCGTCTTTGGAATCACCACCAAGAATCCTGCGGTCACTAGCTGCAACCCACGAAGGGTAACCTTGTTGGTCAAGCTCCTCGCCCTCGTCTAGGAGCCTACGGTGTCCAATCGGTGGGAGTTTATAGTCACTCAAATCCAACCCAAAGTCCTTGAGGATTTTAGGCACATTGTAGATGATCTTTTCAGAGTTAAATGTATGTTTGTTCGCGGCATCTAATATCTTTTGGATGTCCTTTTTTAGTTTCTCATCTGTGATCTCGTCAACACATGTTGTTTGGTATGCACGAGCCGCGGTGAGCCACACAAGGATGGGATCAACTTGCTTGATCAACTTTTTAGTTTTTGTCTTATTTGCAACCTTGACAACATGTTGCAGGTCGCATACGGCATGACTCAACAATTTCTCGCAATTAAGAAGGTCTGCACGAGCGTGTGTTGCATAAACATCTGTTCGACCATGTAAACCCTTTCTATTACAAGAAATATTTAAAATCGCCTTTTGGAGTTCAACAATGGTACTATTAAAGCTTGCGAATATGTAGTCCTTTTTGGTCGACGAGGTGTCCTTGGACACATCTGCTAAGGCCTCATAACATGCATCTTTATACTCGGTTGGTTTGCACATGGTTTTAAGTGCCTTGGTGTTCATAAAATGAATGTCATCCAGACTTGCATCCTTAGCGACCCAAGCAACAACAGCTAGAATAAAAACAACTGACAAGCCTAATGATAAAAGAGATGTCAATAATGGATTAGCCATGTACGAGTCTTCTTATTTATACATACAATCACTACAAACGGGATGAAATAAAGTGTTTGCTTGTTCTCGTTAGTGCCTTCCCGCTAAGGAAGATCAGAACAAAGAACAAGCAAACATCCGGAGATTGAGATCGAGACCGAGGTTGTATAAGTCCCCCTCTATCTCTACCTCTATCTCCTATTCTATATTTACAAATATAGATTTGAGATTACAAAAAATTTATCAATGAGGGTTAGGATTTATATATCGATATATTTTTTCTATAAATAGGAGTGATAACCCAATTCTTTAGCTTTTCATCAAATATTCATCATTCATCTCCTCTAGCATTTCATGGTCTACCCTTTACTATTTTCAGACCAATTGATTTATCTATGCATCAAATAAGACATATGCATTCAGTCAACTTAAATTTGTAATCAGAAAAAGTACATAACAAATGGTATCAATCAAAATTCTGAAAAAATAGTTTAGATTATTATCATCATTAAATATAATGTGAGCAGTGGCGAAGCTTGGATTTTGTAAGTGGGGGGTCGGGATCTAATTTTTTTTTTCCTAAGGCTATATTTCAGGTATACCGAAATTTTTGGGGGGTCGAAACCGAATATACCAAAATTTTTCTACACGAAAACTATATACCCCCTACATCGCAAAAAAAAATTCGGGGGATCGGGCGCCCCCTCCGGCCCCTATGAAGCTTCGCCCCTGAATGTGAGAGGTATCAGATTTAAATTCTATTAGGTGCAAACAACTCTAAATTGAAGTGATTACGCTAATCTCATCAAATGAAAATATTTATCCGGTTTAAGTATGCGTGACGATGATTTCAAACCAACCTTAGTTTTTCAAGCGATTACGCTAACCTCATCAAACGAAAACATTTAGCCGGTTTAAGTATGTGTGAAGATGATTTAAAACCAACCTTAGTGTGAAAACTCGAATATGCCATTCATATGCATTGTCCTGCAAGCAAAAATTTTTTGTTTGTTAGTTAAGAAAGTGTTAGGAAAAAAAGGTAGACAAAGACAAATGTAAATTGAATTCTGTATGCACAACACTACTATGTGTTATTTTCCTCTATATATACTCCTACTTATTATTTTTTCTCAAATCACAATCCTTATCCACTGATAATAAGCCAATAACCATCACACGACAATGAGCACACCTAAAGGAACCATCATCTTCACCACTGTCGGTCGCCCGCACTACGGGTTCGATGTTTTCTCGGCTCGTTTACCTCGTAACCTTGATGAAATCTCGTCTTCACCTCTAACAGAAACCCGTCTCACAGACGGTGTTTCTGTCAACTTTAATGCCCAGTTTGTGGGACCAGACGATGACAAATGTCATCTCGTCTACATTTCTGAACGAACTGGGTCACCTAAAATCTATCTAGACTCGGACCCATTACCATGTGCTCCAACGAGTCTTTTTCATGACCGTCCTATTATTAAGGACGGTCATTTATACTTTATTTCAGCTCATGAAGAGTCCGACCAGCCTTTTAAAAGTTGGTCAGCACTTTACACTGTTGACCTCAACAGTGTAAAAGGTGACACAACCGTAACTCGTTTGACACCTTACGGTTGTGTCGACTACAGTCCATCCGTTTCCCTCTCTGGCGAACTCATCGCCGTTGCGTCATACGGGTCACGACCATGGGGTGGTGAGTTTCACCATCTTGAAACCGATATAGTTGTTTTCCGAAAATCAGACCCCACAAACCGATACGTTGTTTGTTCACGAGGTGGCTGGCCTACATGGTCGGGTGACGACACAATTTACTTCCACAGACAATCTGAAGACGGGTGGTGGAGTATGTTCAGGGTCGACCTACCCAAAAATCTAGACACTCCACCACTCGCTCCTACACGTATCACCCCGCCTGGTGTACATTGCTTTACACCAGCGGCTATGTCCTTCCAGCGAGTTGTTGTAGCAACTCGCAGAAAGGACACTAACTATAGACACATCGAAATATTTGATATAGAATCCAAAACCTTTTATCCAGTGACTAAACACTCAAATCCAAATATTCATCATTATAATCCTTTCGTATCTCCAGACTCGGGTTTTGTCGGGTATCACAGATTTAGAGGCGAATCGGGTGATGGCGAGTCCCTAATTCCGCATTTAAACCCGGTTTTGTCACCTATTAAAGGTCTTAGAATGTTGAGGCTGAATGGGTCATTTCCAGCAGTGTCTCCTGCTGGTGATCTTATTGCTTTTAATCCTGATTTCGACTCAAATGCTGGTGTTGATGTTGTGAAGTCAGATGGGTCAAAAAGATGGACATTATTCAAGGTGATAATGATAAGTTTAAATATATGCTACATCGGTTTGTTCTACTTGTTACTTTTGTGCTTGTGTATGCCATATATGTGTTACATGTGTTTCTGTCTTATTTATTTGATGAAAAAAAAAAATGCTTATTAAAATGAGGTAATAGATAAGCAATTTTAGGTTGTTTGTGATTGTTTATTTGAGGTACACATAGAAGTCAATGTCCGTATTAAAAATAACATATTATATGAGTGACAAGGATTAGAATGTTTAACCAAAGTAGCTTGTCTAACAGGGACGAACATCGTTCTACAATTCGTGGAGTCCTACTGAGAAAAACGTGATCTTCACATCAATCGGGCCAATATTCGAATCTGTCAAAAAGACCGTGCAGATTGCAAGGGTCTCTTTCTCATTAGAAGATGATCTCAAGCCCGAAATCAAGGTTCTGACTAAGGAAGAAACAGGAAACAATGCTTTTCCATCATGTTCACCTGATGGAAAACATTTGGTCTTTAGATCAGGCCGGTCGGGCCACAAAAACCTCTATATATTAGATGCCGTTGAAGGGGAGTTTGAAAAAGAGGGTGGAATTCATCAAGTAACAAACGGGCCATGGATCGACACAATGCCTAGTTGGTCACGAGATGGGAAGCTCATTGCATTCTCATCAAACCGACACAATCCAACAAACACCGAGGCTTTTAGTATATACATAATGTGTCCGGATGGGAGTGATGTAAGGAGGATATACGTAGCGGGAGAGGAAGGGTCGGATGAGGTGGATAGGGAGAGGATTAACCATGTGTGTTTTAGTGCGGATGGTGAGTGGTTGTTGTTTACCTCGAATATAGGTGGAGTGACTGCGGATCCAGTATCATTGCCTAATCAGTTTCAGCCATACGGAGACTTGTACGTGGCTCGTTTGGATGGTAGCGAGAGAAAGAGGCTGACGTGGAACGGATATGAGAACGGGACGCCAGCGTGGCACCCCAGAGTCGAAAGTGAGATGGGGAGTGTGTGTTTGGATGGTGTGGGAGATAAGTTGTTGGGTCAATTTGATGAACCTCTATGGCTCAAGTGTGATTTCTAGATATAAGTTTTGCACTACATTGTTTGTGTTATTTACAAGTGCAAAATTCCTCAAGCAGCTATGAATAAGAATCTATGTTTGTAAATCATAAATAAATTGATGATGTTAAGTTTGACTCAAACTTGTTAACTTGAACCAATATAATTTTGTACATTATGTGTTTTGTATAGCATATTTAAATGTCCATGCCAAGTGTAGATGCACATACCGAATATGCTATCATTTCTGATTTGGACATTTGATAACTTTAGTAGACAACTTATGAAAGCAACTTCATTCTTATAGAATATCCTGAAGTTATGGTATAATTCAATATAAGATGATAGTTCTATATTCATAAAACACATAGGTAAAATGAGAGCAGCCAAGGTGGACTTTCAAGACTTCAACAAAATATATTTTTGTTTGTTAGTTAAGAAAGTGTTTGGGAAAAAAAAAGGCAGACGAAGACAAACGTAAATTGAATGTACACTCACTACTATGTGTCTTTTTCCTCATTATATACTCCTACTCCATGTTTTTTTTCTCAAATCACAATGATCCACCATAATAAGTTAATAACCATCACAAGACAATGAGCACACCTAAAGGAACAATCATCTTCACCACTATCGGTCGCCTGCACTATGGGTTTGATGTTTTCTCGACTCATTTACCTTGTAACCTTGACGAAATCTCCTCTTCACCTCTAACAGAAACCCGCCTCACAGACGGTGTTTCTGTCAACTTTAATGCCCAGTTCGTGGGATCAAGCGACGATAGTTTTCGTCTGGTCTACATTTCTGAACGAACTGGGTCACCTAAACCATATCTTGACCGAGACCCACTACTATACCCTCGGATCCCACAAGTCTTTTTCATGACCGTCCTATTATAAAGGACGGTCATTTATACTTTATTTCAGCTCATAAACAATCCGACCAGCCATTTAAAAGCTGTTCGGCACTTTATACTGTTGACCTCAACAGTGTAAAAGCTGACACAACCGTAACTCGTTTGACACCGTACGGTTGTGTCGCCTACAATCCATCCGTTTCACGCTCTGGCGAACTCATCGCTGTTGCGTCATACGGGTCACAACCATGGGGTGGTGAGTTTCACCATCTCGAAACAGATATAGTCATTTTCCCAAAATCGGACCCCGCAAACCGATATGTCGTATGTTTACGAGGTGGCTGGCCTACATGGTCGGGTGACGACACAATTTACTTCCACCGACAATCCGAAGACGGGTGGTGGAGTATTTTCAAGCTAGACTTACCCGAAAATCTTGACACTCCACCACCCGCTCCTACACGTATCACGCCGCCTGGTGTACACTGCTTTACACCAGCGGCTATGTCCTTCCAGCGAGTTGCTGTTGCAACTCGCAGAAAGAACAATATCTACAGACAAATCGAAATATACGATATAGAGTCCAAAACCTTTTATCCAGTGACAAAACATTCAAATCCAAATATTCATCATTATAATCCTTTTGTATCTCCAGACTCGGGTTTTGTCGGGTATCACAGATTTAGAGGCGAATCAGGTCAGGGCGAGTCCCTAATTCCGCATTTAAACCCGGTTTTATCACCTACTAAAGGTCTTAGAATGTTGAGGCTGAATGGGTCATTTCCAGCAGTGTCTCCTGCTGGTGATCTTATTGCTTTTAATCCTGATTTCGACTCGAATGCAGGTGTTGGTGTTGTGAAGTCAGATGGGTCAAAAAGATGGACATTATTCAAGGTGATGATATGTTCAAATATATACTACATTGGTTTATCTTGCTTATTATTTTGTGCTTGTTTATGCCATATATGTGTTACGTGTGTTTCTATCTTCTTCACTTAAAGAGGAAAAAAAATGCAAAACACATTTTATAAGTTATCAAAATGAAATAATGTGTTAAACAAAGTAGATTGCATTACATTTTTAAGAAAATTACTTATTTGTTAATACATGCTATTATCCCTTAAGTAAATATATAAGTGTCCATGGACAGACCACATGTATGCCGGGTGTGGCACGGGCTACACCCGATTTTTGATCACGAAGTGCAAAAAGATTTCAAAACTCTCGTTTTTTTGGTATGTGCAACCCCAAATTATTTTTGCTACTTTCGTTTCCTACGGTGTAACCTTAGTTAACCAACATTTCTTTTGTGCAACACCCTCTTAAAAATCCTGGGTCCATCCTTGTAAGTGTCAATGTATCATAGCTTAAGTCACTTTTAAGACAAATGTTAAATAAAATTTAGCTGATGAAACTAACTTTGAGGGGTATTTACAATTGCTTATTAGTAATGATTATGCATTTTGCATTTAATAAGCAATTTTAGGATGTTTTTGACTGTTTATTTTAAGTACTCATAGAAGTTGATGTAGTAACAACTAGGATTATAATGTTTAACCAAAGTAGCTTGTTTAACAGGGACGAACATCGTTCTCCAATTCGTGGAGTCCTACTGAGAAGAACGTGATCTTCACATCAATCGGGCCAATATTCCAATCTGTTAAAAAGACTGTGCAAATCGCACGGGTCTCTTTCACATTAGAAGATGATCTCAAGCCCGAAATCAAGATCCTCACTAAGGAAGAAACAGGAAACAACGCTTTTCCATCTTGTTCACCCGACGGTAAACATTTAGTCATTAGATCAGGTCGTTCCGGCCACAAGAACCTCTATATATTAGACGCCGTTGAAGGGGAGTTTAAAAAAGAGGGTGGAATTCGTCAAGTAACAAACGGGCCATGGATCGACACAATGCCTAGTTGGTCACCAGATGGGAAGCTCATTGCATTCTCATCAAACCGACACAATCCAACAAACACCGAGGCTTTTAGTATATACATAATGTGTCCGGATGGAAGTGATGTAAGGAGGATATACGTAGCGGGAGAGGAAGGATCGAATGAGGTGGATAGGGAGAGGATTAACCATGTGTGTTTTAGTGCGGATGGTGAGTGGTTGTTGTTTACCGCGAATATAGGTGGGGTGACTGCGGATCCAGTATCATTGCCTAATCAGTATATGCCTTATGGAGACTTGTATGTGGCTCGTTTGGATGGTAGCGAGAGAAAGAGGCTGACGTGGAACGGATATGAGAACGGGACGCCAGCGTGGCACCCCGGAGTCGAAAGTGAGATGGGGAGTGTGTGTTTGGATGGTGTGGGTGATAAGTTGTTGGGTCAATTTGATGAACCCCTATGGCTCAAGTGTGATATCTAGATATAATAAGTTTTGCACTACATTGTTTGTGTTATTTATAAGTGCAAAATTCCTCAAGCAGCTATGAATAAGAATCTATATTTGTAGATCATAAATAAATTGATGACTGAATAATATGAAATTTCGACTTGAACCAATATACTTATAATTTTTTTTTTCTTGGGTAAAAATGGTGAACTGTATTATAATCAAATAATAACCATGATACATCAGAATTGATCACAAGACTAAAATGAACATGCCCATTTTAGTCAAAAACTATAACATACTATGGGCTCACTGGAGAGACTTAGTAGATAAGAGCTCAAGAGTCCGAGAGTCTCGGCTCACTCCAGTTGGTGCCCTACTATGCCAAGAGAGTTGCCCGTACCTATTCCTTGTGGGGTGGACAATGGCTGATGCCAAAAAGCACCAGGGGTCGGGGTGTCCTCGCCAATCTACACCTTTTAGTAGACCATACTAGGGACTTAAGAAAGTACAATACAGAAACACTTCACCATACTACTAGATTTTGCTCATAGCTAAGCAAAAACTAGGCTTCCATAGTACCTTAATTCTCTCTACCTGAGCAGAGCTTTTAACCATCACACTAGACAGTTTAAGTCTAATAGTATTGATCACAGCTTTAAGAACAATCTCCCAATCTCTTCTTTCATTAGCAAATAACCTCTTATTTCTTTCAATCCATATGAAATAAACACAGGCAGCAAGGCTTATTCTCCTGAGTAGACTCAAAACAGATTTGTTACTTGGCCATTTTGATGCTTGATCAATTTCGTATGTGTTTTGTATAGCATATTAGGAAGGCTTTCGGGCTGTGCAAACACAGCCCACGAAACTTATATTAAATGATGAACACATCATAGTAATAGCTGAATCTTTAAAGACAGATACACAACATAGTAAAAGAAATTGAAATATGATATAGAATGATGTTAGTATGCAGTCGCAACCAACAACCCAAGACCTAGAAGCGGAACCGATCGACTTCTCGAAGAATATTGACACACCAACCAACAAGTATATCGTGACAGAAAAGTAAAGAACAATGCACAAGTAAGTATCCCTAATCGACTCTTGATTAGTATTGAAAGAATGCGTACATGAATCGTCCCCCCCTCACCTCCTTTTATAGAGATGAGGGGGAGGTAAAACCGACTCTAACAAGAGTCCTAATGTCAGCTATGATAACGGGTTGGGCTAGGGACACAAGCTAACCCAACGACCTTACTTGACTAAGAATACGAAACGGACACTTAACACCCTAGACATAGATAGAAGCTAAATAAAGACTAAATATAACAATTTCCACCTTAGGCTTTATATTAGCCTATACCGATCTTCAACAACTCCAGGCAGTGTTGTAACTTCCGTCCAGGTACCACCTTCGTCAAGGCATCCGCAGCATTGTGTTCAGTACCCACCTTCAGAACTTCAACCGTCTTTGCTTCCAAGACCTCTCTGATAAAGTGGTAACGCACATTGATGTGCTTAGTCCTTTCATGAAAAACATGATTCCGCGATAAGTGAATCGCGCCCTGATTATCACAATTAACTGCCACAGTGTTAAGCTCCACGCCCAACTCTTCCAAGAGTCCCCTTAGCCAAATAGCTTCCCTCACAGCCTCCGTAAGGGCCATATACTCCGCCTCTGTAGTTGAAAGAGCCACCACGTGTTGTAGCGTTGCCTTCCAGCTTACAACACATCCCTGTACTAAAAATGCGTAACCTGTGATTGACCTACCTTTATCCGGATCCTTTGCGTAGTCTGAATCAACAAAACCTGTTACGTCTACATGGTTGCCACGATTTGTCCCATACACCAAACCCACGTTTGCAGTACCCCGCAAATATTTCAAAATCCACTTCACTGCTTCCCAATGCTTTTTACCTGGATTCGCCAAATATCTGCTAACAACACTTACTGCATACGCTATGTCTGGCTTCGTGCACACCATCAAGTACATTAAGCTCCCAACCGCATTTGCATATGGCACCCTACTCATCCTTTCAACATCACAATCCCTAACCGGACAATCCTTCAACAACAGCTTGAAGTGCCCACCCAATGGCATCTTAACCGATTTCCCATTGTCTATTCTATAATTATTTAAAATCTTAGAAACGTACCCGGATTGTGACACCCTCAGAATCTTGCGACTCCGATCCCTGTTGATCTCCATACCAAGAATCTTCTTTGCTTCCCCGAGCTCTTTCATGTCAAACTCCTTTTTAAGCAAAGACTTGATAGACCCAATCTCAGCCTTGCTTTTACAAGCAATCAGCATATCATCTACATATAACAGTAGATAGATATACTCACCTGGTGCATAACTCCTGTAATATACACAGCTGTCGTAACTGCTACGCTTGAACCCGTTGCTCAGCATGTACTCATCAAACCTCTTATACCATTGCCTAGGTGACTGCTTCAAACCATAAAGGGATTTCTTTAACGAACATACCTTGTTACCTTGTTCATAACCTGGTGGCTGCCTCATGTAGATTACTTCTTCAAGATTCCCATGTAAAAATGCCGTCTTTACATCAAGCTGCTCTAGCTCATAATCTCTACACGCAGTCAATGCAAGTATAACCCGAATAGATGTGTGTCGAACTACCGGCGAAAATACTTCATTATAGTCAATACCTGCCCTTTGAGTGAATCCACGAGCCACCACCCTCACCTTGTACCTAGGCTTTTGAACACCTTCAATCCCTTCCTTTATCTTGAACAGCCATTTGCAGCTCACCAGCTTTTGCCCAGCTGGATGATCCACTAACTCATAGGTCTCATTCTTGTTCAGAGAATCCACCTCTTCATCCATAGCAGCTTTCCACTTAAATCTATCTTTACAAGTAACTGCCTCCTGGTATGTCAATGGTTCATGAGTATCTTCTTCCTCTGCTGCAGCAAACGCGTAAGCAGCCATATTACTTTCATCTCGAAACCTCAAAGGTTTCATTCTTGTCCTTGGCTCTCTATCCCGAACCAACTGATAATCTGTGAGATCCGGTGTTTGATCATGATCCTGATCCCCTGCATCTTCATCATCGCCATCTTCCTGACCATCAATCAGATCTTCCTCAAGCGAATGATTATTTAACCTCTGCAGTTCCACCTCAACCTGTAATTCCTCAACAGACTTATCAGTACCTGCACCAGAATCCTTCAACGTGTCTTTGTACATGACACTTTCATTGAAGACCACGTTCCTGCTAGTGACTATTTTAGGTGATTCATTATCAAGCCTATATAGCCTGTACCCCTTCACACCTTCAGGATACCTCAAAAGAACGCATTTTACCGCTCTCGGCTCGAGCTTACCTTGTTTAACGTGTGAATATGCGACACAGCCGAAAATCCTCAACATCCCATAATCACTTGGATGTCCCGACCACATCTCCATAGGTGTCTTTTTCTCAATCGCTGTCGATGGTGACCTATTTATAAGATATGCAGCCGTACATGTCGCTTCCGCCCAGAAGGTCTTGGGCAATCCAGACTGAATTAATAAACAGCGTACCTTATCCATGAGAGTTCTATTCATCCGTTCAGCTAATCCATTCTGCTGCGGCGTCCCGGCAACTGTCAAATGTCTAGCAATCCCACTCTCAGTGCATAGCTGCTCAAATTCCCGGTTACAGAACTCAAGACCATTATCTGTCCTCAACTTCTTAACCGTCCTCCCAGTCTGATTCTCTACTAACTGCTTCCACTCTTTGAACTTTCCAAATGCTTCGTGTTTGAACCTGAGAATATAAACCCATACCCTCCTGGAATAATCATCAACAATAGATAAGAAGTACCTCTTACCTCCCAATGATTCCACCTGAGACGGACCCCATAAATCTGAATGAACATAGTCTATCACTCCCTGAGTAGTGTGCCTTCCTACACCGAAACTGACTCGATGTGACTTTCCCAGAACACAATTCTCACAAAAATCGAGCTTACCTAGACTTTTCTTTCCAAACAGCTCCTGCTTTTCTAGCACCTGAAGTCCCGCCTCACTGATATGTCCCAGTCTTTTATGTCAAACCTGCGCAAGACTGTCTTTTTCTTCAACACTAGCATTAAGCTCACCCGCCACTGCATGGCCATCCAAAGAGTATACGCAATTATCCCTTCGTGTTCCAGATAAAATAACCCTAGAACCATTAATCACCTTGATTTTGCCCGACTGCAATTTTACGGTATATCCCTCTTTTTCAAGAGTTCCCAGCGATATCAAGTTTCTTTTCAATTCAGGAATATACCTGACATTGTTTAATACAAAACTTGACCCATCTTTCAGTTGTAACCTGACCTTGCCAATACCTCTGATCTTGCACTCCCTGTTGTCACCCAACAGTACCCTGCCCCCATCGCATTCCAGAAAATCAAAAAATATATCTAACCTGGGTGTCATGTGGTATGAACCTCCTGAATCCATGATCCAATCTAGCAGAGCCTCTGCACTCATAACCATCATCACCTCAGAACCGTTATAAACCGAACCACTGGAGCTTGGCTGATCTTCTTTCTTGACGAAACTATTTGACTTCTTGCGATTATTCTTTGGACAGTTTCTCTTTAAGTGCTCCTCAGATTGGCAAATAAAGCACTTGAGTCTTCCACCTCGAGACTTGGATCTTGACTTTCCCCTAGACTGATGCGAATTCCTTCGATCAGTTCTTCCCCTCACGTATAACCCTTCACCATCATCCCCCTTCGCCTTAGATCTTTCTTTGATTTCCTTTGAATTCAGTGTGGCCATCACATCCTCCAAAGTCAAAGCTTCCCGTCCATAAAGCAAGGTATCCACAAAGTGTTCGTATGATGCTGGTAAAGAAGTGAGTAATAATAAAGCAAGATCTTCATCCTCGAATTTTACCTCAATATTTGCTAAATCAAGAACGATTTTGTTGAACTCATCTATATGCTCGGAAATCGTACGTCCAGCCGGCATGTAGAAAGTATACAACTTCTTCTTTAGGTACAACTTATTGGCCAAGGACTTTGTCATGTATAAAGTCTCAAGCTTGGACCAAACCCCCGCTGCAGTCGTCTCCCCGGTAACCTCTCTCAGAACCTTGTTACCTAAACACAAAATCATGGCACTATGAGCTTTCTTGTTTAGCTCAGCTTTTGCTGTAGCATCCATATTCTCGGGTAAAACCTCCAGAGCTGCTTCACATCCATGTTGAATTAATAAAGCACGCATCTTGACTCTCCATAACCCGAAATCACCAGTTCCATCGAATTTCTCGATTTCAAACTTGGCTCCCGTCATTCTTTAATCCCTTTATTAATTTGCTAAACCTTGTGAAAAAACCCCACAATCACAAACTAATAAAGTCCCTTGTGCAATACCCTTCAAATTATTTAAACCTTATTGAATAATAATAATAATAATAATAATAATAATAATAATAATAATAATAATAATAATAATAATAATAATAATAATAATAATAATAATAATAATAATAATACCTTACTATTATTAATTATTATTTCAATAATAATGATATACTACTTTATGCCACAACCTGGTCTTCTTCTTTGTATACGCAGACAACAAAAAGAAAACCCAGATCTTGGTACTGTTCACCTTCTTCTTTAATCTGTCACCTTAAAAGCGAATCGACCAGAAAAATTAATCGATCTTCAATACCGAAAACCAACAAACCCTCAAGCCTCCTACACCTTGTTGCAGACCCGAACAATTGAAGACTCGAGAAAACTTTTAACTGTCGACTCAACCTGCTGCTCAAGAACCTTCAAGATGATCAAACCTAGATCTTGTTAGTCTCTAACCGAGCTCTTGATACCACTTGTTAGTATGCAGTCGCAACCAACAACCCAAGACCTAGAAGCGGAACCGATCGACTTCTCGAAGAATATTGACACACCAACCAACAAGTATATCGTGACAGAAAAGTAAAGAGCAATGCACAAGTAAGTATCCCTAATCGACTCTTGATTAGTATTGAAAGAATGCGTACATGAATCGTCCCCCCCTCACCTCCTTTTATAGAGATGAGGGGGAGGTAAAACCGACTCTAACAAGAGTCCTAATGTCGGCTATGATAACGGGTTGGGCTAGGGACACAAGCTAACCCAACGACCTTACTTGACTAAGAATACGAAACGGACACTTAACACCCTAGACATAGATAGAAGCTAAATAAAGACTAAATATAACAAATGATGAACACCCGAAGCACGAACAAAGCAAAAGTTGCATAAACTACAAATCAAACTAATTACTAGGCCAAAGATCGACCTTTGATACTAAAGAACATTTTTTACCATCAGAAACATGGTCGTTTTTGTAGTAGATCAATGTTTGAGTAGTGTAGTTGGCTTTAACCTTATGGAACAACTATTTTGAGGAGTTTTCAAGAAAATGCACCAAGTCATCCACACATTTGTCCTGAACATCTCTGTCACCAAACAAAGCCATCAACTCTTTAGCCTTTTCTCTATACACTTTACCCTCTTCTTTCACAAACACAAGTCTCAGTGAGTCAGCCACCGTTTCTGCTTCAAATGACCCGTCCATGTCGTCCCTGTGAACCATATATGCCATCTTTTTCTCCACCAAATAAGTAGCAATAATCCCTTGGTCCGCCATGAATGGCAACAATACAAGTGGTTAACCGAGCTGAAACCCTTCCACCACTGAATTCATACCTGAGTGAATTAATAACCCGCCCACTGAGTCATGATTCAGTATCTTAAACTGTGGTACCCAAGTCCTACAAACCACACCGCGTCCACGTGTCCGCTCCTCAAACCCATTTGGCAACTCAATAACTTCATTATCTGATGACCCACGTTGATCAATTAACACCCAGCAAAACGGTAAACCACAAAGCTCTAAACCTAATGCCAGCTGAGTTAACTCGTATTGATTAGGTTTAGTTTTGGTTCCAAAAGCGATATAAACAACAGAACTTTTTTCATGCTTATCTAACCACTCTTTCGTAAACTGCCAATTTGTATCATTCTCTGCAGCCGTTGTTGCGGGTAAAAGCCCTGTTGGAATGACGGGTTTTTTGTAAAGCTGGTTAAGGAGGTTTAACCATTCAGGCTCGAAATCTAGACTACTTCTAACAAACACCGCATCGCAGCCGTGGATAGTAGCTCCAAGGCGATACGAGTCTGTAACCTTTCCATTACCATCATCGGAGCTTAGATTCTTCGAAAGCTGAAAAAGACTCACTCGAACATCGGTTTCAAACGTCACCCAACTCGGTTTCTTAGTAAAATCTTCTAGTGTTGCATGTGCATGCATCTTGGCCTCCGGGTATCCTGCATATCCGAGAATTACTGCTGGAAAAACACTAAAATAGGCCGTCCGAACGCCATGTTGTGCTGCTAATGGCCCCAACCAATACGTAACATAATCATATATGATCCAATCTGGAGATGAGGTTTTAAGAAAATCTATGACGGATTCCTGGAACCCGTCACATGCAATTTTGAGGTACTTAACTTTGTTTAATGGTAAATCGTTAGTGGATTCGGCGTTTTGAGGAAGATTTTCAACTTTTGGTAGATCGACTTTGACAAATTTGATGGAAGACGTTAAGGATTTCGGTATTTGAGGGATGCGATCGATGTTTCTTGGAGTTGATAAGTATGAAATCTTATGGCCTTTGATGGATGGCCATAAGCTTTGCAAGTTCAAGAAATGGAATAATGTTCCCAAAGGCTAGGCATGGAAGCATTGCAATGTGAAGATTACCATCTCCATTTTTGGCCATGACGACAAATGGTGCTTCTGAACAAATGGTTATTGAATTTGTTTGTGTTTCCTAACATTAATATATACATGCAAATATTTAATTTACCTAGAGAAAATTGTTAAAAGTGTTATAATTTAACAACTTTTATCACAAGATTACCGATATAATCAAGAACTTTAAACTATCATTAAAGAACCATTTGATAATAATAGAGAGATGAGAAGTATAAGTTACCTTAAATGGTTAACTTGGTGCATCTTATTCTCAGTACTTGATGTAGTATTTATACAACAAAATAATACTATTTGATTTACAGGTAAATATAGGAGACAACTAGGATAGCTATGAATTGACTACAACTTTGACAAAAGTGGCATACATACATGCCTAAGTTATTCACAAAGACTTTATAATAGTAATTGATTTATAACACTCCCCCTTGGATGCCACTTTTTCAACGCGAGTCAACTTTGAAGTATTGCCTCATTAAAAACCTTGCTAAATAAAAACCCAGTGGGAAAAAACTTTAGCTAAGAGAAAAAGAGTGCAGTGTATATTTGACTCCCCCTGATGTATACATCCATAGAGTGTTATATCTTTTGTACATGCCTCATTCCAATAGCATGAACATGTTTCTTAAAAACTGAAGTTGGGAGTGCCTTGGTGAAAAGATCTGCTGAATTGTTACTTGATTGGACATACTTCATTTCAATTTGGTTATCCTTTATGAGGTCTTGAGTGTATGAGAAGTATCTTGGAGGTATATGTTTCGTCCTGTCACTTTTGATATATCCTTCTTTCATTTGTGCGACACAAGCTGCATTATCTTCGTAGATGAGAGTTGGGCTATTTTCTTTCTCAAGCCCACAAGAAGTCGTAATGAGTTGTGTCATCGACCTTAACCATACACATTCTCTGCTAGCTTCAGGCAGTACAATAACTTCAGCATGATTCGATGATGTTGCTACAAGTGTTTGCTTTTGAGAACGCCATGAAACAGCAGTGCCTCCATTTAAGAACACATAACCAGTTTGAGATCTAGCTTTGTGAGGATCAGACAAATAACCTGCATCTGCATAACCAACCAATCCTTGTTTTAAATTGTTAGGATAAAATAAACCCAAGTCAGTTGTTCCACGAAGGTATCGAAATATGTGCTTGACTCCATTCCAATGCCTTTTTGTGGGAGAAGAACTAAATCTTGCTAACAAATTAACTGCCAAAAGAAATATCGGGTCTGGTACAATTTGTTAGATACATAAGAGCTCCAATTGCACTGAGGTACGGTGTTTCTGGACCAAGGACATCTTCATCTTCTTCGCATGGGCGAAATGGATCATTGTCAACATTTAGTGATCTACCAACCATTGGGGTACTTAAAGATTTCGCTTTGTCCATATTGAAACGTTTTAGGACCTTCTCGGTATAATTCGATTGATGCACAAGAATGCCGTTAGGCATGTGCTCAATTTGCAAACCAAGACAATATTTTGTTTTTCCAAGATCCTTCATTTCAAATTCCTTCTTTAATAGATCAATAACTTCTTGGATTTCTTTATTTGTTCCAATTATGTTTAAGTCATCAACGTATACAGCTACGATCACAAATCGTGAAGTTGTCTTCTTAATAAAGACGCATGGACAAATAAGATTATTTGTATAACCTTTGCTTATCAAATAATCGCTCAAACGATTGTACCACATTCTTCCAGATTGTTTCAACCCATATAAAGATCTTTGTAATTTTATGGAACACATTTCTTTGGGTTGTGAACTTAATGCTTTAGGGATTTTAATTCCTTCTGGAATTTGCATATAGATGTCGCTATCAAGTGATCCATACAAGTAAGCTGTAACAACATCCATAAGACGCATCTCTAAATTTTTAGAGACTGCCAAGCTGATTAAATATCTGAAAGTAATTGCATCCATAACAGGAGAATATGTTTCTTCATAGTCAACCCCCGGCCTTTGAGAAAAACCTTGAGCTACAAGGCGAGCTTTATATCTCGTAACTTCATTTTTCTCATTTCTTTTCCGCACAAAAATCCACCTATATCCTACAGGTTTCACATCTTTAGGTGTGGGAACAATAGGCCCAAAAACCTTTCGTTTGTTAAGTGAATTTAATTCAACTTGCATAGCGTCTTTCCATTTATTCCAATCATGTCGATTTTGACAATCAATTACAGACTTTCGTTCGGGATCATCATCTCCGCTAATAATATCACTTGCTACGGAACAAGAAAATATCTCATCAATATCTCCTATTTCATTTCGGTCCCATAAGATATGTGTGTGGCTATAATTGATTGACATTTCTTTATTGATATCGCTCATTTCTACCTTAGAGGAGGTTTTGATATTTTGTGTTTCATTGAGAACACTTTCCTCATGGCCAATTTCTTTTCTTTTACGAGGATTTTTGTGACAACTGGCAAAATAGAGCCGTTTTAAAACCCGCATTACATTAAAAATTATAAATTTGGAATTTTTGAAAGTATATTGTGACGAGATATTTTACGAACATTGGTACGTGATTTCTAATCGTACGATATTTATGAGATTTGATTATTTATTTACGGTTTGGTTTGATTCGGTCGTGATGATTTATTTTGAGATCGTTATTTTGGCACTACATTGACTCCGGCACTAGGTTAACCTAACAATTTTAATTATATTTTATTGTTGAATCGGATATTATTATTTTTGGAACGGGTTCGGTTTGAAAGACATTTGGTTATTTAAGTTTCGGGTTTGGTCCGTGTATTGACACCGGGCTACTTAAACCCCTTACACTCCTCACCTTTATTATTATTATTATCAAATTTATTTTTATTTTTTTTTTGTGTAAACCTAAAAATCGTCCTTGTGAGAACCGAATCCCACAAACACACCTTCACCCTCACCACTTTATTTCTCTCTCTCTCTCCTCTTTGAAACACCATCACCATCGCACCCTTATTTCCACCGTAGCGCCGCCACCGCCACCCTCACACTAAAAACAACACCACCATCTTCACCATCTTTTCGCGATCTATCTTTTGGTACTAACCACGCGCGATTTGGACCATCCTAACACCTATTTCGAATTTAATTATCACGGGTTCATCACCACTTTTTAGTACTTCTTGAAGATCTTGTCGATTTGGCTTTGGTTTTGATGGTAGGTCGAGTTTTTGACTCGAGTTGTGGGTTTGAGCCGCGACCTTGGGTCACGGATTTCTTAATCTTTTCGGGTTTATGATTTTTGATACATGAATCAAATGGGTTCTTAATAAAAACGATTTAAATGGAGGTTTGGTATCCGGGTTATGCTTCTCGATGGGTCGAGACTCGGCCGAGAGCTTATGCTCTCGGTTTGGGTGATTATTGTGGCGTTTTCTTGGCCATTCGATGTATTTTGATCTTGGGTTCTTGTTTTGTGATGTTCGGATTGCTTGTTTGGGTTCGAGGGACCCTTGTGGTCGTTGGTATTTTTGGCCGACACCCCCCTAGGGGCTGTTTTGGTTCGGTTTGGGCTCAAAGAGCTAGCCGAGACTCATGAGTCTCGGGTGTGGCTTCCGTTTCATGTTTCGAGCATATGTTGACCCGGGTTGACTTGGTAACTCAACCCGTTGCTTACTTGGTTTTCGAACAATATGTTACTTGTCGTTTTATTATTTATGTTTTGTTGTGATTGTGATGTTGGACATTGGTATATTATTCGGACTTGATGAGGTATTTCTTGATTGTGAGTTATTATTGGAGTTGTGTTGACGAGTATGGAATTGGGGACCGATTGTGAGACGGTCGATTAGATGACGGAGATAGGTTAGTTGGGTGCCGTAGTCGGACCCTCATGTTGTAGCACGTGGTTATGGGATTGATTTGGACGGAGTTGATTTATTATTGTGACTTGATTCTTATTATTTGGACTTGGACTATGAGCCGAGAGTCATGACTCGGACATGTGACCAAATTCTATGACTCGATAAATATTTAAAAGTCGATATTAAAAGTAATACTCGTAATAATATTATTGAGAATATAATCGTTTATATACGTATATAGACGTGTTAAACGTATATATATATATATATATATATATATATATATATATATATATATATATATATATATATATATATATATATATATATATATATATAAATGCGTATATTAATAATAAAACGATCACGAGTAAACGTTATAATAATATAACGATAGTTATTATGCTATGCAAATAGTGTAATAAATGTCGGACTATTGTTATAAATAATAACTATATAAATAATGGCGAAATAATAAATCGGGTAAATAATAATTAAAAATATGATTTCGTTTATAAATTAGAAACTTATCGAGTTATACGAGTTGTGGTTCTTTAAAGTCCAAGTGGGCTTTATATTGTGACTTTTGTGTTGTCACGGATATATGACGATTAATATAAATATTTTATATATCAAGTGACTTATCTAATCGACGGATTAGATCGAGTTATTTGACGATATAAAATGAGTATATTAATGGGCATCGTATCCCACGATGCCCATAGGATGTGGTATATGTTTTAGGGTAATAAATTACTATATGTCTCGTGGAATTTGGCCGATTCGACGATATATATAGGGAATTTATTGGACTACGATATATATCAAATAGAAATTTTTGTGCAATGTGCTTTAGGTTGGGTATAGTTTTGGAACGATATATTACGTAAATAAATATGGGAGATTATCAAATCGACGGATTTAATAAGCTTCGATAATTATTTAAATAATATGTCGGGCTAACATTAGACCTATAGTTGGTTTATTATTTTGGTTTGTTGTGGCTTTTTGGTTTGAGTTGTGTCGACCCTCCACCCATATGGATACCAAACGTCGAATTTCAAATTAATATGAAGTAAATTCGAGAAATGGATATTTTTGGAAAGTAATGGATTACGTTCGGGAATGGGAATAATTGATTTTGAGGAAATAATTTCTGAACGAGTTTGATATTGTTAGGAAGTGCCGAGTCTGTAGTCGCCGTTACGTGAGTTGCTTGAGATTACTTACGTCTTTCTTCTATCGTTTCTTTTGAGGATTTCTGGACTTGAGGTGAGTCATAGCCCCACTTTTACTCTTGAACTTTGTTTTCAATACTTGGGGTGAGAAACGTGCAAATGTTTTATGTGGACTATTATCGCTTTATTTATTTTAAAACTTGCTATGCTTATAGAACTAGGTAGGATTGAGCGAGGCCTAGTCCCGAACTAGGTAAGCTATTGATTTGGTTATAGAGCGAGGCCTAGTCCCGAACTAGGTAAGCTATTGATTTGGTTATTGAGCGAGGCCTAGTCCCGAACTAGGTAAGCTATTGATTTGGTTATAGAGCGAGGCCTAGTCCCGAACTAGGTAAGCTATTGGATTGATGATGGAGCAAGGCCTAGACTTGAGCTAGGTAAGCTATTGATTGGATTGATTTGAGCTATAGCGTGCACCTATAGGGATGATTTGATTTGGTTGGATTATATTGGTTGGATATTTTGGTTGGATGATTGAGGCCTAGTCTAGCTAGCAAGCGTTTTGCGTATATGTCCACTATATTGAATTATGAATCTAAACCTATGATCTCACCAACGAAAGCTGACTTTTAGCACGTTTCTCAGGTAATTAAGTGATGCTCTATGGATGCTTGGGATTGGAGGCTTGGCATTGGCACCGGTTATGGATCTATATTTCTAAAACTCTAATAACTATTGTGGACCTATGTTTATTTCTTTTGGGCCTTACTTTGGATAATTCTTGGGATAAATGTAAACTTTAAAACCCGTTTTGGTTGTGTTTTCTTATGTTTACTTTATCTCGTTCTTTCATGACTTTGAATGGATACCAATCCCCGTAGCACCCCGAAAGCTTGTTGAGTCTTCCGCTGAATCAAATTTTGGGGGTGTTACAGATTGGTATCAGAGCCAAGGTTATAGAGAACTAGGTAAATAGACACCTAAACTATAACCGATTTTTATTGAAAGCGATCCCCGGCCATTGCCCGCCAGCCCGCCAAGCCGAAGCATCATTGTTTATTATTGAGGTATTATGAGATTATTGAGATGATTATAGATTTGGGATTTCTTGAGATGATTTGAGGTTTCGAGGTTTATTGATTTAGTGAAATGATGGCGTTTTGAGGAATTAGATGCGTTTCTGAGGAATTATATGGCTTAATTGTTTTGAGAATGGTTTTAGTAATGCGGTATTTTAAATCTTTCTTGATTATATACGATTTGGAATTATATGATGATTTTTGGATATGGTATTTTGAGTTCGCGGTTTAGTTGTTTTGAAACACTTACACCTACCCTATGCCGTTGTCACAAGTAAAAACACTCAATATTGAATCAAAATAGTGAAAATATCCCAGGAAAGTGTTTTACATGTTTCAAATGCAAAAATATCAAAAACAGATGAAAAACGCACAAAGTTTGCAAAATTGGCAGTTTCAGTCCCCCAACTTTCAAAAGTTGTCAAATCTAGTCCCTGGTCATTCTAAAAACTTGAAAAAGTCGCCAAAGGTCCTTATAAATCAAAAGATTACACAAATAGTCCTTTGGTGCAAAACTTTCACAAAATGTCAAGTTTAGTCCCTGAACTTTGAAAATTGTCAAAAATGGTCCCTGGGATATGAAAAACTTTGAGAAAAACAAATTTTGTCCTTGCACTAACCTTTTATGGCAGGATTGGTCCTTGGTGGAAAAGTTTGGTAATTTTCACATTTGGCCCCTGAAGTTTTAAGGATTGGCAGATTTAGTCCCTGAGGTGTAATAAAATGGAAAAGTCAACTACGGACCTTGTACTATTCAAATTTGGCAATTTACACCCTTGTGACAACCTTGAAATAATTACATGATCAGTCCTTATATTTCAGAAAATTACAAAAAAGGTCCTTGTTATATCATAAAACCAAACCGGATCCTAAGTTATTAATTACCCAAAACAATACCAAGTCCCAATCCACTAAACAAAGGCCCACCTCTCCTTGTTTTGGCCCACTCCACTCTAGCCCATCAAACACCCCATTTTATATAAAAATACAGGGTCAACGTTGACCTTGGTCAACCCGGTCAAAACAACCTTCACCCCGTACCTCCCTTTTCCCTCCCACTTGACTGTAACTCAGTCACATCACCACCACCCTCTCCCACTTGTTCCACCGCCCAAACCCCCTTGCACCTAATTATCACATCCACAATAAATGCCACCCCCCCCCCAGTTGTAATATCAGTCCAAATCTCCCTTACCCAATTTTGGCGCCAAAAACCAATTTAAAGGGTGAGATCAAAACAGAGCAATTGAACGGTCAAGATTGATTGGGAAGTGTTCAGAGATGCTCAAGAACCCTAAAGGAAGGCTATAAAAGGAGAAGATAGCAAGGAATTAGTGTGTGTAGTTTATTTAGTAATTTTTAGAGTCATATTTTAAATTAAGCTTTTACCTCAGTGTATCTTTCTTAATTCAAGCATTGTAGCAGTGTCTTATTGTATTCTAAACCTTTTCAAGCAATATTAATCAAAGTTTCATTACTATTCTTATTATTTCAAATTTTTGGTTTTATGAGTTTCCTAATAAGCTGAGTTGTGATTGGAAGCAAGTTTCATGGACTGAATAAGGCTCATATAGGTTCCAATAAGCTCATTGAAGCTTCTTAGAGACTCTAAAATCCAGTTGTAATAGAAAACATCAAAAACATAAAAAGGTCAACTTTGGTCAACTGTGCTTGTTTGATTTTGATTTCAGGATTAAAGAGGCATTGAATGGTGATCATGGAAGTGGATTAAGCCTATTTAAAGATAGGCTTCTGTGGAGAAACCTCTTGTTCATGCTAGAGGTGCCTTGTAAGCTTTTGCTCATTTCAATTTCCACTAAAAACTTAGTTCCTAATTAGTTTCTAATTTCTTGTTTGTATCTGAGATTCTGTGTTTGCATTGTGTTTCTTGATTGTTATTTAGGTAGTTTTTAGCTTAATAATCATAGCTTGTTTGTTAGAATAATTAGTCACCTAAAATCCTAGTTTTAATTGTCAAATTAGCTTTAGTGTTAAACTTGCATGATTGTTGTGACATTCTGTTTCTAAGTGTTTAAATTAGTCTATCTAATCATAATTAGTTAGTTTGGATCAACTTTTTGCACCCTAGTAAACCCTTGCTTTGAAAACATCTAAACAGTCAAGCATTAGGGGTGTTTGGATTAGTTTAATTGATTGTGTTGTTGGTGATCTCAGAAAGTAACCAAAGCTCAAATAGCTTGCATTAGGTTTCATTTAGAGGTTTGAACCATAAAATCCAGTTTCATTACACAAAAAAGTCAAATTCTCATTTCAATCCCCCTCACAGTTAACTGTGAGGGAATTGTGTTCACAAAAGTCTTCAAATTAGCTCAAAAGTGGTAAACATAGCTTAGGATAGTTACAATATTGCTTAATACAAGTTTTTCAATCAGTAATCACCACCCAAAACTCACCAAAGTCAAAGTTACAAGTTGTGATCAAAAGTCAAATTTGCACATCTCA
Organism: Artemisia argyi; assembly: GCA_030686995.1. Classification (NCBI taxonomy): domain Eukaryota; kingdom Viridiplantae; phylum Streptophyta; class Magnoliopsida; order Asterales; family Asteraceae; genus Artemisia; species Artemisia argyi. The sequence continues at coordinate 20,355,576 of CM060681.1, read as the reverse complement.
GATTTTTACAAAACTTCAAGGAATTATTTAGAATTTAGTGGTTGTTTAATTGACTTGAAACTTGTCCCTAATTGTAGCCTACCAGCTCAAATTCAAGTTCCCATCTTTGTTATAATTTTGTGATTTTTGTTGTGGGTCCCACAGACCTCCAAAGTCACTTGCAGGGAAGAAAGCTCCCCTGCATCAGCATACCACCACCACACCACCAACTTTGGTGGTGATTTCTGGCCAACTCAGTGGGCCCCAGAGGTTCCAATTGGCTATTTCCAACCCCCCCCTCCTACCAGGGAGTAAGGATTGACCCTTAGTTTGACCTAGATCTTAGTGGACCCCACCTGGTTTAGCCTCTCAAGTCTGTCCCTAATCTGTGTTCAGTTTCATTTTGCTCAAGTGCTTATTTGATTGCATTCAGCTTATTTGTGCTTATTTCTTGCTATTCTCTGTTTGTTTAAGTTTGTTGAGCTTATTTGTAACCATTTTCACCATTGTGGACCCCACCTACACCCATTTGAGCTTATTTGCCCAAACAGTCAACCAAAGTCAACTGTCTTAAGTAAAGGGGGTGTTCTCAGCTTATTTTTAAGTTGTAAAAAGTTTGTTTTCACAAAAATTCTTTGTTTTTAGGTATAAATCAAGTTTGTAAAAGAAAATTCCAGAAAATCCAAGTTTAAATTAAGTGATAGTTTCTATTTAATTCAATTTAGTTTTAATTTTCATTTTTAGATTTTAATTAAGTACTTAGTATTTTTATATTTTAGTTAATTACCTTATATAGTAAAGTATTTTTAGTAAATTTTTCAGATTTTTATTCTGCCTTTTAGTATTTATTAGATTTAATTTTAGTTTTCTTAATTATTAATTAATATTAAGTATTAAATATCATATTTAGTTTTTATAAATCAAAACTTAGTTTTTATATTTTTTTCTAGTTCTTATATAGTGTAATAGACTTTTAGAAAATATATTTTGAATTTCTACTGTTCATTTTCCATTTTTCTTCTTTTAATTGTTTAAATTAGATTTAAAGTAATTAAATAGTAAATAATTAGTGGATTAATCTAAAAACATAATTTTTAGAGTTTTTATAATTTTGTAGGATTCCAGTGATGGTTAAGTAATTTTATAAATTTTCTTATAATTTTCTAAGTTAATTTAGTATTAATAGTAATTAAAAGTAGTTTAATTAGTTTAATTAAGTTAAATAGTTTTTAATTTATAAAAATCCCATAAAAAGACAAAAATATTTATTTTTATTTTTTATACTTTCTTCAAGTTCTAATTTAAGTTTAGAAATTATTTTTGCAAGTTTTTAGTTTAATTTGTAATACTTATAATTATTAGTTAATATAAATTAGATTTAAATTAGATTTTAATTAGTTTAATTAATTAAATAATATTTAAATATTAAAATATTCACTTTTATAATTTCATTTTCATTTTCAAATTTCTTTTTAATTTTAAGTTTCAAAAAGTGTCAAAAGCACCCCCTGTAGTTTGTTAAATACCAAAACCCCACTTTTTCTGTTACGTGATCTGAATTGTGAATACGTGTATATATCTGAATATCTGATTTTTGTGAATATTATATCTGTGTACCAATACCAAAATAACAGTAGCAAAATCAATTACATATCATCTGGGCTACTGTCCTCAGTGCCACTCACTCATAAACGATTCCCAAAGCACCATTTCAATCTCGCTGGGACTTTAACGACCCGGGGAAACACTATACTATCCACGGAGCATTGAGATAAGTTGTTTTTGACTAATTGACCTTGGTCAATTATATCTGATGGTTTAGACTCAATCAAAATTTGGCGCCGCTGCCGGGGACTTTTTCAAGTTTTTAGAATGACCAGGGACTAGATTTGACAACTTTTGAAAGTTGGGGGACTGAAACTGCCAATTTTGCAAACTTTGTGCGTTTTTCATCTGTTTTTGATATTTTTGCATTTGAAACATGTAAAACACTTTCCTGGAATATTTTCACTATTTTGATTCAATATTGAGTGTTTTTAGATGTTTTGGCAGCTCAGAAATGGTAAAAATGATGAGTATTTACGCACTCATCAATCCCCCACACTAAAACATTGCTAGTCCCTAGCAATCTTTTGAGAAAAACCTGATGGATTTGAAATTCTCTTTACCAAAAGCCATCACTTCTGGAGTAGCCAGGTGTAAGAACTGTGGCACACCTGATAACCGTGTGATTTTGAGCAAACCACCAGCTGTCAACGGATTTGATTAGTCTTTACCAAAAGCCATTTGCTTCTGGACTAGCCAGCATCTTGATGGACTAAGTCAACATCTTGGTGAGCTGATTACCAATTATGGATTTTCCACGGCCTTTACCACAAGCCATAATCTTGCGGGCTAGCCAACTCATTTGTTTTCGGGGAGTTGAGGAACCATACAATTTTTGGCAAATTGCAAGCCATCAACGGGTTTGAGATGTCTTTACCAAGAGCCGTTTGCTCCTGGACTAGCCAATCCATTTGTCATTTAGACTTTGGCGGACTGATTACCGCAAAAATTTTGAAATAAAGTGAAAAAAAAATTTTGAAAAATTTAGGCCTAAAAATGGGGGTACTTAGAAAGTTTTGTGATAAAATTCGTAAGAATTCCCCCCCCCCCCCCCCCACACTAGAACTGAATATTGTCCTCAATATTCAAAGTCCCGGCTATTATGCCGAATCTCTGAACGGAAAAAGCTAATATTCGAATCTAACTGTGGAAATATCGATTTTATTTTTCACTTTATTTATCTGTACATACAATCACACTTTTTTTTTTTTTTTTTTTTTTTTGAGAACTTATATACATATTTACTTTTCAAATGGTGGGGGACGGCCACTCCCCCACACTAGGGTGGTAGAAAGTAGAAAGAAGTCAGAAATATGGGTGAAAACCCATATATGTTGCTAATTTTTGTTCACCGAGTCACTAGCTTGACTCGATCCCCGAATTCATTGGTCCATGGGGAAAGTTTGGAGATCCGAGACAACCATGGGTGGTATGTCCTCTCCAAAATAATGTTTCAATCTATGACCATTCACTTTGAAGTTGGGACATTCGGGTTGAGATAACTCAACAGTCCCGTATGGATATACTTTAGCAATAGTGAATGGTCCAGTCCATCGGGTTTTTAATTTCCCCGAGAAGATCTTTAATCTTGAGTTGAAAAGAAGGACTCTGTCACCAACGTTGAAAACGCGGTTCTTAATTTTAGAGTCGTGAATCTTCTTAGTCTTTTCTTTGTAGATCAAAGAGTTTTCGTAGGCTTGATCACGAAGTTCGTTTAATTCATTGAGTTGAACCTTACGGTGATCACCCACTTTATGAAGGTCGTAGTTAGCATGTTTCAAGGCCCAGTAGGCTTTGTGCTCGAGCTTGGTCGGTAAATGACACGCCTTCCCGTATACAAGCTTGTATGGAGTACACCCAATGGGTGTTTTGTAAGCTGTACGGAAGGCCCAGAGTGCATCATCTAGTTTATCCGACCAGGAAGCACGGTTTTCACCTACTGTCCTCTCAAGAATCCGTTTTATACCACGGTTGGAAACCTCCACCTGCCCACTTGTTTGGGGGTGATACGCGGTGGAAAGACGATGAGTAACACCGTACTTAAGCATGACTTTTGCAAATTGATCATTGCAAAAGTGAGTACCGCGATCACTAATGATTGCACGTGGAGTTCCAAAACGAGCAAAGAGGGATTTCAAGAATTTTACAACAACTCGGGCATCGTTAGTGGGTAAGGCCTTAGCCTCAACCCATTTTGACAAATAGTCAACAGCCACGAGAATATACTTGTTTCCACGAGAAGATGGGAATGGCCCCATAAAATCAATGCCCCAGACGTCAAAGATTTCACAAACTTGAATAGCATTTTGTGGCATTTCGTTCTTTTGTGAGATATTCCCGTGACGCTGACAAGCATCACAGGCTTTGACTAACTCGTGGGCATCCTTATAGATCGTGGGCCAATAGAAACCGGAATTAAACACCTTTTTGGCGGTGTAGTTAGGACTATGGTTGCCCCCGGTGGGTCCAGCATGGCAAGCCTTGAGAATATCAGCGGCTTCCTGTCCGTATACACATCGCCTGATGACTTGATCGGCACAGATTTTGAAGAGGAAGGGGTCGTCCCAGAAGTAATGTTAGACGTCTTTAAAAAATTTGTTTTTCTGTTGGGACGTCATCCCCTTCACGATGAAGTTACCCGCGTGGTAATTTGCAAAGTCGGCAAACCATGGGGTAGTAGAGTCACCACGAAAAGTAACCGCACTGAGTGTCTCGAGAGGGAATGTTTCATTTATTTCTTGTTTCTCGGACACATCTTTATGTGGGTTTTCTAATCGTGAGAGATGATCAGCAGCAAGGTTCTCAGCTCCTTTTTTATCACGAATAATGATATCAAATTCTTGGAGGAGGAGAACCCAACGGAGAAGTCTCGGCTTTGCATCTTGCTTTGCAAATAGGTACTTCAAAGCCGAGTGATCCGTATACACCACGCATTTGGTCAGGATCAAGTATGGCCGGAATTTCTCAAAGGCATACACCACAGCTAGGAGTTCTTTTCCAGTGGTGGTGTAATGACTCTGAGCCTCGGTCATGGTTTTACTTGCGTAGTGTATAGGCTGAAAGTATTTTGCTTTACGTTGCCCCAAGACCGCACCTATGGCAAAATCACTAGCATCGCACATAAGCTCAAAAGGTAGGTCCCAATCGGGGGCAACAAGAATCGGTGCCTCGGTAAGCTTTTTCTTTAATGTTTCAAAAGCTTTGATGCACTCAGGAGAGAAGATGAAAGGAGCATCCTTTTCGAGGAGATGGGTCATAGGCCGGGCAATCTTAGAGAAATCTTGGATAAACCTACGGTAGAAGCCGGCATTACCCAAAAAGCTCCTAACACCTTTTACGGTGGTGGGATGAGGTAATTTAGCAATGACATCGATTTTGGCTTTGTCAACCTCAATCCCGTTCTTTGAGATTTTATGGCCGAGGACTATACCCTCTTTAACCATAAAGTAACTCTTCTCCCAGTTGAGACTTAAATTCGTTTCTTTGCAATGTTTAAGCATTTGTTCCAAGTGGGAGAGACAGGTCTGGAATGAATCCCCGATGACTGAAAAGTCATCCATGAATACCTCCATAGTTTTCCCGATCATGTCGGAAAAAATAGACATCATGCACCTCTGGAACGTGCCTGGAGCATTACATAAGCCGAAAGGCATACGTCTGTAAGCAAAAGTTCCGTAGGGGCATGTGAAGGTAGTCTTCTCTTGATCCTGGGGATCAATGGGGATTTGGAAGTAACCCGAAAAACCATCGAGGAAGCAGTAGTATTCATTCCCCGCAAGTCTTTCAGGCATCTGGTCCATAAAAGGAAGAGGAAAATGGTCTTTATGGGTGGCTTCATTTAATTTTCGATAGTCAATACATACTCGCCAACCCGTGACCAAACGAGTTGGAATCAACTCGTTATCCTCGTTGGTGACAACGGTAATGCCACCCTTTTTAGGAACACAATGAATTGGGCTAACCCAAGGACTGTCAGATATAGGATAAATCAATCCCGCATCAAGAAGTTTAAGAACTTCTTGTTTGATAACTTCGTGGATTTTGGGATTTACCCTTCTCTGTTGTTGCACTGCTGGCTTAAAGTCATCCTCCATTAAGATTTTATGAGTACAAAAAGTTCGGGCTTATGCCCTTAATGTCGGAGAGTTTCCAAGCGATTGCTTGTTTATGTGACTTTAGAACTTTTAGGAGTGCTGCCTTTTCCTCAACTTTTAAGTCTTTAGCAATAATGACGGGCAATTTATCATCACCCTCCAGAAATGCATATTCTAGATGAGGAGGCAAGTCCTTGAGCTCAACCTCGGGAAAGTCTTCAGTTATTTCAACATTTTTTACTTCCGCTTTATGCAGTATTTTGGGAGTCGGAGAGGGTGAAGGATCGTCATTTAACAATCTTTCAAGGAGAAGAATGTCCCCCTCCGGGTCAAGATAGTTTTCATCAACCCCATCGGGGATTGAGCTATCCTGAGCAAGAAAAGCCTCGAGCTCTTCCAGAAGGAAGTCACCTCCCTCAAACGGAGTGAGGGAAGGGGAAGAGTCGGAAATGATAGGATCAGTAGAAGGAGTGGTACTGCCACTTGCTGAGAAACCAAGGACTTCTTGAGAAGACTCCTCAGACGCAACATCGATGATGTCAATTCGGTTAACCGTTTCAGCGTCATAATTGGAGGAGTATCTTGAAGTATGATCAAGATTGAATGTGATAGCTTCACCATCAACACGTAGAGTGATTTCTTCTTCGAATACATCGATTAAAGCACGACCCGTCCTTAAGAATCCCCTCCCGAGAATGAGAGGGACTCGTGGGTCAGCATCGAAATCAACAATCACGAAATCTGCCGGAAAATGGAACTTTCCTACTTTCACGAAGATATCTTCGGCAATGCCGAGAGGACGGGATATGGTACGGTCTGCAAGCTCGAGTGTCATGCAGGTTGGAGTGAGAGCAGGAAGTGAGAGTCTTTTCCAGACTGTGTAAGGCATTAGGTTAATGCCTGCGCCAAGATCGGCCAAGGCAAAGCATTCAACCATCCCAGGGAAAACACAAGGAATGAGAAATTTCCCGGGATCTCCAAGCTTTTCGGGAAGCTTTTTCAAGAGCACTGCTGAGCAATGCTCGTTAAGAGGAGTTTTTGCCATTTCACAAAGTTTTTCTTTGTTGCTTATCAGATTTTTGATTGTCGAAGCAAACTTAGGCATGAGAAGAAGAGCATCCGCGAAGCTAATATTAAAGTGTAATTCTTGGAAAATTTGATAAAATTTTTCCATCTGATGGTTCGCTTTTTCGCGGTTCTTTTGATCATTCAAACGTGAAGGATATGGAATTGACGGCTTAGGATCATTCTTTGGTATTTCATCAGAACTCACAGGGGGATCAAATACAACTTTCGGCTTATGAGTCGGGACCGGGACAACTTGAGGGTGGACGTTGTTGATACCTCCATTATTAGTAGGAAGTACCTTGTCCGTAGTAACCTCAGGCTCATGTTCCGCTACCTTAGGAGGAGAAGAAGAGGTAGAAGGAATCGAGGGTCCATTGTATGATACCCCACTTCGGGTGGTGATCGCTTTAATATCGCCCCTCGGGTTAGCGATCGTGTTGCTCGGTAGTGTACCCGGGCCCGAGGGTCGATCATTTAAAGACTTCTGAAGCTCAGAGATCTTGTTGATCAATAACCGATTCGTTTCCTCTTGTGCTTTCATGAATTGTTTAAGCACTTCATCGGAGGAAGACGAGGGTGGAACAACGTTTTGATTTTGAACAGGAGGATTTTGAACACGGTTGTTTTGAAAATTCCCTTGATTTTAATTGTTGTTACCCTGAAAATTGTTTCTCTGATTGAAATTACCCTGATTGTAATTTCCTTGATTCTGGTTTCTTTGAAAATTTCCTTGAAAACCTTGATTTTGATTGCCATTTTGAAAATTGTTTTGATTAAACTGGCCTTGATTTTGATTCGGGTTTTGGAAATTTGAGTTTTGACCTTGGTTAAAATTCTGATTCGAGTTACGGTTTTGATTTTGGTTAAAACCTGGAGGTCCGAGAAAATTGTTGGAACGATAGCTTAAGAGATTACGGTCCCCTTGTGGTTGGTAAGAATTACCCCTCGTGTTGTAGGAACCGTGAGCAGCATATACGTTCTCTTGAGGAAAGCCAGCAGTAGCTGGACACTTGGAATACAGATGAGGGCCCCCACAAGTTTCACAACTTCGGGCCACGGCTTTCACTTGTTGATTTTGAACCTGATTTTGCATCGTGTGGCTCATTCTCAACACAGCCGTAGAAATATCATCCATCTTTTTGGTAAGGGCTATTATTTCAGGAGATGATGATGAAGGAGTAACGGAATTACATGACGCATCCCTCTCCGCAGAGGAATCCCAAAAGTTATGGTGGGCAGTCATGTTCTCGATTAAGTCATAGCACTCCTCGGGACGCCTTTTCATAAAGGTCCCACCAGCAGCAGCATTGAGAATGTCTCGGTGCCTCAATGTCAGACCATTATAGAAGGTATCTATGATGGTAACTTGCAACATATTGTGGTTAGGGCACCGATCAATAGCTAGCTTATAATGCTCCCAAGCCTCAAAAAGAGACTCATCAGGACGTTGCCGGAAGTTGCTGATATCATTTCGTAACTTGGTAACCATGGATGGTGGAAAATATTTTGCTAAAAACTTGGTTACCATTTCATCAAAGGTACGAATAGAATTCTTTGGAAGTCGGTCAAACCATGCAGTGGCATGATGAGTGAGAGAATAGGGGAAGAGGTACAGCCGGAGGGCATCATCAGTGACACCATGTTGTTTCATGCTTTGGGTGACCGTGAGATATTTGTCAAGATGCCTATTGGCATCGTCACCCGGTAATCCGTGAAATTGACACGAATTATGGACTTGTTGGATCATGTGGTGCTTGAGGCCAAAGTCCGTAGCCTCAATAGTGAGTGGTGCAATAGGCCCACCCCGCCCTTGCATGGTAGGCTGGCACAACTCCTCCGTCGTTCGGAGATCGGGAGCTGGCTCACCCACGGGAGGGTCAGGGGGTGGTAAAGGTGGTGGTGGCCCAGCGGCCATTTCGGTCTTTGGTTCTTGTGTGTCAGAACGTAGCTCGGGTACGTTTTTCTGATGTTTACGTTTTGTTTGTGAACGAGTTCGCATGCACTAAAAACAATTTTTCAAAACAAGATCGAGGCAAAACCACAGTGAACTTAAACCAGAAATCACAAGTGAATGGCTTCTTTGAAAAAGGTACACCACACACAGGGATATAAAGGCAAGTTTTAATCTTAAGTTTGGGAACTTATTATGGGTTTATTTATTAATTTGAAAAACTGCTTTAGGCTTATGGGTGTGTGTGCAGAAAACTTTGGGAAATATTTTTGGAACTGATTCGTTAACCGAAATCGTCCCTTTAAGATTACTCGCAGGCTGGCGGGAGGAAGTAAATAGGTTTCCTCTTCAGTTCGCAATTTAATGTCAGAACTTACCTTAAACCAACTGTTTCAGGTTGTAATCTTAAAGAAAACAAAGTAATTTAACTTCACAGTTTGTTTTGTTGTTTTTTAAATTTTTTTTTTGGTGTTTTTAACACTTTAGGAAAAGTGTTAATGAACTTTTGTGATATGATTATATTTTTACAAAAACTTTTTACAAATTTGTGTGAAATTTGTACAGGGAGGGTTTTGAAAACCACTAAACTTAAAACGATTTTGTAAAACACGCAACAACCTCCCCGGCAGCGGCGCCAAATTTTGATTTATAAGGACCTTTGGCGACTTTTTCAAGTTTTTAGAATGACCAGGGACTAGATTTGACAACTTTTGAAAGTTGGGGGACTGAAACTGCCAATTTTGCAAACTTTGTGCGTTTTTTATCTGTTTTTGATATTTTTGCATTTGAAACATGTAAAACACTTTCCTGGGATATTTTCACTATTTTGATTCAATATTGAGTGTTTTTAGATGTTTTGGCAGCTCAGAAATGGTAAAAATGATGAGTATTTACACACTCATCACCTGATGTTGTTGAGGATATTCTTACTACACCGGTATTGCTAGCACAGTTCACCATGGCTCCTGATGACCCTTACCAGGTTGCCATGCATTCAGCTACTATGACACCGACAGGTTCTACTTCAGCACCACCTGCTGCATCTACGCAGGGACCCTCATCTTCTCTAGGGCTCCCTGGTACATCGAGGCAGCTTACTCTTCATCAGGCTTTGGCTCGTGTGGCTCCACGTTTTGCCCATCGAGCTACGGCACGTATGTCAGTACGCCCTACTTCACCACCTTTACAGATTGATGCTCACTCTCTTCTATCTGAGGCGCCACCTGTATCATTGCGTCGTCGTCCTAGATCACCTACCCCTTCACCACATGGTTCACCCGTTAGGAGACGACGATTGATGATGTTCTCTTCCGATGAGGAGGAGGAGGAGTACGAGGGTGAGGATGAGGCTGATGACCCTCAGGAGGCTGAGCAGGGTAATGATGATGACCCTGAGGAGGAGGATGACCCTCAGGAGGAGGAGATGCCTGATGATGATGATTTGTTAGTGCCGCCAGCTCAGGCTGAGGAGCCTGATTCACCTATACATCCGATTGAGCCTGATTCACCTGATCATCCGTTTTTGGTTGAGTTGCCACCTGGTAGTCCCGTTGAGTCGGATGCACCTTCTGAGGTTTCTGCTGAGCATGCAGAGTTAGGTGAGATTGGTAGGTTGTGGACTCAGATTACGGATCTTGGTAAGAGAGTTGCACGTATATCTGATCGACTTGAGAGGGTTATTGGAGAGTTCATAGCGGATCTGAGAGTTGATATGACTGTGGTTGTGGGCAGGACTACTGAGATGAGGAGAGTTTTGATGGAGGTTCACGAGCATATCGATAGTTTACAGCGAGGTTTTGTTACAGCTCGAGAGGCCGATCGCAAGCTATGGCAAAGGAATGCCGAGCTGGAGAAGGAGGTGGCTGACCTCAAGAGAGACTGAGACACCCATAGTGTGGAGTTAGGATCATTATGGAGGGATCTTGATGGCTTGAGGCAGGAGTTGAGGAGCCTCCGCCAGCAGCGTGGCTAGACGTTTGAGCTATGTTATCTTATTGCTTTCTTAACCGAGGAGTGTTCGGTTAGAAAAGCTAGTTATCTTATTTTGATGTATTTTTCGTTGATTACTCGTCTCGTTGGAACGATTGTTATCTTTGTGTTTTCGGTAGTTGGAACAATGTTGGATCTTTATTGTACGGTTGATGGTTATTATTTTATGGTATTATGTGGTTGTTGGATATTACGGAAATTGAGTTCCTATGCGCCTTATTGATGTCTTATGGTGTATTGTTGATATTCTTTCCATGACTTGGCTTCGTTGATTTAATTCTTGTTGAGCATATGATAAGTTCTATCGGAGACTCACGAACTTGTATGATGTTTCAGATCAATGGCCCCACGAAGAAACCCTGTTAGAGCTACCAGAACTAGACCTGCAACGACTACCCCTGGTCGTCGAGGACGCCGTCCTACTCGAAATGTTGAGACCCCTACTCCTGATAACCTGGACACTACTAACTGCAACAACAGGAACCAAAATGTTGATGTTCAGGGACACAATGATCATGTTCCACTTAATGCACCTACTGTGGATCAAGCAATGATCAATCAACTTGTGGAGCAACGAGTTGCTGAGCTACTAGCTGAGTCAAATCATTCCAACAATTCTGCTGGAACATTTCCACCTGTTCGTGCTAGCGGATGTCACTACAAGGAGTTTAAGATTTGTGGACCTATTGAGTTTGGTGGAACCGAAGGAGTGGTTTACTTGGTTAGGTGGATTGAGAAGACTGAGTCAGTGTTTAATGTCAGTGGTTGTGCGGAGAATGCGAAGGTAAAGTTTGCTTCTTTTACTTTCAAGGATGAAGCTTTAACTTGGTGGAACAATTACCGTAACTCGGTTGGGAGTGATGTGGCTTATGCTATGACTTGGGAGCAATTTAAGTCTTTGCTGATTCAGACTTACTACCCAAGGAATGAGATTAAGAAGCTGGAGGTTGAGTTCTGGAACCACAAGGTGAAAGGTACCGATATGGCAACTTAAAATCGCCGTTATCGAGAGTTGGCCTTACTTTGTCCTGATATGGTTAGGACTGAGACCCAAAAGATTGAGAGGTATACCGATTGTTTGCCGGTAGCTACAAGGAACGATGTGATTTCTGCTAAGCCTACAAACATTCATGAGGCTATCACTATCGCTCAACAATTGATGGACTCTTTGGCATTGGAAGAAGCTGAGAAGGATAAGAATGGAAAGAGGAAGAGGGATGATCACTCTAAGGGTAATGACCGTCGAAACAAACGACAAACAACTACTAGAGCTTATGCTATGGGAGATGGAGACAAGAAGAACTACAATGGAGATGCACCCAAATGTAACCGATGTTACAAGCACCATTCTGGTCGATGTACTGTGATGTGCAAGAATTGCTCTAAGATGGGACACATAGCTAAGGATTGTAGAGCTCGACCACTTGCTATGGTTCGAGCTACTCCTGAAACTATGAGCAAAGCAAATGTTACTTGCTATGGATGTGGAAAGAAGGGACATTATCGAAATGAGTGTAGGGAATCATGGAACCGAGGAAATCAAGGATCGGGTGGTAATGGGTACAATAATGGAAACCGTGGAGCTGGAGGAAATCGTGGACGACAAGATAATGGGGACCAACGTGTGGAAGCTGGAGCTGCTCATGGAAGAGTGTATGCACTTGGGAACGAGAGAGGAGAAGATCCGAACGTTGTTACAGGTACGTTCCTTCTCAATAATCGTTATGCTTCCATACTATTTGATACTGGTGCCGATAAGAGTTTTGTGTCCACTAAGTTTGCACCCTCACTAGAGAAACCCCCGATGGCCTTAGGAATTGGTTATGATGTAGAGTTAGCTAATGGGAACAAAGAGAGGATTAGGACTATCATTCGCGGTTGCACGTTAAACTTTTTGAATCGTCCTTTCAACATAGATCTTATACCCGTCACGTTAGGAACTTTTGATGTCATTATTGGTATGGATTGGTTGTCGAAGTATCGTGCTCATATAATTTGCGATGAGAAGATCGTGCGTGTGCCATACGGCAAGGAGATTCTGAACATACCAGGAGATAGAAAGGATTTGAGAGGCCCATCTAGATTAGAGGTCATATCTTGCACTAAGTTGCCGAAGCTAATGGAAAAAGGAAGTTGCTTTTTCTTAGCCCAAATTTCTGAGAAAGGAGAGAAGGAGAAGAAGGAAAGGTGCGTTGGAGATGTACCTATAGTTCGTGATTTTTCGGATGTGTTTCTCGATGATTTGCCAGGAATTCCGCCTACTAGACAAGTGGAATTTCAGATTGAGTTGATACCTGGTGTTGCTCCTGTAGCACGAGCGCCTTATCGTCTTGCACCTACTGAATTGGAAGAGTTGTCGAAACAATTAGCGGAGTTAGCCGAAAAGGGATTCATAAGACCAAGTTCTTCACCTTGGGGAGCCCCGGTTTTATTTGTGAAGAAGAAGGATGGATCGTTTCGTATGTGTATTGATTATCGAGAGTTGAACAAGTTAACGGTAAAGAATAGATACCTGTTACCAAGGATCGACGATTTGTTCGATCAGCTTCAAGGATCGAGTATGTATTCGAAGATCGATTTGAGATCGGGATATCATCAGCTTCGAGTGCGCGAGGAAGATATTCCGAAAACGGCTTTCAGAACCCGTTACGGGCATTATGAGTTTCAGGTAATGCCGTTTGGGTTGACTAACGCACCGGCGGTATTCATGGACCTCATGAATCGGGTGTGTAAGCCTTACTTAGATAAGTTTGTGATTGTGTTCATCGATGACATTCTGATTTATTCGAAGAGTGAGAAGGAGCATGAGGAGCATCTAAGACTTATCTTAGAATTGCTCAGGAAGGAGAAACTGTATGCCAAGTTTTCGAAATGTGAATTTTGGATTCCGACGGTACAATTTCTAGGTCATGTGATTGATAGACAAGGAGTTCATGTGGATCCTGCTAAGATTGAAGCGATTAAAGATTGGGCTGCACCTACGACCCCAACAGAAGTTCGTCAATTTTTGGGATTAGCCGGTTATTACCGAAGATTCATTGAAGGGTTTTCGAAGATAGCAAAACCGTTGACCAAATTGACTCAAAAGAGTGTTAAGTATGAATGGGGAGATAAGGAAGAGGAAGCATTTCAGTTACTTAAGGAGATGTTGTGTAGTGCTCCTATCTTGGCGTTACCCGAAAGTAACGAGGACTTTGTCGTCTATTGTGACGCTTCACATAAAGGTTTAGGAGCTGTGTTAATGCAACGAGAGAAAGTAATAGCTTATGCTTCCCGACAGCTCAAGAAGCACGAGAAGAACTACACCACCCATGATTTGGAGTTAGGTGCTGTGGTTTTTGCTTTGAGGATATGGAGACATTACTTGTATGGAACCAAGTGTGTAGTGTTTACTGACCACAAAAGTCTGCAACACATTTTGAACCAAAAAGAGCTTAACATGAGGCAGCGACGTTGGATTGAGTTGCTAAGCGATTACGATTGTGAAATTCGCTACCATCCGGGTAAAGCAAACGTTGTTGCTGATGCTCTTAGTCGAAAGGAGAGAATTCCACCGTTACGAGTTAGGTCATTAGGAATGACTATCGTATCGCCATTACCATCTCAAATATTAGAAGCTCAAACGGAGGCGTTAAAAGCAGAGAATCGGTCTGCTTAGAATATATTTGGGATGGCAGAAAATGAGAAGGGATTTGTTAGACGTTCTGATGGAGTATTATGTTTTGGAGAGCGAAGTTGGGTACCATTGTATGGAGGAATTCGAGAGTTGATTATGCATGAGTCGCATAAGTCAAGATACTCTATTCATCCTGGGTCTGACAAAATGTACCAGGATTTGAAAAAGTTATACTGGTGGCCAAATATGAAGGCAGACATAGCGTTGTATGTTAGTAAATGCTTGACTTGCTCTAAGGTTAAAGCCGAACATCAAAGACCGTCAGGATTATTGACGCAGCCAGAACTCCCAGTTTGGAAATGGGAGCGGATTACGATGGACTTTATTACCAAATTACCAAAGGCAGCTAGCGGTTGCGACGCTATATGGGTAATTGTGGATCGTTTGACTAAGTCTGCTCATTTCCTGGCGATTAGTGAAGATGATAGTGTGGATAAACTTGCGAGGTTGTATGTGAAGGAGACTGTTTCTCGTCATGGAGTTCCGATATCGATTATTTCGGATCGCGACAGCCGCTTCACGTCAGCATTGTGGCGATCACTTCAAACCGCTTTGGGGACGAGTGATGAGTGCTCAAACACTCATCATTTTTGGTCTAATCTGAACTGCAAAACATACAAAAACACTCAGTAATGCATCAAAATACTGAAAATATTTCAAAATCGTGTTTTATATGTTTTAGATGCAAAATGAGCAAAAACAGACGAAAAACGTATAAAGTTTGCAAAATTGGCAGTTTCAGTCCCCCGACTTTCAAAAATTAACAAAACTAGTCCCTGTGCAATTATTTTGCAAGAAAAGTCAACCCAAGTCTTTTTAAAATAAAAAGTTATCAAAAATAACACTTGGGTAAAAGTTTTGGAAATTTACAGTTTGGTCCCTGGAGTTTCAAATATTGGCAGAAAAGGTCCCTGGTGGGATAATTTTGAATGAAAAATCATTTTGGGTCCTTGGGAAGTTACAAAAATCATTTTTAGTCCCTGGGTGAAAGTTTTGTGGAAATTACATGTTTGGTCCCTGTACTTTGCAAACTTGTCAGTTTTGGTCCTTGGTGTTTTAAAATAAAATAAAATAATAATAAATAAATTCATGAACCTTATAATATTGGTGATTGGCAATTTTGGTACTTATGAGCACTTTGGAAGATTGACATTTTCAGCCTCAACTTTTCAGAAATTACAACAATAGTCCTTGTGGTTTTACAAAATAAACAAACAAACCAACAAACCTAATCCAAACCACAAACCTGATCCAAACAAAACAATCCAGTCCACTTACACCCTCCCAAGCCCAAATACAAACCGGCCCACCCCCTAACTAATATCAAACCCCGGTCAACCTTTGGTCAAACCCAACCATGACCACTGTTCATCCCCTACCCCTCTTCCCCGTTTTCTGCAACTGGTTCCCTCCCCCCTCCTCCAAAGTCCTCACCAACCCTCACCAAACTCATTATTATACTCACCTACACCCTCACCTTCCCCCTTCCTCAATAAATGCTCACCAGATACACTCAACCTGCCAAACCCACTTTTTCCCGCCAATAAAAATTAAACGGCCAAGATGCATTTTCCTAATCCAATGGCCCTCAACAGAAGTGGGAAAGGATGAGAGAGACTCTATGGACTATAAAAGAAAAAGAAAACAGAAGATGGAGGCATTAGAGTAGTAATAGTGTAGCAGTAGTGTAATGGAGAATAGTTAGGTTGCAATTTAGTTTGAATATTAGTTTTATTTGTAATTTCTCAGCTCAAACTTTCTGTATTAATCATCTTGTAAACTTATTTCAGTATTAAATCCAAGTTCTCAATATTTCAACTCAAAAATTGTATTTTTCAAGTTAAAATTAAATCTCTTGTTTAAGGATTAAAAGTTGTTGCTTAATAGTTCTTGTAAGTCCACACAAGTCATTTAAAAGATTTCTATAGCTGTGTAAGGTTTAAATTAAGTTTTTAGCTCAAAAATCCACAAGTCAAAAAGTCAACTGCGGTTCATGCTTGTGAGTTATGGTGGTTTAAGCAGGGTGTTTGGGAGTACTTTCTGTTTCATTTAGCTTGGTGACAAGCTTGTGTGAGTTTCATGCAACTGACTTGAGGTTTGCCTCACTAATCACTCCCTTTGGTACTTGAATTAACTGTGATCATCTGTTTTTGTTTATGTTTGTTATTAAGCTCATTTCCTGTTCATTATAGCTTGTATCTAGTCCACATAGCTTATATAATAAGTTTGTATCAGTGAGATTGCATTAACTCACCATTTCCTTTACAAATCTCAAAATAGTAATCTGATAAAGGGTGTTTGGCACAGGGAAGTGCCCTGTGCATTAGTGTTGTTTATTGGCTAAATTCCTCTTAGATATTTCACATTAGGTTAACTTAGCTTAGAATAGTCATTAAAATCAGTAGGTATTTGCTCAAAAGTCAAATCTCATTATAATCTTGCATATTTCTGAATCTGTTAACAGTTAGGGTACATTACCATGATCATAGGCACATATCTAGTTAACATAACATGGATTAGCTTCATTTTAATATAACATTGCATAAACAATCATTAGGAGTGAACCAAATCTCACAAAAGTCAATCTTTCCATATTTCATTCAAAAGTCAAAGTTCATCTCATCAGATTTTTCCAAAAGTTTGAACAATTGTTTTGATTTGTGTGTTATGATTCATGACCTGAAACTTGTTTCCCTTTGTAGTTTGTCAGCTTGGCTTTAGGATCCATTAGAGTGCTTATTTTTCAGATTTTATTTAAGCTTGTTATGGCTTATCAAAATGGGCTGCAGGGGGACTGACCTCCCCTGCACCACAGACCTTAGCCCACCACCACCACTTTGGTGGTGGCTGCAGCCTACCCTAGTGGGTCCCATGGATCAACTCTTGCTTCTATGAATTCCCAAGGTGGGTGGCTTCACATTGCACCCAAGCTTGTGCCCCCATTCCCACTTGTGGGCCCCCTAGGCTGCCATTAACTTTGTCCCTTTTTTCTGTTCTGAGCAAAGTGCTCATTTTGCTTAATCAGCTTATTTAGCTTATTCAGTGGTTTGGTATTGTTCTTTCTGGCTTATTTCTGCTTAATAGACATGTATCCACCCAATTCCACCCCTGGTTCTCAGCTTTGAGCTTGTTTCAAGCTTATAGCTTGGACAGTTGACCAAAGTCAACTGTCAAGCAAATAAGCACTTGTTGTGCTTATTTCTGGGTTCCACCAAACTTGTTTTCACAAAAGTTTACTATTTTTAGGTATAAAACTAGTTTCCAAAAAGAAAATCCAGAAAATCAAAAGTAATTTTAAGTGATAGTTTCTATTTAATTTTATTTAAATTTTAATTTTCATTTTTAAATTTTTATTAAGTACTTGTCATTTTTATATTTTTATTAATTACCTATTATACTAAAGTATTTATATTAATTTTCTCAGATTTTTATTTCATCATTTGGTATTTATTATATTTAATATTAGTTTTATTAGAAATTAATTAATATTAAGTTTAAAATAGTATAATTAGTTTTTATAAGATAAAACCTAGTTTTTATATTTTTCCTAGCTTTTATATGTTATAAAATAATTTTAGAAATTTTATTAGAATTTTTACTGTTCATTTGCTATTTATCTTAATTTAAAACAGTTTAATTAGTAAATTAGTAATTAATTAGTTATTAATTAATAGAAAATTCACAAAAAGACAAAAATACTTATTTTTAATTTTAAAACTTATTTTTAGTTATTTAATAATTTTAGGAATTTTATTTTCACCTTTTTAGTATTTAAATAATATTGTATTATATTTAAGTTGTTTAAATATTAATAATTAAGTATTAATTAGTAATTAATTAATAATAAATAATTAATTAGTGTTAAAATTTATTTTAATTTTCTAAAAAATTTCTTTTACCCTTAGGTTTGTAAAAAAGTCATTTTCACCCCCTGGGTGTTTTCAGATTTCAATTTTCACTTTTTATTTTGTACGTTTACGTTTTATTTAAACGTAACGTACGCGTTTTTAGTTTTAAAAGTTTCTGGGTTTTCAAACTTTCCCGTCTTGTTTATATAGCTTATTTAAGCTATTCTCATTGTAGATTCCGTAGTTCAATCAATCACAAACCCTTTTTCCATCCAAATTTACCCGATCACGAAACCGTTTGTTTACCATTCACACCTCGTCGGGACATAACGACCCGGGGAAACACTAATATTCCGCGGAGCATTGACTCTAAGCCTTTGACCTTGTTGACCATTCTTTGGTTAATTTAAGTTGGTGGTTTAGCGTCAATCAATTTTTGGCGCCGCTGCCGGGGAGGTTGTGTGCGTATCTAAACGGTTTTTCTGATTAGTGTCTTTGGAATTCGTTCCATTGTGCATTTATCCATCCTTGTTCATATTTTCATAAAAACAAAACACAAAAACATTTTCTTTATCCTTTGTACAAAATGTATTTCCAAAAACCCAAAAATATTCATCTTTACCCTCCTACCATTTTGATTCTCCATTCCTCACCCTCTATACACATTTGATTCTTTCTATGTCTCATCCACACTTTCTGGTTTGCCAATGGTGTGGTAATCCTCATAATGGTGGCAATTGCCCCAGTTGTGGCATGGTAGAGTCAGGAAACGGGTCTGTCTATAACCAAGATCCCTATTCTTACCATGACACGACTGATTCATTCCATCAGTTACCACACCATGATACTCAGCAGTTTTACTGTTGTGAGTACTGTGGTGGTTCACACTACAGTTCTGATTGTCAATCGGGAAACACGCTTGTCTATGAGCAGTTTCCTGATAACAATTATAACTTTAGCACATACGACTCACAGCCACATCAGTTTTACTGTTGTGAGTATTGTGGAGGTCCACACACTAGCTTTGATTGTCAAACAGGGAATCCATTTCCTTGTAACAATTACGACTATTCGTTTTCAGACCCACCTCCACAGTACCAAATAACCCAAGCAACTCCTCTTGCTACTGAGCAAGACATTTTAATAGAGGTTCTTGAGATATTGAAAGACCTTAAGGAGGAGTTGGCTACTTCATCGTTTCAAAGCTCTCGTGAGAAATCTATGGCAGAATTACTTGCTGAAGAACGAGATGCTAGAAACGAATTGAGCAAGGAAGAATTACTTGTCTTAGAACAAGCAGCTAAAACACGTGCCATATTTCGCAATGCTGCTCTTCTCGACGATGATGATGATGTTACCCTTGATATTTCTCAATTTTGTGAGGGTTCATCAAGTTCATCTGTTGTGATTCCTTCCTCGGAAAATCAGGGAGAAAAGACTATGATAGAATTACTAGCAGAAGAACAAATGAAATTTATAAAACCCATGTCTGCTAGTCCTTCTCCTCTCCCTCAGTCTGCTGTTATCACACCCGAAGTTCACACACACTCTCTAATCATGGGGGATGAGCATCTTAGCACTGTTCCTAATAAGGAATCGGACGAATTAATAAAGTCTAGTGTTGAGATCCTTGTCCCAATCCCGGGAGAGTCACAGGGAACTTTGGATGATATGTGTGATATTCCTTCCCCTATTGAGTGTCCTAAAGATCAATTTGAGACTTTCTCAGATTATAGCGATGATTGTATATCTTATGGAGACATCGAGTATGTTGAGGCATCAGTTCCACAAACTGATGCTGATCATCTTCTTGAGGAGTTCGCTGATGAACTTGCTCACATCGATCCACTTTCATTGGAAAGTGATGATGGTCTCCTCGATTTCCAAGCCGATCTGGGAGAAATTGAAAGTCTCCTATATCATGATCCGTCACTCACTTCTTATCCCAGCAGTCCAACAGAGAATAATATTCACTTTGTTCCCGAAACATTCAATACCACTCTCACCAATCCTCTATTTGAATTCGATTCTGAATTCACTATGATTTCTAATAATCCAATCTTTGATGAGGATTGTGATGAGTCCACAATGGAACATGAGTTCACAAATTCACATCTTGTGAATAATTCTCTTCATGAGGAGTTCTCCGGTGAACTCACTCATCATGTCATGACTCCTCTGGAGTTAGATGGCCCGGGGGGAGATGCACTCAATCTTGAGAATTTGCAAATTCCCACCCACCCTCCCGGGATGTTTACGAGCTTACCCTTTGAAATCCAAACTCAGGCTATTGAGCCTCCTCTTGAGGAAGAAGATCAAATCATGCTTTTTATCATGATTTTCTTCCTTTTCTTCACCTATACGGTGACTTCTTCTCTTCTTCACTCCTTCGGGAGTGAGGACACTATATTTGATCCCGGCATTTTCATTTATCATTACCTTGAGCCGGATGTTTATAGGGTTTTCACCCTAAGTGTGGGGGAGTCCCCCATGCTATGATTACAGAAGTGAAAATACAAAATGGTGTTTTCCACGCTTCGCTTGTAATGTTGCCCTTTTACGTTCAAAATGTCGGCATAATATTCGGGATTTTGAATATTGAGGACAATATTCATGCTAAGTGTGGGGGGGTATTTCGCTATTCTAGCGAATTTTATCACATTTTACTATATAATACCCCCGTTTTAGCCAAAATTTCAAAAATTTTAAAAATTTTAAAAATTTTTCACTGGTGCTTCAAAATTTTTGTGGAAATCAGTCCGCCTTGTCTAACCGACAAAAGGGATTGGCTAGTCCAGGAGCAAACGGCTCTTAGTAAAGACATATCAAATCCGTTGACGGCTGGCAATTTGCCCAAAATTGTATGGTTCCTCAACTCCCCGAAAACAAATGAGTTGGCTAGCCCGCAAGATTATGGCTTGTGGTAAAGGCCGTGGAAAATCCATAATTGGTAATCAGCTCACCAAGATGTTGACTATTCCATCAAGAGCTGGCTAGTCCAGAAGCAAACGGCTTCTGGTAAAGACTACTCAAATCCGTTGACAGCTGGTGGTTTGCTCAAAATCACACGGTTATCAGGTGTGCCACAGTTCTTACACCTGGCTACTCCAGAAGTGATGGCTTTTGGTAAAGAGTTTTTCAAATCCATCAAGTTTTCAAAACAGTATTGCTAGGGACTAGCAATAGTTTAGTGTGGAGGATTGATGAGTGCTCAAACACTCATCATTTTTGGTCTAATCTGAACTGCAAAACATACAAAAACACTCAGTAATGCATCAAAATACTGAAAATATTTCAAAATCGTGTTTTATATGTTTTAGATGCAAAATGAGCAAAAACAGACGAAAAACGTATAAAGTTTGCAAAATTGGCAGTTTTAGTCCCCCGACTTTCAAAAATTAACAAAACTAGTCCCTGTGCAATTATTTTGCAAGAAAAGTCAACCCAAGTCTTTTTAAAATAAAAAGTTATCAAAAATAACACTTGGGTAAAAGTTTTGGAAATTTACAGTTTGGTCCCTGGAGTTTCAAATATTGGCAGAAAAGGTCCCTGGTGGGATAATTTTGAATGAAAAATCATTTTGGGTCCTTGGGAAGTTACAAAAATCATTTTTAGTCCCTGGGTGAAAGTTTTGTGGAAATTACATGTTTGGTCCCTGTACTTTGCAAACTTGTCAGTTTTGGTCCTTGGTGTTTTAAAATAAAATAAAATAATAATAAATAAATTCATGAACCTTATAATATTGGTGATTGGCAATTTTGGTACTTATGAGCACTTTGGAAGATTGACATTTTCAGCCTCAACTTTTCAGAAATTACAACAATAGTCCTTGTGGTTTTACAAAATAAACAAACAAACCAACAAACCTAATCCAAACCACAAACCTGATCCAAACAAAACAATCCAGTCCACTTACACCCTCCCAAGCCCAAATACAAACCGGCCCACCCCCTAACTAATATCAAACCCCGGTCAACCTTTGGTCAAACCCAACCATGACCACTGTTCATCCCCTACCCCTCTTCCCCATTTTCTGCAACTGGTTCCCTCCCCCCTCCTCCAAAGTCCTCACCAACCCTCACCAAACTCATTATTATACTCACCTACACCCTCACCTTCCCCCTTCCTCAATAAATGCTCACCAGATACACTCAACCTGCCAAACCCACTTTTTCCCGCCAATAAAAATTAAACGGCCAAGATGCATTTTCCTAATCCAATGGCCCTCAACAGAAGTGGGAAAGGATGAGAGAGACTCTATGGACTATAAAAGAAAAAGAAAACAGAAGATGGAGGCATTAGAGTAGCAGTAGTGTAATGGAGAATAGTTAGGTTGCAATTTAGTTTGAATATTAGTTTTATTTGTAATTTCTCAGCTCAAACTTTCTGTATTAATCATCTTGTAAACTTATTTCAGTATTAAATCCAAGTTCTCAATATTTCAACTCAAAAATTGTATTTTTCAAGTTAAAATTAAATCTCTTGTTTAAGGATTAAAAATTGTTGCTTAATAGTTCTTGTAAGTCCACACAAGTCATTTAAAAGATTTCTATAGCTGTGTAAGGTTTAAATTAAGTTTTTAGCTCAAAAATCCACAAGTCAAAAAGTCAACTGAGGTTCATGCTTGTGAGTTATGGTGGTTTAAGCAGGGTGTTTGGGAGTACTTTCTGTTTCATTTAGCTTGGTGACAAGCTTGTGTGAGTTTCATGCAACTGACTTGAGGTTTGCCTCACTAATCACTCCCTTTGGTACTTGAATTAACTATGATCATCTGTTTTTGTTTATGTTTGTTATTAAGCTCATTTCCTGTTCATTATAGCTTGTATCTAGTCCACATAGCTTATATAATAAGTTTGTATCAGTGAGATTGCATTAACTCACCATTTCCTTTACAAATCTCAAAATAGTAATCTGATAAAGGGTGTTTGGCACAGGGAAGTGCCCTGTGCATTAGTGTTGTTTATTGGCTAAATTCCTCTTAGATATTTCACATTAGGTTAACTTAGCTTAGAATAGTCATTAAAATCAGTAGGTATTTGCTCAAAAGTCAAATCTCATTATAATCTTGCATATTTCTGAATCTGTTAACAGTTAGGGTACATTACCATGATCATAGGCACATATCTAGTTAACATAACATGGATTAGCTTCATTTTAATATAACATTGCATAAACAATCATTAGGAGTGAACCAAATCTCACAAAAGTCAATCTTTCCATATTTCATTCAAAAGTCAAAGTTCATCTCATCAGATTTTTCCAAAAGTTTGAACAATTGTTTTGATTTGTGTGTTATGATTCATGACCTGAAACTTGTTTCCCTTTGTAGTTTGCCAGCTTGGCTTTAGGATCCATTAGAGTGCTTATTTTTCAGATTTTATTTAAGCTTGTTATGGCTTATCAAAATGGGCTGCAGGGGGACTGACCTCCCCTGCACCACAGACCTTAGCCCACCACCACCACTTTGGTGGTGGCTGCAGCCTACCCTAGTGGGTCCCATGGATCAACTCTTGCTTCTATGAATTCCCAAGGTGGGTGGCTTCACATTGCACCCAAGCTTGTGCCCCCATTCCCACTTGTGGGCCCCCTAGGCTGCCATTAACTTTGTCCCTTTTTTCTGTTCTGAGCAAAGTGCTCATTTTGCTTAATCAGCTTATTTAGCTTATTCAGTGGTTTGGTATTGTTCTTTCTGGCTTATTTCTGCTTAATAGACATGTATCCACCCAATTCCACCCCTGGTTCTCAGCTTTGAGCTTGTTTCAAGCTTATAGCTTGGACAGTTGACCAAAGTCAACTGTCAAGCAAATAAGCACTTGTTGTGCTTATTTCTGGGTTCCACCAAACTTGTTTTCACAAAAGTTTACTATTTTTAGGTATAAAACTAGTTTCCAAAAAGAAAATCCAGAAAATCAAAAGTAATTTTAAGTGATAGTTTCTATTTAATTTTATTTAAATTTTAATTTTCATTTTTAAATTTTTATTAAGTACTTGTCATTTTTATATTTTTATTAATTACCTATTATATTAAAGTATTTATATTAATTTTCTCAGATTTTTATTTCATCATTTGGTATTTATTATATTTAATATTAGTTTTATTAGAAATTAATTAATATTAAGTTTAAAATAGTATAATTAGTTTTTATAAGGTAAAACCTAGTTTTTATATTTTTCCTAGCTTTTATATGTTATAAAATAATTTTAGAAATTTTGATAGAATTTTTACTGTTCATTTGCTATTTTTCTTAATTTAAAACAGTTTAATTAGTAAATTAGTAATTAATTAGTTATTAATTAATAGAAAAATCACAAAAAGACAAAAATACTTATTTTTTATTTTAAAACTTATTTTTAGTTATTTTATAATTTTAGGAATTTTATTTTCACCTTTTTAGTATTTAAATAATATTGTATTATATTTAAGTTGTTTAAATATTAATAATTAAGTATTAATTAGTAATTAATTAATAATAAATAATTAATTAGTGTTAAAATTTATTTTAATTTTCTAAAAATTTTCTTTTACCCTTAGGTTTGTAAAAAAGTCATTTTCACCCCCTGGGTGTTTTCAGATTTCAATTTTCACTTTTTATTTTGTACGTTTACGTTTTATTTAAAAGTAACGTACGCGTTTTTAGTTTTAAACGTTTCTGGGTTTTCAAACTTTCCCGTCTTGTTTATATAGCTTATTTAAGCTATTCTCATTGTAGATTCCGTAGTTCAATCAATCACAAACCCTTTTTCCATCCAAATTCACCCGATCACGAAACCGTTTGTTTACCATTCACACCTCGTCGGGACATAACGACCCGGGGAAACACTAATATTCCGCGGAGCATTGACTCTAAGCCTTTGACCTTGTTGACCATTCTTTGGTTAATTTAAGTTGGTGGTTTAGCGTCAATCAACGAGACTTGATATGAGTACTGCATATCACCCCCAAACCGATGGTCAAAGCGAGAGAACTATTCAAACTTTGGAGGATATGCTTCGTGCATGCATCATAGACTTTGGTAAAGGCTGGGAGAAATATCTACCCCTTGCGGAGTTCTCCTACAACAATAGCTACCACACAAGTCTCAAGGCTGCACCATTTGAAGCTTTGTATAGTCGTAAATGTCGTTCACCTATTGGTTGGGCAGAAGTTGGAGATAGCCAACTCACAGGCCCTGAGCTTATTTTGGAAACTACTGAGAAAGTAACGCAAATTCGAGATCGACTGCAAGCAGCTAGAGATAGGCAGAAAAGCTACGCCGATCAGAGGCGTAAACCCCTAGAATTCCAGGTTGGAGACAAAGTGATGCTGAAAGTCTCGCCTTGGAAGGGTGTGATACGTTTTCAGAAACGTGGGAAACTTAATCCCCGCTACATTGGACCATTTCTTATTTTGGAAAGAATTGGGCCCGTAGCTTATCGTTTGGAATTACCAATAGAATTGAGTAAAGTTCATGATGTGTTTCATGTTAGCAATCTGAAGAAATGTCTTTCGGAGGAAACGCCATTTATACCAATCAAGGATATTCGTGTGGATGAGAGTTTGAATTTTGTGGAAGAGCCGATTGAGATAATGGATAGAGAGATCAAACGACTCAAGAGAAGTCGTATTCCGCTCATCAAAGTTCGTTGGAATTCGCGGCATGGACCGGAATTCACGTGGGAACGTGAGGATGAGTTTCGAAAGAGATATCCGAAGCTTTTTACTTCGTAGATGGGTTGTTCCGAGAGAAACCCGGGACGGGTTCCTTCTGAGGCTGGGAGGATGTGACAACTGGCAAAATAGGGAGCCGTTTTAAAACCCGCATTACATTAAAAATTATAAATTTGGAATTTTTGAAAGTATATTGTGACGAGATATTTTACGAACGTTGGTACGTGATTTCTAATCGTACGATATTTATGAGATTTGATTATTTATTTACGGTTTGGTTTGATTCGGTCGTGATGATTTATTTTGAGATCGTTATTTTGGAACTACATTGACTCCAGCACTAGGTTAACCTAACAATTTTAATTATATTTTATTGTTGAATCGGATATTATTATTTTTGGAACGGGTTCGGTTTGAAAGACATTTGGTTATTTAAGTTTCGGGTTTGGTCCGTGTATTAACACCGGGCTACTTAAACCCCTTACACTCCTCACCTTTATTATTATTATTATCAAATTTATTTTTTATTTTTTTTGTGTAAACCTAAAAATCGTCCTTGTGAGAACCGAATCCCACAAACACACCTTCACCCTCACCACTTTATTTCTCTCTCTCTCCTCTTTGAAACACCATCACCACCGCACCCTTATTTCCACCGTAGCGCCGCCACCGCCACCCTCACACTAAAAACAACACCACCATCTTCACCATCTTTTCGCGATCTATCTTTTGGTATTAACCACGCGCGATTTGGACCATCCTAACACCTATTTCGAATTTAATTATCACGAGTTCATCACCACTTTTTAGTACTTCTTGAAGATCTTGTCGATTTGGCTTTGGTTTTGAAGGTAGGTCGAGTTTTTGACTCTAGTTGTGGGTTTGAGCCGCGACCTTGGGTCACGGATTTCTTAATCTTTTCGGGTGTATGATTTTTGATACATGAATCAAATGGGTTCTTAATAAAAACGATTTAAATGGAGGTTTGGTATCCGGGTTTATGCTTCTCGATGGGTCGAGACTCGGCCGAGAGCTTATGCTCTCGGTTTGGGTGATTATTGTGGCGTTTTCTTGGCCATTCGATGTATTTTGATCTTGGGTTCTTGTTTTGTGATGTTCGGATTGCTTGTTTGGGTTCGAGGGACCCTTGTGGTCGTTGGTATTTTTGGCCGACACCCCCCTAGGGGCTGTTTTGGTTCGGTTTGGGCTCAAAGAGCTAGCCGAGACTCATGAGTCTCGGGTGTGGCTTCCGTTTCATGTTTCGAGCATATGTTGACCCGGGTTGACTTGGTAACTCAACCCGTTGCTTACTTGGTTTTCGGACAATATGTTACTTGTCGTTTTATTATTTATGTTTTGTTGTGATTGTGATGTTGGACATTGGTATATTATTCGGACTTGATGAGGTATTTCTTGATTGTGAGTTATTATTGGAGTTGTGTTGACGAGTATGGAATTGGGGACCGATTGTGAGACGGTCGATTAGATGACGGAGATAGGTTAGTTGGGTGCCGTAGTCGGACCCTCATGTTGTAGCACGTGGTTATGGGATTGATTTGGACGGAGTTGATTTATTATTGTGACTTGATTCTTATTATTTGGACTTGGACTATGAGCCGAGAGTCATGACTCGGACATGTGACCAAATTCTATGACTCGATAAATATTTAAAAGTCGATATTAAAAGTAATACTCGTAATAATATTATTGAGAATATAATCGTTTATATACGTATATAGACGTGTTAAACGTATATATATATATATATATATATATATATATATATATATATATATATATATATATATATATATATATATATATATATATGCGTATATTAATAATAAAACGATCACGAGTAAACGTTATAATAATATAACGATAGTTATTATGCTATGCAAATAGTGTAATAAATGTCGGACTATTGTTATAAATAATAACTATATAAATAATGGCGAAATAATAAATCGGGTAAATAATAATTAAAAATGTGATTTCGTTTATAAATTAGAAACTTATCGAGTTATACGAGTTGTGGTTCTTTAAAGTCCAAGTGGGCTTTATATTGTGACTTTTGTGTTGTCACGGATATATGACGATTAATATAAATATTTTATATATCAAGTGACTTATCTAATTGACGGATTAGATCGAGTTATTTGACGATATAAAATGAGTATATTAATGGGCATCGTATCCCACGACGCCCATAGGATGTGGTATATGTTTTAGGGTAATAAATTACTATATGTCTCGTGGAATTTGGCCGATTCGATGATATATATAGGGAATTTATTAGACTACGATATATATCAAATAGAAATTTTTGTGCAATGTGCTTTAGGTTGGGTATAATTTTGGAACGATATATTACGTAAATAAATATGGGAGATTATCAAATCGACGGATTTAATAAGCTTCGATAATTATTTAAATAATATGTCGGGCTAACATTAGACCTATAGTTGGTTTATTATTTTGGTTTGTTGTGGCTTTTTGGTTTGAGTTGTGTCGACCCTCCACCCATATGGATACCAAACGTCGAATTTCAAATTAATATGAAGTAAATTCGAGAAATGGATATTTTTGGAAAGTAATGGATTACGTTCGGGAATGGGAATAATTGATTTTGAGGAAATGATTTCTGAACGAGTTTGATATTGTTAGGAAGTGCCGAGTCTGTAGTCGCCGTTACGTGAGTTGCTTGAGATTACTTACATCTTTCTTCTATCGTTTATTTTGAGGATTTCTGGACTTGAGGTGAGTCATAGCCCCACTTTTACTCTTGAACTTTGTTTTCAATACTTGGGGTGAGAAACGTGCAAATGTTTTATGTGGACTATTATCGCTTTATTTATTTTAAAACTTGCTATGCTTATAGAACTAGGTAGGATTGAGCGAGGAATAGTCCCGAACTAGGTAAGCTATTGATTTGGTTATAGAGCGAGGCCTAGTCCCGAACTAGGTAAGCTATTGATTTGGTTATAGAGCGAGGCCTAGTCCCGAACAAGGTAAGCTATTGATTTGGTTATTGAGCGAGGCCTAGTCCCGAACTAGGTAAGCTATTGATTTGGTTATAGAGCGAGGCCTAGTCCCGAACTAGGTAAGCTATTGGATTGATGATGGAGCGAGGCCTAGACTTGAGCTAGGTAAGCTATTGATTGGATTGATTTGAGCTATAGCGTGCACCTATAGGGATGATTTGATTTGGTTGGATTATATTGGTTGGATATTTTGGTTGGATGATTGAGGCCTAGTCTAGCTAGCAAGCGTTTTGCGTATATGTCCACTATATTGAATTATGAATCTAAACCTATGATCTCACCAGCGAAAGCTGACTTTTAGCACGTTTTCTCAGGTAATTAAGTGATGCTCTATGGATGCTTGGGATTGGAGGCTTGGCATTGGCACCGGTTATGGATCTATATTTCTAAAACTCTGATAACTATTGTGGACCTATGTTTATTTCTTTTGGGCCTTACTTTGGATAATTCTTGGGATAAATGTAAACTTTAAAACCCGTTTTGGTTGTGTTTTCTTATGTTTACTTTATCTCGTTCTTTCATGACTTTGAATGGATACCAATCCCCGTAGCACCCCGAAAGCTTGTTGAGTCTTCCGCTGAATCAAATTTTGGGGGTGTTACAATTTTTATCTTTTGAACCAATTGGTCTCCCACGTTTCAAACGTTTTTGAGATTCTTGAGCGATGTTACCATCAGCTTGCTTATTTGGTATTTCAACTCGTGTCGGGGCATTATCAGCTGGTATATGTGACTTAGTTACTCTTTTTGTATCTGTAAATGCATCAGGTAACTGATTTGCAATTTCTTGTAAATGCTTTATCTTTTGAACCTCGGTTTCACATTGCTTTGTTCGAGGATCCAGATACAATAATGAGGGTTCACACCATGAGACATCTTTTTCTTGATTTTTCTTTTCTCCCCCTAATGCTCGGAAAACTGCTTCATCAAAATGGCAATCGGCAAAACGTGCTGTAAAGAGATCACCTGTTAAGGGTTCAATGTATCTTATGATGGACGATGTTTCATATCCAACATAAATTCCCAATCTTCTTTGAGGACCCATTTTTGTGCGTTGTGGTGGTGCAATAGGAACGTACACTGCACAACCAAAAATTCTAAGATTGGAAATGTTTGGTTCTTGGCCGGAAGCAAGTTGTATGGGAGAGTATTTATGACTTGCACTTGGTCTCATGCGAACCAATGATGCAGCATGCAAAATTGCATGTCCCCACATAGACACGGGGAGTTTAGTTCTCATTAATAATGGTCTAGCTATTAGTTGAAGACGTTTGATTAACAATTCTGCTAAACCATTTTGTGTGTGAACATGAGCAACTGAATGTTCAACAACAATTCCAACAGACATGCAATAATCATTAAAAGCATGTGATGTGAATTCCCCTGCATTATCAAGTCTCACTCTTTTAACCGTGTAATCTAGAAAATGTGCCCTTAATTTAATGATTTGAGCAAGAAACTTTGCAAAGGCCACATTACGAGTTGATAATAAGGAGACATGAGACCATCTGCTTGATGCATCTATTAAGACCATGAAGTATCTAAACGGTCCACAAGGTGGATGAATTGGGCCACATATATCACCTTGAATTCTTTCAAGAAACATAGGTGATTCATTTTAACCTTTAAGTGGTGAAGGTCTTGTAATCAGTTTTCCTAGAGAACAAGATGTACATAGGGGTACCTTATAGGGATGGCACCCGTGGGTAATGGGTACGGGTACCTTTAACCCGTCACCCGCCCATGTAGTTTTTTTCTCACCCATCACCCACCCGTCACCCACCAATGGGTACAAATTTCTACCCATGCCCTTACCCGTGGGTATTTGTTGCCCATGGGTAAACCCATGGGTTAGTGTTATGCAACAAAATTACAAGACGGTGATATGAAAACTAACTATGAAATTGCGTAATAAGACACCAATCAATTTGCCAAATACAACTTTGATTATTTGATCTTTCATACTCTCTTTTTAGTTTCGAAACTCAAACAAACTTTTAGGTTAATGTGTGTTTTTGAGACTTGGTAGTAACTGTTAAATGTATACCTCCAACATAATAAATATTTTAATTAGTATAATTAATTTTAACATGGGTTTATGGGTACACCTACGGGTATTTTGACGGGTATACCCGTGGGTATTTAAAATGGGTTTCATGGGTTTACCCGTGATGGGTATGCCTCACCCGTCACCCACCCGCCACCCACTGATGGGTAAAGATTTTCACCCACAACCCACCCGTGGGTAAAAATTGACGCGTTTACCCACCCATTTATGGCGGGTACCCGCGGGTTGTGGGTTTTTTCTCGCCCATTGCCATCCCTAGTACCTTATCGAACTTAGGGAACTTTTGACCTTTCAATGGATGTCCATATGTGTTTTCGACTATCCATTTCATCATTGTTGATCCTGGGTGGCCTAATCTGTCATGCCATAAGTTGAATATACCATGATCACAATGTCTTTCCCTAGCTGCCATATGTGCTTGTGGCACATTAATATGTGTATAATGCAAACCAGAATGAAGCATTGGCAGCTTTTCCAATACATGATTATCATTTATGATATTCAAATACTTATTGTTCTCAATAGTCCTTGACTGTGTATCATACCCATTATGATATATGTTTCTGAAACTTAGCAAGTTTCTTTTGGATTTTGGAGAAAATAAAGCATTCTCTATCAAAAGTTGTGTACCATTTGGTAACACTAAATTAGCTTTTCCTACTCCTTCTATCAGGTTTGTAGGACCTGAAATAGTATCAATAGTTCCCTTTGTTAGTTTTAATTCAGAAAAATATTTCTTGGATTTAAGGATAGTGTGTGTAGCACCACTATCCGCTATGCATAGGTCTCCATCATTTTCTTGGTGATGTGCTCCATAGAGATTCATCTTTAAGCTTCTAATATGAACATGAAAATAATAATAATAAGTGCATATAAACGATGCTATTAAAAGGTTCATTTATTGATTTATTTTACATGAAAAGGAAAAACTAATTAAACATAGTTAGACAAAGTTACGAAAGGGAAATACATAGTTATTATACATATTTATTAATATCCAACATCATTTCTTTCATAGTTCCAAGTCATTGAAGAAGTATGAGGTATTCAACTCAGTATTTGTATTGTCAAACTGATCCACATGGTTCACTTCTTTCTCTTTTCCTTTAAGAGATGACTGGTAGAGTTCACAAAGATGTGAAGGTGTGCGACAAGCTTTTGACCAGTGGTTTTTACTTCCACATCTAAAACGGGTTCCTTCATGGTTTTGAGAGGTACCAGCTTCATTATTTTGTTGACCAGGATTATTAACTTTTGGAGCATGGTAATTGTAGTTTCTTTTACTACGACCACGGCCACGGCCACGACCACGACCATTATAACCACCTCGATGGTAAGTATTGTTTCGATTGAAAAAACGGTTGTGACCATTAACATTGTTTTTATCATAATGGCCATGACCACGACCACGTCCACGAGGGTTACCTCTTCCTCTTTTACTTCCAAAGTTTTTGGTATCATTATTGTTAACAGCATTTGCCTCTGGAAGTGCTAATGATCCTGTGGGACGAGTTTGATGATTTTTCATCAGTAATTCATTGTTTTTCTCTGCTACAAGAAGATTTGCATTTAGCTCAGAGTATCTTTTAAATTTTTGCAATCGATATTGTTGTTGCAAGTTTAGGTTTGAAGCATGAAATGTAGAGAAAGTTTTCTCCAACAAATTTCCTTCAGTAACAATTTGCCCACAAAATCTGAGTGTTGAGCATATTCTGAATAAAGCAGAGGTGTACTCATTAACCTTTTTAAAATCTTAGAACCTTAAATTGTTCCATTCATCTCTAGCAGAAGGGAGTAAAACTTCCCTATGATCAAACCTGCTTTGCAAATCTTTCCATAAAATGCTTGGATCATCACTATTTGAATATTCAAATTCTAGCATTTCATCCATGTGTTGATGGAGGAAAACATCAGCTTTCGCTTTGATTTCCTCTGAGCATTCATTGCCCTCTTGTAATGTTGCTAAAGCACCCATTGATTTGAGATGCCTCTTAACATTTGTTGTCCATTGTATATAATTTGCTCCAGTTATGCCAAGAGGTGGAAATTTAACTTTTTCAATGTTTGACATTTTGTCGCTAAACACAAATTGAGCAAATAACAAAGACAATATTAAAATCCATATATATCAATAAGTAACGCAATACAATAAAGTGGGAGAGCCACAAACAAATACATAACTAAGAAAAATTCAAATTCATTAGGTGATAGTTCAAAAAGCGGAATCAGAAGTAAGATAAGCATAATGGCGACGGCAATGAGAAGCGGGTGAATCATCTTTGAAAACTTCTTTGAGCAAAACTTGATTTAAGAAAGATGATGATTTGTTTTTGTGAAAAATTGTGGATTGGTAGCTCTGAATTTATAGCAAAAAAAAATTATAGACGTTGTAAAGCTGTGTGTTTCTGTTTACAACTGTTACAGAGCTGTTTATATATATATATATATATATATATATATATATATATATATATATATATATATATATATATATATATATATATATATATATTATAAAATCTTTTATAAAAATTAGTAAGAAGAATAAATAAGAAATAAACTCACTTAACACATTGCAATAAATATAAGATATAAAGATTAGTAAATATGAAGATAAATATAAGTGTACGTAAATAAATAACAGTTAAGAAATAAATGAGGATTAGTCACTCAATAAGTAAATGTTAACTGCGTAAAATAAATGTTAGTTGCGTAAATAAAAGTTAGTTTCAATAAAGTAAATGTTAGTTGCATAAATAAAAGTTAGTGAGATAATAACAATTAGCATATGAATAAGATAAAATTTTGTTAGTAGTCCAAAGATCTTCAAGTGTCCATGATATAATGTTATAAGCTTTCATGTTATTAATTATAATAGTTGTCAATAACCTTTTTTAGATTTAAAAAAATTGTACACAAACTACTAATCGTTTGGTTTTCTAAATTGTTGTACACACAGATTACGTTAAAAAAAATTGTACACATATGTTGTAACACATTGTTGAAATCATCAGTGAATCATTTGCTTCTCGAAAAATTTTTTTTTTTTTTTTTTTAGACAGGTTATAAATTTGTGTAATAAATTGTTGACATCCCAACTTTAAAAAAATAAGTTTACATTAAAATGATTTTCTAAAAATTTCTTGATTATAACGACCGTGAATGATCGTGCTGATAACGTGTTATAATTTAACAACTTTTATCACAAGATTACCGATATAATCAAGAACTTTAAACTATCATTAAAGAACCATTTGATAATAATAGAGAGATGAGAAGTATAAGTTACCTTAAATGGTTAACTTGGTGCATCTTATTCTCAGTACTTGATGTAGTATTTATACAACAAAATAATACTATTTGATTTACAAAGATGGGTAAATATAGGAGACAACTAGGATAGCTATGAATTGACTACAACTTTGACAAAAGTGGCATACATACATGCCTAAGTTATTCACGGAGACTTTATAATAGTAATTGATTTATAACAAAAAGAGGCCAAAAACTTAATCATTATCTCAAAAGATGCCAAAAATAACATGCTTTCTCAAAAAGGTCACATGCAAATATGCGAACGTGCGACTCCACTAAATGTGCGACACGTGTCCACTTTTTTATTATTAAAGTACATACAATAGGTGGGTATATCAATGATTGAATTTTAGCTTTTTAACTTAAATGACTAATATACCCTTATCATTATCTCTTTCACTTAACTCACTCCCCATTACCATATATCTTTATCTCTTTCACTCCCTCTCACCTAATTCACTCCCTCTCTCTCTCAAAAATTCCGGCCACCATATACCACCATATTTACCACCACTTGAAGGGTTTTTTTTTTTTTTTTTTTTTTTTTTTTTAGATCTACACGTTTTTATTTAGATCTACTTGTTTATTTTTATTTTTTTAAATCTACAAGTATTTGCCACAACCATAAACGGATCTTGCCGCCACCACCATCACCAACTCAGATCCGACGCCATCACCACCCCTTTTTCTGGTTTCGGATCTACCCACCATGGATCTTGTTGCCATTTGTTCAAATCCAATCTTACACATGTTACTCTTCGCATAGGCTAATATAATTACTTCAGATTTACTATCAGCAAGGATTGAAAAATAAAAATCTTTTCAATCGTTTGTGGATGGAATTTCCTCGTGGCATTTAACTTGATATTAATGTCTAGTTGATTTTAGAAAACATTTGGAGTTTATTCTTGTGAATTGGTGATAAGAGTAATTAAGTACGTTGTTGTTATTGGGCGAGAGATTGGTGGATGAAATGGTAATAGTAGGGTTGTGTTATACTAACCCTCCCTACCAGGGAGGGTCCACCTACTTTAGTCAAAATATATAAGTTTTAATGCAGAAAGTGCAGGCGGCGGCAGCTGGTCAAAGTCAACACACCCTCCCTAAGGAGGGTGTGGTTATCCTACCCCTAATAGTATGACAACTGTGAATCACAACAAATATTAATGAGTTAAAGTATTAAATAACAAGGGTAAATTTTATTTTTGTGTTCTATCATTTTATTTTTGTGTTCTTTCTTGCTGCCGGAATATGTGGGTGTCGTCGGAATAAATGGTGTCGCTGGCTGTTGATGATCGTGACCATGTCGCACATTCGCACATGGCCATGTCGCACATTCGCACATTACTTTGTCGCACATTCACACATGGCCATTAAAATAAGGGTATTTTGGTCTTTTTAAGACTCCTGTAATAAGACAAAAAAAATATATAGGAAAACACCCACCTACCATTGTACTTTATTATTAAAAAACTAGACAGGTGTCGCACATTCAGTGGAATCGCACGTTCGCACATTTACACATGACCATTTTGGGAAAACATGTTATTTTTAGTCTCTTTTGAGAAAAAGGCTTAAGTTTTTGGCTTCATTCGGGAATTTTCTCATTTACCTAGCTAGCATTTAAGTTCACACTCTCCCAACCGTTCATTGTGATATGTTCAGTGTTAGTACCATTTCTGATTTGGTCACTTGATAACTTTAGCAGACAACTTATGAAGGCAACTTCATTTTTATGGAATTAATCCTAAAGTTATAGTAATTCAGTATAAAATGTATAGTTCCATATTCATAATACACATAGGTAAAATGAGAGCAGCCAAGGTGGACTTTCAAGACTTCTAGTCTTCAAAAATGGCGGATTGGCGGTCCTAAACTCAAAGCCAAAACAACAGTGTACATTTTTTGTGCAATTGTGCAGATTAGAGGTGCATCAAACTAGGCCCGAGCATCGGGCCGATCCCGATCCCGACCTAGCCCGATCTCGACTGAGGTGAAATCGTAAACCAAGTCCCGGCCCGATAGTAGTCGGTTTTGGTTGGTTCGGTAATGTCGGTTTCGGTTTTGTCAGTGTCGGTCTCTTTTGGTCGTTTTCACAGTTTTTGGCCCGAACCGTCCCGACCCGAGTCCCGAGATCATGGAAAACTCGAACCAAGTCCTGACCCGATTAGTAGTCGATCGGAATCGGTTTGCGTCGGTCGGAATCAGGCCTCGGTCGTCGGTCGGGATTGCTCACCCCTACATCAAACTATCAAAGCCTTGACTAGACTAGGGCCCAAAAATCCGAAAGGGTGTAAAAGCTTGGGCCCAATAAAAAAGTTTGTCGTTCAAAAAACATAAAAAGGTTTTGGTTAAAACCCAAGTTAGTGTATTAATCAAGTTTTATGCTTCATCTACCAAAAAATAATTGTTCGCTAACAAAATACACACAATTTAAAAAATAATAATAATAATAATAATAATAATAACTGTTTTCACTTTTTTACGTTTTGCAGAATGCTAATTTACCTTTAACAATTAATTAATTCTTTCTTTAAACTTTTTAATAATCATTTCAAGTAGGGCTAACATGGTAAACTCAATTAAACTTTTTCATATATTTTTAATAGTAGACAATTAATTTAAGACAACTAATAAAAGAAACGTGAATTATTATTTTAAGAAGGGGGAGTATTTGTAAGTATAGCACTTAGCTTTTAACATACCTTGAAATCTCTTACAAAATGGAACAACATTAATCATTTAGTGAAACAGGTTAATTGGGGTTTTCGCTGATTAAATTGTTTGAAGAAGATGAATATGTAAATATGTACAGCTGTTTCCGGCAAACACCAACTTAAATCTCTTGAATCATTATGCGTTGATCATTTAGTGCGTATTGTAGACTAGATAAAGTTTCAAAGAGTTTGAAATTATGCTTAGAAAATGGAACAAATAGCTTACTCTATCATTCTAATCGGTCACACCAATTTGAAAAGACGTTTTCAATGGTTACGTCAACCTTGAAAAAAAATAAAGTCTTTATCCATTCGTGTAAAGAGCTAGTGCGAAAAAAACTTAAAATGAGAAAGATGAGAAATAATTACAACCACATTTTTGAGATGCATCGACTTGAATTAGATGCATCCCAATAAGTTTCAAAAGTGATTTAAAGTGAAAACAACACAAGGTAGTTCTAGGAACACATTTGACATGCAGATGATGAAAAATATACAGGATTCACTTAACTTGATAAATGGATCTAACATATGTAAATGTATCTAATTTGAACTAGTAAATATATTAGGATGCATCTAAAAGTCTAGAAATGCATCTAATGTAAGTCGATGTCTTTCTAATTCGTGGTTATCATTATTTCTCAAATTTCATTTTAATTTTTATTCATGCATCTTTAAGTTGGGTCAAATGACCAAATTGTCCTCAAGAAACAATTTAGTGTAGAATAAGGCTGAGTATCGCAGATTCCAAAACGACCAGACCGACACAAACCCGACCTAACCGAAGGACTAGCGGTCTTGTCTCGGTTCCAACGTTAACGTTTTCCTTATTTCAGTCTCGGACTCTCAAGGTCGGTTCAACCTGGTCTTATGTACAAAACGACTATTATGCCTTCTTGGACCAGACTGACAGAAAAACCGGACTAGACCAAACACATTCGGTCCGATCCTCCGTCTGAGATTTTGGGCTAAATCGGTCTCGATCCAGTCCAAATTCCGATCAATAACAATATTAAACTTTCCATAAACGTAATGAGGTATCTAAAATAGTACATTCACTATTTTCAATATTTAGCAATCCGAAACCATAATTGAATAAAGAAAAATTGTATTTCCAACTTAGTTATTAAAAAAATAATAATAAAAAAAAAAATAATAATAAAAAAATCATGGTACCGGTACCGTATTTGTGGCATCAAAAATTTTTTTTGGCACGATTCATGGTACCGGTTCTATACCGTGTATAAGGATTCGGTACTGTTTTAGTTCGGTGTCGGGATTCGGATCCAAATGCTTATCCTTGCATCTAATTTAAACTGATGCATCTCTAATGAGTGGTTATAATTATTTTTCATTTTCTCATTTTAAGTTTTCTTCCTGCATCTCTAAGTATTTTCGCCTTCAAGAAACAATTTTGGGAATGTAAAATGACAATATTAAACGTTGGATAAGCATAATAAGTTATGTAAAAAAATAGTAGAATAGAGTATTTTGACCGATCAAAAAACCATACTTGAATAAAGAAAAGTTGTCTTTCCAACTTTATTTTCTCAAATCACACAATCCTTATCCACCAATAATAAGTCAATAACCATCACACAACAATTAATGAGCACACCTAAAGGAACCATCATCTTCACCACCGTTGGTCGCCCTCAATACGGGTTCGATGTTTTCTCGGCTCATTTACCTCGTAACCTTAACGAAATCTCCTCTTCACCTCTAACAGAAACCCGTCTCACAGACGGTGTTTCTGTCAACTTTAATGCCCAGTTCGTGGGAACAGACGACGACAAATGTCGTCTAGTCTACATTTCTGAACGAACTGGGTCACCTAAAATCTACCTAGACTCGGACCCACTACCATGTGCTCCAACGAGTCTTTTTCATGACCGTCCTATTATTAAGGACGGTCATTTATACTTTATTTCAGCTCATGAAGAGTCCGACCAGCCTTTTAAAAGTTGGTCGGCACTTTACATTGTTGACCTCAACAGTGTAAAAGGTGACACAACCGTAACTCGTTTGACACCTTACGGTTGTGTCGACTACAGTCCATCCGTTTCACTCTCTGGCGAACTTATCGCCGTTGCGTCATACGGGTCACGACCATGGGGTGGTGAGTTTCACCATCTTGAAACCGA
Organism: Artemisia argyi; assembly: GCA_030686995.1. NCBI lineage: Eukaryota > Viridiplantae > Streptophyta > Magnoliopsida > Asterales > Asteraceae > Artemisia > Artemisia argyi. Next base: position 20,316,431 of record CM060681.1, on the reverse strand, counting down.
TATAGTTGTTTTCCGAAAATCGGACCCCACAAACCGATACGTTGTTTGTTCACGAGGTGGCTGGCCTACATGGTCGGGTGACGACACAATTTACTTCCACAGACAATCTGAAGACGGGTGGTGGAGTATTTTCAGGGTCGACTTACCCAAAAATCTAGACACTCCACCACCCGCTCCTACACGTATATCGCCGCCTAGTGTACATTGCTTTACACCAGCGGCTATGTCCTTCCAGCGAGTTGCTGTGACATATCGAAATATTCGACATAGAGTCCAAAGCCTTTTATCCGGTAACCAAACATTCAAATCCAAATATTCATCATTATAATCCTTTTGTATCTCCAGACTCGGGTTTTGTCGGGTATCACAGATTTAGAGGCGAATCGGGTGATGGCGAGTCCCTAATTCCGCATTTAAACCCGGTTTTGTCACCTATTAAAGGTCTTAGAATGTTGAGGCTGAATGGATCATTTCCAGCAGTGTCTCCTGCTGGTGATCTTATTGCTTTTAATCCTGATTTCAACGCGAATGCTGGTGTTGATGTGGTGAAGTCAGATGGGTCAAAAAGATGGACATTATCCAAGGTGATAATGATAAGTTAAAATATATGCTAGATTGGTTTATTCTACTTGTTATTTTGTGCTTGCTTATGCCATATATGTGTTACATGTGTTTCTGTCTTCTTTACTTAAAAGTGGAAAAAATGCAAAACACATTTTATAAGTTATCAAAATGAGACAAGTGTTAAACAAAGTAGATTGCATAACATCTTCAAAAAATTACTTATTTGTTACTAGATGTTATTATATATCCCTTAAGTAAACATATAAATGTCAATGTATCACAGCTTAAGTCACTTTAAGACAAATGTTAAAATAAATTTTAGCTGATGAAACTATGAACTTTGAGGGTATTTACAATTGCTTATTAGTATTGATTATGCATTTTTGCGTTTAACGTAATAGATAAGCAATTTTAGGATGTTTGTGACTTTTTATTTTAAGTACTCATAGAAGTTGATGTAGTGACAAGTAGGATTATAATGTTTAACCAAAGTAGCTTGTTTAACAGGGACGAACATTGTTCTACTATTCGTGGAGTCCTACTGAGAAGAACGTGATCTTCACATCAATCGGGCCAATATTCAAATCTGTCAAAAAGACCGTGCAGATTGCAAGGGTCTCTTTTTCATTAGAAGATGATCTCAAGCCCGAAATCAAGGTCCTCACTAAGGAAGAAACTGGAAACAATGCTTTTCCATCATGTTCACCTGATGGAAAACATTTGGTCTTTAGATCAGGCCGGTCGGGCCACAAAAACCTCTACATATTAGACGCCGTTGAAGGGGAGTTTAAAAAAGAGGATGGAATTCGTCAAGTAACAAACGGGCCATGGATCGACACAATGCCTAGTTGGTCACCAGATGGGAAGCTCATTGCATTCTCATCAAACCGACACAATCCAACAAACACCGAGGCTTTTAGCATATACATTATGTGTCCGGATGGAAGTGATGTAAGAAGGATATACGTAGCTGGAGAGGAAGGGTCGGATGAGGTGGATAGGGAGAGGATTAACCACGTGTGTTTTAGTGCGGATGGTGAGTGGTTGTTGTTTACCTCGAATATAGGTGGAGTGACTGCGGATCCAGTATCATTGCCTAATCAGTTTCAGCCATACGGAGACTTGTACGTGGCTCGTTTGGATGGTAGCGAGAGAAAGAGGCTGACGTGGAGCGGATATGAGAATGGGACGCCAGCGTGGCACCCCGGAGTCGAAAGTGAGATGGGGAGTGTGTGTTTGGATGGTGTGGGAGATAAGTTGTTGGGTCAATTTGATGAACCCCTATGGCTCAAGTGTGATATCTAGATATAATAAGTTTTGCACTACATTGTTTGTGTTATTTGCAAGTGCAAAATTCCTCAAGCAGCTATGAATAAGAATCTATATTTGTAGATCATTAATAAATTGATGACTGAATAATATGAAATTTCGACTTGAACCAATATACTTGGATTTTTTTTTCCTTGGGTAAAAATGGTGAACTATATTATAATCAAATAATAACCAGGATACATCAGAATTGATCACAAGACTAAAATGGACATGCCCATTAGTCAAAAACTATATTGATCCATATTACCTCAATTCTCTCTACCTGAGCAGAGCTTTTAACCATCACACTAGACAGTTTAAGTCTAATAGTATTATTGATGACAGCTTTAAGAACAATCTCCCAATCTCTTCTTTCATTAGCAAATAACCTCTTATTTCTTTCAATCCATATGAAATAAACACAGGCAGCAAGGTTTATTCTCCTGCGTAGACTCAAAACAGATTTGTTACTTGGCCATTTTGATGCTTGATCAATTTCGTATGCAGGGGCGGATGTATGTAGAAGCCAGGGGTAGCGGTCGCTACCCCTGAACTTTTACCCGGTAGTGTAATTTTAGCGATTTTTGGCCATTTTTTTGCCATTTTTTGGCGATTTCGCGACCCCTGAAGCAAATTTTCGCTACCCCTAAACAAATTTTCGTATTTCGCTACCCCTAAACTTGGCTCCTAGTTCCGCCCCTGTTCGTATGTGTTTTGTATAGCATACTAGGAAGGCTAGCTTTCGGGCTGCGCAAACACAGCCCACGAAACTTATATCAAATGATGCACACATCATAGTAATAGCTGAATCTTTAAAGACAGATACACAACATAGTAATAGAAATTGAAATATGATACGCAAGTAGCATAAACTACAAATCAAACTAATTACTAGGCGAAAGCCCTTTGATACTAAAGAACATTTTTTACCATCGGAAACATGGTCGTTTTTGTAGTAGATCAATGTTTGAGTAGTGTAGTTGGCTTTAACCTTAGTTATGGAACAACTATTTTGAGGAGTTTTCAAGAAAATGCACCAAGTCATCTACACACTTGTCCTGAACATCTCTGTCACCAAACAAAGCCATCAACTCTTTAGCCTTTTCTCTATACATTTTACCCTCTTCTTTCACAAACACAAGTCTCAGTGAGTCAGCCACCGTTTCGGGTTCAAATGACCCGTCCATATCGTCCCTGTGAACCATATATGCCATCTTTTTCTCCACCAAATAAGTTGCAATAATCCCTTGGTCCGCCATGAATGGCAACAACACAAGTGGTTTACCGAGCTGAAACCCTTCCACCACTGAACTCATACCCGAGTGTATTAATAACCCGCCCACTGAGTCATGATTCAGTATCTTAAACTGTGGTGCCCAAGTCCTACACACCACACCGCGTCCACGTGTCCGCTCCTCAAACCCATTTGGCAACTCAATGACTTCATTATCTGATGACCCACGTTGATCAATTAACACCCAGTAAAACGGTAAACCACAAAGCTCTAAACCTAATGCCAGCTGAGTTAACTCGTATTGATTAGGTTTAGTTTCGGTTCCAAAAGCAATATAAACAACAGAACCTTTTTCATGCTTATCTAACCACTCTTTCGTAAACTGCCAATTTGTATCATTCTCTGCAGCCGTTGTTGCGGGTAAAAGCCCTGTTGGAATGACGGGTTTTTTGTAAAGCTGGTTAAGGAGGTTTAACCATTCAGGCTCGAAATCTAGACTACTTCTAACAAACACCGCATCGCACCCGTGGATAGTAGCTCCAAGGCGATACGAGTCTGTAACCTTTCCATTACCATCATCGGAGCTTAGATTCTTCGAAAGCTGAAAAAGACTCACTCGAACATCGGTTTCAAACGTCACCCAACTCGGTTTCTTAGTAAAATCTTCTAGTGTTGCATGTGCATGCATCTTGGCCTCCGGGTATCCTGCATATCCGAGAATTACTGCTGGAAAAACACTAAAATAGGCCGTCCGAACGCCATGTTGTGCTGCTAATGGCCCCAACCAATACGTAACAAAATCATATATGATCCAATCTGGAGATGAGGTTTTAAGAAAATCCATGATGGATTCCTGGAACCCGTCACATGCAATTTTGAGGTAGTTAACTTTGTTTAATGGTAAATCCTTAGTGGATTCGGCGTTTTCAGGAAGATTTTCAACTTTTGGTAGATCGACTTTGACGAATTTGATGGAAGACGTTAAGGATTTCGGTATTTGAGGGATGCGATCGATGTTTCTTGGTGTTGATAAGTAGGAAATCTTATGGCCTTTGATGGCCATAAGCTTTGCAAGTTCAAGAAATGGAATAATGTGCCCAAAGGCTAGCCATGGAAGCATTGCAATGTGAAGATTACCATCTCTATTTTTGGCCATGACAAATGGTGCTTGTGAGCAAATGGTTATTGAATTTGTTTGTGTTTCTTAACATTAATATATACATGCAAATATTTAATTTACCTAGCTAGCATTTAAGTTCACACTCTCCCAACCGTTCACTCTGAATAGCTTTTAAATGTTCAGAGTGTTTTTTGTATTAGCATATTTAAATGTTCATGTGCCAAGTGGAGATGCAAATACGAAATATATATACTTATATAGTACCATTTCTGATTTGGTCACTTGATAATTTTAGCAGACAACTTATGAAAGCAACTTCATTTTTATGGAATTAATCCTTAAGTTATAGTAATTCATTACTCCCTCCGTCCCATTTTACAAGTCCATATTTGAAAAGTCAAAGTCTTTTTCCTCAGAGTTTGACTATAATTATTTTTTTTTTCATGTTATATAATAGTTGATGAAAAGTATACAAATGAAAATACATTTAAAACACAAATCAATTTATATATTTTGTATCAAGTATTATATAACACGAAAAAAAATAATTACGGTCAAACTTTAAAGAAAAAGACTTTGATTTTTCAAACATGGACTTGTAAAATGAGACGGAAAGAGTATAAAATGTATAGTTCCATATTCATAATACACATAGGTAAAATGAGAGCAGCCAGAGTGGACTTTCAAGACTTGTAGTCTTCAACAATGGCGGTCCTAAACTCAAGGCCAAAACAACATTGTACATTTTTTGCGCAATTGTGCAAATTAGAGGTGCATCAAACTATCAAAGCCTCGACTAGACTGGGCCCAAAATCCAAAAGGGTGTAAAAGCTTGGGCCCAATAAAAAGGTTTTAGTTAAATCCTTAATTAAGGTGTATTAATCAAATTTTATACTTCATTTGTCAAAAAAGAATTGTTCATTGACAAAATACACATAATTTTAAAATATATATATAATAATAACTAGAGCCTCTGATTGTATCTAGTATGGGCTACTAGAATAATTAGGTAGGGTGTTTGTAAGAAGGAAATGTAGTTAAGGTGTGTCGTTTCTCCATGGTCCACTGGTTTTCTTAGTACACTGCTAACATTACTAGATTAGAAGAATGGTGAATGGAATTCAGTTGTCTCCCTTATTGTGATAGCTGTAGTATAGTCTCCGAATATAGAAGGATCAAATGGGACATGTCCATTGTGATGCCTAAATGAATTGATTGTAACAACATAATTTTTTGTGTTATAATAATATTCACCATTTCAGAGAAAAAAAATATATAATAATATTTGCTTTAACTTTTTTACGTTTTGCATCTTTAAACATTGTAATAATAACTTCAAGTAGGGCTAACATGATAAACTCAATTAAACTTTCTCATTTATTTTTAATAGTAAATAATTAATTTGAGACAATTAATAAAAGAAACGTGAACTATTATTTTAAGACGGGGAGTATTTGTAAGGGGGTTGGCAATGGTTGAGGCACCACAACACCATCACTCACTCCCAATCAATCCCCTTTTGTCACATCACTCACTCATCACTCACCATTTTTTTTTTGTTGGCATCCCATCACTCATTACTTTTTTTCCAAATTCCATTAAAATTAAATAAATAAACTAAAATTTCATTAAAATTAAAAAAAACATTACATAATATTACTAAAAAAACATTACATAACACTAAAAAAACTAATTTTCATCGTCTTCATCATTCACTTCGAGGTATGGTAATTGTTGAGCGTGAATATGCTCCATAAGATCAAATCGGACACGAAAATGTGTTTCCTCATCTCGTATCTCGGCTAAGGCTGCTTCGTCAAACACTGGTTGGATCGGAGGATCCCGAATATGAACCGGGGAGATTGCGGTACCAGCGTCATGTATAATCATGTTGTGCAATATCACACACGTATAAACTAGTTTACTAATTCTTTCTATTGTGTGTGGCCGTAAGAGTCGATTCAGTATACCCCATTTACCCTTGAATACACCAAATGCCCGATCAACATCCGTTCGAGCCGACTCTTGTACTTACTTGAACTTTTTCTCTTTCGGGTCGGTTGGATATTTGAACGCTTTAACAAAAGTAGACCATGCACGATATATGTCATTGGTTAGATAGTAGCCACGCTTGTACGTACGGCCGTTCACAACAAATGGGCACTTAGGTGCCGTACCATTACGCTCGGTGAGAAATAGCGGAGATTGCATCACAACATTCACGTCATTGTTTGAACCTGGCGGTCCAAAGAACGTGTGCCATATACATCTTGAGACGCCACTGCCTCCATCATAATCGTTGGGCATCATAACCTTCTTGAAAATACTCGAATCTAGCCTCAATAGCTTGTGTGATTTTTAAAAATAAACTTTTAGGCATACGATACTTATCTTCAAAAAAATCATCGTTGAATTTCGGATCTTCACAAAAATAATCACGATGCAATCTTTCTGCAGCTTCGATCCGATCGCGTTTTACTGATCTTCGTGTCGACCCTGCCGTATCATATTCTTCATATTTGTCAATCACGTTAGCAAAAACCTCGAGACTACTATCGTTAGACCACTCAAACGGCTCGTCTAACAATAAAGTCGAACCAATTTTTTTATGCTCCATATGGTTGAGGTTTTTTTTTTTTTTTTTTTTTTTTTTTTTTTTTTTTTTTTTTTTTGGATCGTACGGTAATTTTTTCTACGGGCAAGTGAGTTTTTTTTTTTTTTTTTTTTTTTACACTTCTTTGTTGGCTCAACCATCCAATATATACTCAAAACAAAAAAGGAGTAGTTTGCTTTGCAACGGTCAAAAATACCTTTACAACATTCAAAAAACAACACCATCCCGTGCCTGAAACTTTCAGGCAAATGATCGATCCCGCGCATAAAGGAAGGACCGGCGGCGGTGTTCCCGTGCCGGATCGATCCCTTCCCGTTGCTTCACGTGATCACTGTCAAGCCCCTAAGTAGGCACTTGCTTTTAACAAACCTTAAAATCTCTTACAAAATGGAACAACATTAATCATTTAGTGAAACATGTTAATTGAGGTTTTCGCGTTCGAAGAAGATGAATCTTTAATCATGTACAGCTGTTTCAAACTCCAACTTAAATTTCTTGAACCATTATGCGTTGATCATTTATTGCGTATTGCAAACTAGATAACGTTTCAAAGAGTTAGAAATTATGCTTAGAAAATGGAACAAATAGCTTACTCTATCATTCTAATCGGTCACACCGATTTGAAAAGACGTTTTCAATGGTTACGTCAACCTTGAAAAAAAAATAGTCTTTATCCATTCATGTAGAGATCTAGTGCGAAGAAAACTTAAAATGAGAAAGATGAGAAATAATTACAACCGCACTTTTAAGATGCATCGACTTGAATTAAATGCATCCCAATAAGTTTCGAAAGTAATTTGAAGTGAAAACGACACAAGGTAGTGCTAGGAACATATTTGATGTGCAGAGGATGAAAAATACACAAGATTCACTTAATTTGATAAATGGATCTAATATATGTAAATGTATCTAATTTGAGCTAGTAAACATATTAGAATGCATCTAAAGTCTAGAAATGCATCTAATGTAAGTCGATGCATTTCTAATGCGTAGTTATCATTATTTCTCATATCTCATTTTAATTTTTATTCATGCATGTCTACGTTGGGTGAAATGACCAAATTGTCCTCAACAAACAATTTAGTGTAGAATAAGGCTGAGCATCGCAGATTCTAAAACCGACCGGACCGACACAAACCCCACCTAACCGAAGGACTAGCGGTCTGGTCTTGGTTCAAACGTTTTCCTTATTTCGGTCTCGGACTCTCGGGTCGGTTCGATCGGGTCTTATGTATAAACCGACCATTATGCCTTCTTGGACCAGACTGACAGAAAAACCAGACCGGACCAGACACCTTCGGTCTGATCCTCAGTCTGGGATTTTGGGCTAAATCGGTCTCGATCCGGTTCAATTTTGGCCGTTCCGATCTGGTCTTAACCCGATACTCACCCCTAAAAATAACAATATTAAACGTTCCATAAACGTAATGAGGTATCTAAAATAGTACATACACTATTTTCAATATTAGCAATCAGAAACCATAATTGAATAAAGAAAAGTTGTATTTCCAACTTAGTTATTAAAAGAAAGAAAAAAATCATGGTACCGGTACCGTATTTGTGGTATCGATTTATTTTTATTTATTTATTTTTTATTTTTTTTGGGCACGATTCATGGTATCGGTCCTATACCGTATATAAGGATTCGGTACCGTTTTACTTCGGTGTTGGGATTCGGATCCAAATGCTCAACCTTACATCTAATGTAAGTCGATGCTGGACGATGCATCTATAATGAGTGTTTATAATTATTTCTTATGTTTCTCATTTTAAATTTTCTTTATACATCTTTAAGTTGGATGAAATGCCCAAATTACCCTCTACAAACAATTTTGAAAATGTAAAATGACAATACTAAACGTTCGATAAGTACAATAAGTTATCTTTAAAAAAAAAAAATAAGAGTATTTTGAGTGTTTACCCGATCAGAAAACCATACTTGACTAAAGAAAAGTCGTCTTTCCAACTTCTCATAAAAAAAAATCAAATTTGTACAACTAGACATGCGTGGGGGTCACATTAAAAAAAAATAAAAAACCATCATAACACAATACAAAGTCTAACCCGAATAGAAGAAAACTTGACCCGTAAACCAAATATATTACTCCGCACACCGCGTCCACCACCTCACCTACTAACAAAATTAAAAATCCCCAAATCACACATAACAAATAACAAACCCTAACTGCCGCACAACCACCATCAATCCATTCAATTCAGTTATTCGATCGTTATATACCAGTTCAATCAATCAATCAAAATCAAAAGAATGGATGATAGTTGTGCAGTGTGTGCGGAGAGCTTGGAATGGGTAGCGTATGGATCGTGTGGTCACAAAGACGTCTGTTCAACTTGTGTCGCTCGGTTGAGATTTATTTGTAACGATCGTCGCTGCTGTATTTGTAAAACCGAGTCTCCTATCATCTTCGTTACTAAGGTCTAATTCTTTCATTTTTTTTTTTTTTTTAAATGTATAATCGATTCAGTTATTGATTGTTCAGCTAGTGTAATAACCGTTGCGAACGAGCTAGAAATTAGCGATTTATTGATCTGATGATGTAGTTTGCGAAAAGTTTAACGAGCCTTTAGTAATGTGTATTTGATGATTATAACTGTTATTTGTTGTTACGTGCGTCTGTTTGTTAGCTGAGCGGTTAGTTAGTGTAGTATCTGTTAGGTTAATGATTTGAGCTTTTATAGCTCGAGGTTTATAACTGCTCGAATCTAGAGTTTGCGAAACGACCTCAAAAGGTTAACGGATCGTTTAGTAATGTGTATTTGATGATTAGAACTGGTATTTGTTGTTACGTGCGTCTGTTTGCTAGTGTAGTATCTGTTAGGCTAACTATTCGAGCTTTTATAGCTTGAGTTTGCGAAACGAGCTATAATGAGCCGTCTGCGAGTTTGTAAGTGTAATAACCGTTTTTGATATTGTTAAATGCATCTGTTAATTTATCGGTTAGTATAGTATCTATAAGGTTAACGGTTTGAGCTTTTGTCGAGTATATAAAACAAGCTTGAAACGTATAGGGAGGCAAGCGTGCAGTTATAAATGGTCTAATTGAACTCTTGTCGAGCTCTATGTAATATGTATAATATCGGTTAGGTTTAGGCTGCAAACAATTGTATCGAGTTTATGAAACGAGTTTGAAACGTATAACGAGCTGAGCGTGAGGTTATAAGTGTTGGGCGCGAGCTCTTGTTATGTAATACTGTAATGTGTGTTTACTGATTAATTTTTTTTTTAAATCTTGTTGTGTTAACTATTATTCGTTACCGTAAGTCGAGCCTGAGCTTACAAAACGAGATTGAGCTCTTATTGAGCCTCGTGTAATGTGTGTTTACTGATTAAAACTGTTTGCATGCTTATTGTGTTAACTAATAATTGCGGCTAAAACTGATCATTTGTAATGACAGTCATTGTTGTATCTGTAAAACGGAATCATGTACCGTTTGTGTTACTAAGGTTTAGCTCTTTTAATTGATTGATTTGATGATTCTATAGTTATTGTGTAGTATAATCACATTGTTGTTACACTCGTATGTTTATATATGATCAATTAGCGCTATAGTAAAACACCTTGGTACATGAATCTCTTTATTGATTCATCAACTGGTTAGTTTCATTAGGATTGCTTTTCGAAACTGCTTATATTCGATTCTTTGCGAGTAAATTTGTCTGTTTGAGTTGATTTTAATATTTGTGCTTTGTGTTCTGATGTGGTGTCAAACTGGCTACTTGATTATTTTCAAATTAAGTAGCTGTGTATCCAGTCATTTCGGGCAACTGCTGATTTGTATGTATGATTGTGGGATGTTTTGCAGGCTTTAGGAGACTACACTAAGACTATAAATGACTTTACTGTGTTTCCTGCGGAAGATAAGGAGGGTCGATCTGGACAGTATTGGTATCATGAAGATACACAGTCCTACTTTGATGATTTGGAACAGTATAAGATGATCAAGGCGATGTGTAGGCTTTCGTGTAGTGTATGTGACAAGGTGGAGGAGAATGCGGGTAATGCTTCAAAGAGAAAAGCTAGGTTTCGTGATATTAACCAGCTTAAGGGTCATTTGTTTCACCAGCATAAGGTGTTTATGTGCAGCTTGTGCCTTGAAGGAAGGAAGGTAGATTCCTGATTTTGTCTTGTTTTTATTTGCTTTATCTAAATTATATATGTGTATCAGATTGGTATTTGCGCATCCTTATCGGTATACGGGAAATAAGTCCAGGCTCTGATCCAATTATTAATGGAAATAATAGATAATTGTGGATTCTATAATTTGTCATCTCTGCAGATTATATATTGGAATTTGAACTTAAGAAGCTAGGCGTTTTTTTTTAAGTGTGGTTATAGGTAGGTTAAACTTCAGTGTAATATCCTAAGATTCCGATGCCTAGAGTATCAGCATTCTCAGCGCTATGTTTGTCTAAGACATGAACCTCTTGAAATACAAGTTGATTTTATATTGTACCACCCTTACAGCACATATCGAGATTGGAGGATTCTCTTTCATTTCGTGAAATTTAATCTACCAGTAACAAGTTAGAAGCACTCTGTCGTAAACAGTACATATGATGCATTTGGATCTGCAGTTCTGGTTGAGTTTGGGATTTCAGTAATGACGGTTGTTGCAAATTATGGTCGTTACCTGCGCGCTGCGCATACAGCTAAATCGTAATTAAATATTGCATGCAATTTGAAAATTGCATCTAATTGACTAGTTTATGAACCTTTGCTTATATGGTTGTTGTGAAGAAATGATTATTACCAGCTTATTAAGAAATAGCATCGTCAAAGTACTTGAAGGTTATGTGAATGGATAGTTTTTTGCTGACTTGAAAAAAGCAACATTCATGTATCCTATAAAGCTTGTTAAGATGCATACTGCTATATGCACTTCTCGTTTAGTTGTTTCTTGACCATTAACTATAAAGTTATTACTCAACTCCCATGTTTCTAAGATTAACATAGTTGTCTGACATGATTTCATTGTCTGTTTGTGGAACATGTCAGGTATTTATTTGTGAGCAGAAGCTTTATAACAAAGCACAATTAAAGCAGCACATAAACACAGGTGACTCTGAAGTTGACGGATCTGAAAGTGATAGAGGTGGCTTCCAGGGGCATCCTTTATGTGAATTCTGCAGGTCACCGTTTTATGGGGATAATGAGCTTTACACACATATGTCTACTGAACATTTCACCTGTCATATATGTAAAAGGTAAAAGTGCCTTGTCTTTCTTAGTCATTTTCTATATTGGCCTAAAACAAGTCATCTAAAACTGTTCACTTCTTGAATCTTGCAGACAAAATCCTGGTCAATTTGAGTATTACAAGAATTATGATGACTTGGAGGCAAGTTGTTTTCTTAGATAGTATTCTCTGATCCTTTTTTTGTGTCCCATCTAAATAGTTTTTTTTTGAAATATCATTCTTTCAGTTGATTTTCTTTTTACATAAGTTGAAATGGAGTTTATCCCAATGTATAATAACTAAGTTGGCATTTGCAGATTCATTTTCGTCAAGAACATTTTTTGTGTGAGGATGAAGCTTGCCTCACTAAGAAGTTCGTTGTTTTTACATCTGAAGGTGAAATGAAGGTCAGTTATTAGTAGATCTTGCTAAGATCATTAACCACACACACGCAGACTGCAACTTTGTTGATCTTGTTTTTTTCCTTGTATTTCAGAAGCACAATGCTATAGAACACGGGGGGCGTATGTCACGATCAAAACGCAATGCTATTCTGCAGGTATGATTTCTTGTTTTCTAGACAATCAAGTAAAAAATTAAGTGGCAAGATAGTAAGGTTGGGGTTAAGACGCCGTATGTAATGTGTTAAATTCTATTACGAAAACAATATTATCACTATAATGATGTAATTTTTATTAAAACTTCTTAATGGTTGGATTTTTTAACTGAGAGATCCTCAGATCCTTTGTTAACCCTGTTTTATTTCATTTAGATAAAACACAACCAAAACCAACCCATTCATAAGTTAATAGGTCAAAATGGCTTATTTTTTTATTTTTTCTCCTTTTTTTTAATAAAAAATTGACAGACAAATTTTGCTTGATGGCAATTTGACACGTTAATTAGTACTCCTCAGTTCGTATGATTGATATGCAGTTTTTTCCTTGTTTTCTTCTTAATTGCCTTCTGTTGGTTTTCTGTTTTTATCTAGTTACCAACTAGCTTCACATATCGACGAAGCAATGAACAAGATAGACGTGGAAGACGACGTACATTTCAACGTGACATGGATGAAGATGAACTATCTCAAGCAATTGAAGCCAGCTTCGAGACAGCTAATTTTCCAGAAGCATCATCTTCAAGCACACCGGATCATTATAGTACGAACGGTTTTGAGCCATTACTCCAGTCATCTGAAGTAATAGGTACAGAGACCGATCCTAGGTATCTTATGGCTGCATCACATAGGACCAGAAATGCACCACTGGAAGAGTCCTCTTTCCCTCCACTCTCTACGGGTCCCAGTGGTAGTGCCCCAAGGCCTATATGGAATACTATGGCAGATAATCTTCGTCGACAGAGTAAGAAAAAAATCAACGTTCTTAATACAGGTCAGGCTTGGCCCGGAGCACCCGTACCCCGTTTTAATAATCACCAACCCTCTTCAAGTTCAGTTTCTAGACCTGCAAATACAGCATCGTCGGTTGTATCTGGTCAAAGAAAGCCAACAAGCAACCCGATTCAAACCCAACCTCAACCCCGAGTCCAAATCCAAGCCCAAGCCCAACCTCAACCCCGAGTCCAAATTCAAGCCCAAGCCCAACCTCAACCCCGAGTCCAAATTCAAGCCCAGCCTTCTGTCGGTTCCTCAACTTCTACGGGTTGGAAGACCACAAGCAAAGTGAGTCATTCATCATCAGCACCAAATTTAGTCGATACGGGTTCTGCATCCGATTTTCCACCTGTTTCGGTGTTGCAGACCCAAAACGTGCCACCTGCAAATGGACCGTCTACAAAAAAAGTGGAGGAAGTTTATGCTGCAAACAAGAAAGTGGTAGAAAAGGTCAAGGAAGGTTTAAATCATGATGAGGATAAGTATGCTAGTTTCAAGAACGTATCTGCTGAGTTCCGACAAGGTCTTATTGATGCAGAGACGTATCTGGTGTATGTGAATGACTTTGGTTTGTCTCATCTTGTTCTTGATTTGGCGCATTTATGTCCCGACCTTAATAAGAGGCAAGAGCTTATTGAAGTCTATAATGCTAATCGTACCATGAGTGGGTCTAAAGGAAAGAATCAGAAGAGAAAAGGGAAAGCTGTTGCTGTTGATGATTTAACAAATAGCATTTTGAGTTCAGTTCGGGAACTACAATTAAATTACCGACCGCCAGAAGATGAGGTTGAGACACTGTCGAAAGACGGGTATCGGGTGATTAATAAGGGCAAGTCGAAGGTGGATGTTGATGACCGCTCATCACCTGGTGGTCAACTTGGCGGAGGTGGCGGTGGAGACAGTGAAGGGAAGAGTAAGCAAAAAAGCAAAAAAACATCAAAATTTCTTAGGACTAGACTCGGTAATGGGTCTATGGCTTCGCTTCTTGATGTTAACAATTCTAATGGTGGGTCTGATGATTCCGTGTCAAACGGGAATAATGAAGAGGAAGCTAATGATGGGGTACCGGTTCGCGGTGTGTGGCGTAATGGTGGTGGTATTAAGCTAATTGTGAAAGACAAGAAAAGAACATAAGCCTGTTACACTAGCAGCCGGCGATAAGCTTATTGTGTAAGACCAGAAGGAAGACCTTAGTGAACGGCGTTTCTCTGCCCGTGACACTAAGCAATCAAGTGGTAAGTTGGTTTATTTTTGTATTTTGGTGTATGGAACCAATGTTTTGTTTGGATGGGGGTAGGATGACTTGTCGATGGGTTATAAAGTTATAAATATATAAGCTGTTCACAGGGCAGCTGCCAACTGTTGATGCACTTGTCTCTGTTTGAACTTGTTTTTGTTTTGTTGCAAGAGGAAATTGCGAAGAGTGTCTTTTTTGGTGTTTGCTATGATTAATGGAACATTATCACTTCCTGTACTCAAAGCTCACTACTCGAGTATATGTGGTTGAGTGACAGATTAATTGCGAGATGCAAAATGTCTCTCATACTCACGGTATTTAGCTGCTTTGAGGTTGATGAGTTGATTTTATAATGTGTATGGGCGGAGCTGTATGTGGCACTTTTGGTCTATAAGGGTTTTGTTGTACAGAATTTAGCTCGAGAGAAACCGTCAAATGCGGAAAACATGTTGATGTTGTATATGGGCTGCACCTTATTTATTATTATTTTAATTCTAAACTTCACAATTTAAGAAGTGAGTTCTTAATTTTAGACATCTTAAAATAGATCCAGTTCCGGTTATATCTTAGTACAATAAATACGTCTTTTGATCAATTAAATCAGTGACTGAAGTACCGCACACAACCATACATGATAAAAATTCTAGTGACTAATAATTAAGCACTAGAAACATCTCATGCCAGCTCAACTATTATTCAACATGTTCGAGTGCGTATTCTGCCATTATATAGTTTCTCGTTTATGTTTTTTCCTGCCACCGGTACTTGGTTTATAGCCAACATCTTTAGAGAAACCGGAGATGTTAGTCGCAACTTTCCTCTATTGAAGACTGCGAGTTACATCAATCTGCACCACACCCACACAGAATAAGATGTTTCATGATCATGTGACAGTTAATGGGATTATGACAATTCCAACCACCAAAAGTGCCCATTAAAACTTCAAACTACCCGGTCAATGAGAATAACTTTTTATCGTTGGAGCATCCGCCGTTGCGAACTTCTACTCTTACAACCAGCAGTCAACCTTTTTAAACTTTAATGCACAACCACAGTAGAACATAACTAAAGCAATGCTAAGTCGTATTATTGGTATGAAATAAACACATAACGCATAGTCATATTCCAAGAGCCAAATATACACAATATTCACAACATCAGTAGATTATTTCACTTTAAATAAAATAAAAGTGCATAGAAACAGCAAATGGACGTAACATTAACAATCCATGTTGCCAAAGGTCTTCTCACTGCTGTAGCACATGTACAAGAAACCATCTTCGTCCTTGAATGATTCATAAACAGACTCTATCATGCTAGCTGCAAAACCATTCGTTAAAATAATTAGCATGTCAGTCACCAACTATTAAAATCCAATTACTTATGCACTACAAAAGTGAACACCGTACATGTCTGAGGTAACGTGTTCTGCACAAATATGAAGAGAGCCTTTCCAGGAGCCAAATGAAGCCTGCCGCTAAGTATGTGAATAAATTGCCCAATCGACATGTCACGGGGGTACCAAGTATCTATTGTCAATGTGAAGCAAACATTTGATAGTTAGTAAAATTACAATAAAGACCAAAACTCAAAACTGATTTAAGTAATTATTATAAAACACGCAGACTTTGTAAAGTAATTAAAGTAACAGGATTTAAAAGAAGAACGTACTTCTTCTTCTCCATCTCAGGAAGATCTGTTTTGGTATACCTTTCAACTACCACCTGCATAAAGAAACATTATTAGTAATAAACTAATAATTATCAAATAATTCAACTACAGAGACATTAAATTCATGTACACGAAGCTACAAGTGACACCAAGGAGTCCAAAACAATAGTGTGTGTCACAGCCGTTTTAGAAGTAATTAAAAGGTTCACTATAAGCTTCAGCTTCTACATTTTGATACAGCTAATACAACAGATAAGTCGTTTCAAAAAGCAATCCCGGACACATCCTGTCTAGGGTATTTCCAAAATTGATCTTAAAAAAGCTTCTTTATTTTCTTTCAAATTTTAGAATTAAGTTGATACGCCAATCCAGCATTGTGCTTTAACACCAAATAAGCTAACAAGTTTTCTAAATTAAACTTTCCTAAACACCTATGGCACGAAACAATCAAAAACAAATAATCAACTCCATCAAAACAAGCTACATTCACGTTACAATAACTAGATAATAAGGGGGTGTTTGGATCAGCTTATTTTATGGGCTCAACGCCTTATTGAAATCTGGAAAAGCCGATAAGCTCACCTTTTTGGGCTTATGATAGCTTAAGCCCATGGCTTAAGCCATGGGCTTAAATCTACCTTCTCATAAGCTCAAAAAAGTAAGCTTATCAGCTTTTCCAGATTTCAATAAGGCGTTAAGCCCATAAAGTAAGCTAATCCAAACACCCCCTGGTTATCTAATAAAATATAACCATAAACACTAATTATCATTTGCCTCTTTATCACTTGTAAAACATTGATAATTAAAAGTAAGGTTAAAACCGTCATTTAACAAAAAGTAATATAGTAAAAAGAAAGCAGTAATAATTATGTTTTTCTTAAACTGGGCGTGTGTCGGTTAAAAAAAGAAAAGAAAATAAAAGATATGGAATAAAATTACAGGGAGGCGATCGGGGTAACGGGCAATGATATCTTGAGATTCCTGACATCTTTCATCTGCAATTATTTATTAATTACTTATTTACCGATCAAATGAATTACTAATTCACTAGAGATAAGTAAAATAAATAAATAAACGAACCGAATGAGTAGGTGTCCTTGAAAGCAGTTGATTTTCCCATGTTTTGTTTTTGTGATTTGATGAGCTGATTGAAGAAGAAGGAGAAGAAGGAACTCAAGATAATGACGACACGCCAACCGTCTAACAAGTCTCTATCTCCTTATTTATTACGAGTCATATATAAAAACACTTGTAAATTGCAAAAATCGTCCTTTTGTTTTGGCTAAAGTATAGGTTTTATCTCTGACCTTTCGAAAGTGTAACGATTGTCCTTGTGAAGAATTTTGGGGTGGTATATTGACTATATTCTAGTCATTTTCAAATTAAATGACTAGAATGTCCTCGTGTTTAACCATCTTAAATGGTCAAAGATAAAGGGTATTTTAGTCATTTAACTTTTGGTAAAGATTGAATATGCAAACTAAAGTTTTTTATAAAGATGGACAGATGGTGGATGCACTTTAAAAAGATCATGGGTTAAACTTGCAATAGGCCAAAACCATAAGGATCATTTTTGCAATTTTACATATTACATAAGGAGTCCCTGTGGAATTTTAAAACTTTGATTTGGTTCTCTATTAAAGCCGGGCTTTGATATACGTGATTTAATCAGTATTTTTGAAATTTTCTATAATTATCTCGAGATGTTAACTCAGCGAAGTTTGAACTATGATCTTTTCAGAAACTTTGCAATTAAGTCATTTTGAGGTGATAGATGGTTCTTCTACCTAAGTGGGTGACAATAGGATCACATAAGGATGGGTTATAAAATTTAACAAATTTGGTTATCTATGTTAACCTAAACACATTTACATATAACTCAAATGTGATATATTTAACCGTTACCCTGAATGAGTTACAGAGCTAACCCCTGTCCAGTGCCTGGCAGAGCTAACTTATTCAGGCTAACGGGACCTTACTTATTCAGGGGGGAGAGTGGAGCCTCGAGAAGCACTATTGAGAGGAAGATCTTTGGCCCCTCTTCATTATCCACAAGATGGTTCTTCATTATCCGCATATGGACTTTTTTTTTTCCTAAGTGCTCATTTTGTCTGGGCTTTTAGTTTCATGTTTTTATTCAATGGACGTGGTTACGGATTACACAAATTATATAAGTTGAATAAATTGGGGCAGCTCACAACTCGTTAAACTCTTTAATCTAAACAACTTGTCATGTTACACAAGTTAAAGAATCAACAACTTGATGAGTCAACCTTGTCAAAGACAAAACTTAGGAGAGATCAAACGGGGTGTGGCCCCCCAAAAATTTTGGTCCTTTGCACAACCTTTTACTTAGAGTTTTATGCGTTTTTAATACCAAAAGTTGTGATATAGTATATATTGCCCCCCTAAAATAAATATTGTAATGAGAAAAGGAATGAGAATTTCGAAGAGAAAGAAGAGTTTTTTTTCTTCGTAATTCTCATACTCGCGTTCAAGTTCTTTCCCTGAACCTAATTAACCATTACTAACCGAGCACGACTAGAAACCTGTTTGGACCCGATTCTAAGCCGCTATATACATGTTAGTCTCGAATCATATATCGTATCGTATCATAATACTATAATGAAAGTACAAATCTTGTGATTCTTAACAATTGGGCCTGGGCTAAAACGTATCCAGCAAAGATTCAGAAATAGACCTTCTTTCACAAGTCCATATCACAAACAAAATGTCAATGTCTACTTTTACATGACAACGAATGAATGATGGATCTTTATTCGTTTTTTTCTTATACGTCATCTTAAATGAAAATGATATGAAACTAGTTAGTAAGTTTTCATTGTCCTATTTAATTTATCCCACCACTTATTGTTAAGGGGCTTAGCATCACTGCTGTTTACAGCAGCTATTCTATCAACAGTAAGGGGCATTTCTTTTTTTGATATTTACACTTTTCACCCTCCAAGATATTAAGTTATACATGATACACCCTCCACTATAAAGCTACAGCAGAAAACTTCCCTGCTGTTCACAGCAGGGATGATTTTCCCTATTGTTAAATGACCAAATATCGCAAAAGTTTCGGTACTCTAGGTTACAAAATATAGAGTTAATTACTTAAATCGTCCTTGTGGTTGTGGATCAAAAGGACAACAATACCCTCCCACGTGACTTGAACGTGACACATTTGCCATTCAAATTTCAAACTAATAAAAAATATTGGTCAAGGGAATAAACCCGTAACAGGTCAAAACCAAAAGGAGATGATCCGAGAAAAAAAATATATATATGATGAATCAAATATATAAGCCTCAATTGCATGTGCAGAAGCACAAAGCCTTGAACTTACTCCAACCCAATAACCACTTGTTTAAAAGCATTGCTTATTTGTTGATAAATTACTACACACTACAAGTACTCCATACATTTGTGTTACGTAAGAATAACATCAAAATCGCTCACGGTCCATTCGGCCTCTTCATCTTTATCACTCACAAATATCTCAGTTCCGGTATCAAGTGATGTCCATATCCTTTTAGCAGGTTTAGTTCCGGGATCCTGATATATACAAACATCAGTGATTCACATAGAATTAGTAGTAACACCCATTAACTCATAATAATTCTATCCACGCTATGTTTTATCACTAAGAGGCGGAATATAGTAAAAAAAAAAACTTGGGTCTAACAGGCAAAAGATGCACAAAATGTTTATGCTGAAAACCTCATCAACCATCTTGAAACATGTAGATTATTACTGAAATGATACTTTTTTGTAGTCATATTTGACATAGTAATTGTTTCTTGTCAACCTGACCTAACCCGTTTCGACCTGTAAAAAACCTGACTTATTTTGACCCTTTACTCAAACTGCTTCTTGGTGACCTTACTTAGCCTGTTTCGACCAATAAATAAACTGACCATTTTCTACCCATTACCCAACTGTTTGTCGAGTACTTGACCCAACCCGTTTTGACTCATTACCAAGCTTGCTCACTTTGCCACCTCTAATCATCATATGCATACAAAATTTAGTATACCAATAGACACTACTCACCTGATAGAAGTAAAGTCTACTAGACAACCCGCCAACATCAAGTTCCCAAGTCCTTGCATCACCTTCCCACCCATCTCCTTGCTTTGTGGGATACCCATACTCGGCCCATATGGGATGAGGCAACAACTGCACAAGTTCTTGTGCTTGTGGATTGCTATACGGGTCACACGTGCTATAAGGCTTCTCCAAGTGTTGTGCATTGCCAGGAGCACAATAATAGTGATACGCCCCATAGGGGAATCTTGCAGTGTCGTTTCTGTAAATCTTTGTATTGTTGGGAGTAATGTGGTATGGCGGGCAGTTTGATAGTCCTGATGGGGCACACCATGCTGCGGTCTCGGGATTTATGATCATTTCACTGTATCGTGTGATGTCAGTTGAGGTGTCGCCGTCACATGGTTCTCCGTTGTTTTTCCAACAACTTCCCATGTCTATTAGGTAGAATTGACTCTTTGATCCGCCACCTTTTTTTATGTCTAGACTTAATTTCACTTTGAAATTTGGAGATTCTGGCAGCTGTTTAAAGTTTACACAATAAATTAAACTTAGTCAACTAAAGACTATTGCCTAAATAAACATACGAAAGTATAAAAAAAATTCTTGATCACAATAAGATCCGCATATTTTTTTTTAAAAAAAGTCAGAAGTAAATTTGAACTCGAAACACAGATGAAGGAATCTGAGTCAAAATTTTAGGCCACAAAGTCTGACTATCACGAGCTATATGCCATGCGTTGCTAACTATGTACTAAATAGAAGTTATCAAGTTATAGCTTTTTAGGCGCGTTTGTGAACTATGATAGATGTTCTCATTGTTTTCATAACCGAGTGAGCTAACACCGATCAATCTGGTTGTCATGGTACATATTGTTGTGGGAAAAATGGTAATAAGATAAAAAAGAGACAGGAACAATAAATCGTGTCCCATTGCAAGTTATGCTTAATAATAAGTGTACTATAAAGTCAAAAAACATGTTACTCTTTTCAATTATTTGGTAGCCCTTTAACCACCATAGCATCTTTTTTAGGTAAAGGACAACACAACACAATGATATACCACTTCAAAAGGAGTTAAGAAGCAAAATGGTAGTACCTAATAGATTTAGCCAAAGACCAAAATTTTAATGAAACCTTAATAGTGTGTCCGATAAGTACGGAGTATTATACTTGAAACACTATGATCAAATCCGTAAGTCTGCATATACCGTAGTTTTTTCTAGTCTTTTAAATTATTGTTTTTCTTTGGCTTATAGAATACGTTAGAGACTTAGAGTTAAAACATTAACCAAAATCGCGGCCTTAACATAACATAAGATTTAAATAATAAGGTAGTAGGAAATGAAAGCGAAACTTACTATTTTAAGCATTCCTCTTGTATCATAATGATAACCACCAGAAAAACCTTTAGTAGCGTCAGCTCTCAAGTACAACATCAACCATGGATAATTCTTAGATGTTCTCAATCTATGCTTAAATTCCCAACTACCAACGCCAACTTTCTTCTGCCACGTCACTTCATAATACGATATATTCCCACTGGGGCTCGAGCTGGAGCTTATATCATCATAAGTACCATTAAACCAACCTACCATAACCGGGCTTGAATCTGACCCGGTTATGGATGTGGGTTGATGAACCAAAATGGGTTGGTTCATACAGCCCTTTCCAAAACATGGGAACCGTCCTGGGGCGAAAGGTGGGGCCGGCTTACCGTTTTCTGGACATAGTCCGGATGTGGTGTCGTAGTTTCCGTTTTTTAACATGATCATCCAAAACTGCCATGGGTTTGTGTCGTTTTTGTGTTTGCTCACTTGGCATAGATTGCCAA
Source organism: Artemisia argyi (assembly GCA_030686995.1). Taxonomy (NCBI): domain Eukaryota; kingdom Viridiplantae; phylum Streptophyta; class Magnoliopsida; order Asterales; family Asteraceae; genus Artemisia; species Artemisia argyi. Next base: position 20,294,201 of record CM060681.1, on the reverse strand, counting down.
GATAGAGCTCCTTTTCGGCTGCGTAAAGGTCAGGGTTGTGAAGGGCTTTCGCGTTTAGGCCTTCAAAGGAGTCCCCGACTCCAAGTTTGTTGTCGTGTTCAGTTACTTTGTGGTTTAAGTGATAACCTTCTTCATCTTTGAAGAAATTGACAATTGTTAGGGAATGTTTGATATTGCTTATCCAAAACTGCTTACTTTATTAAATAAGCAGATAAAGTTTTAGCTGTATTTGAGATCACCAATTAAACTTGTTTATCTGCTTATTGCGTTTTGATAAAGAAGATAAGCAGTTTTAAGAATGTCAATCCAAACTACTTTTATCATTAAGCTCTTCGATATTGCTTATTTCAAACTACTTATTTTAAAGGAAACAATAACAATCTAAGGGAGAATGAAAGTACCTGAAGATATATCAAAGCAATCAGCAGCTCGAGGACTACCCATCGAAGGCGCTTCGGTTCCAACTTCATTACAAAAGTTCCAAGCTTCAAATGCTACTCTCAACCCATCTCTCTTCATTCCAGGATCACCAACCGCAGAAGAAGATGAAATATCGACTATTGAAAATGGCACGGCCACAACAACAAGGTGGACGATAGCCATTAAGGATGATATCAGCAGTATGCATCTTATCATACTGGACGACATCGATAAATGCCTAGAAAATGTAGTATAGTGTGTGTTTTTACTGTGGTTTAATGGAAGAAAAGTGATGGTTACACCTTCCTGACATTACTTTTTCTGCATTTTTGGTTTACACTTTTGTTTCTTTCACTTTTCTTTTTCTTTCATGTGAATGCACCAAACTGAATAACTGATTTGAATTAATAGTGCTGTTTTCCAACTTATTGAAAATTAAATTTGAAAAGTGTTGGCAAGACTTAATAGATTGGAATTTCCTAAAAAAAGGAACTAATGAGGTGTCCTATTAAAAGGTCACTAATTAATCTTAGAGTTTACTTCTTCAAAGTACCCATGTAGGGCAAATATGTTTTTATAAGACGGGCGTGGCCCAAAAAAGTTCTTGCAGCGAGGGGCCGGTTGAACTCGAGCCTCCACCAGTAAGCTACACAGCATAATTTACTTGACTGCATATGTTATTGGTCCCCTGCATACATAAATGCTTTCTTTCAAGTAATATTGTGGTAAGTGGTAACTATCAATAATTTATCGCCTCGTAGACTAATAATACGAGGACAAATGTCATGGGATAGTTCCGAAAACCTTTCTTCCATTGATTATTCTAGGTTGCAAGTTTTGGTACGAGAAAAGCGACATACTCCTTATATATCAAACAAGGAACTATTTCTCATATATAAAACCAATCTCTCTATTTTGCCTAATAAATTCAGCAGATTATAGCAAGAAGTTGCGAGTCTATTAATCAGTCGATTTCATAATGGAATAATGTATTCAAACGTAACAAACAAAATAAAACTGTTTGGTTTTGGAGTTTTATATGACTAATGGTATTAGTGATTACTCTATTTGTTGAATTGGAGTTTGGTCCACCTAACGTGGTTGGATGTATATCAGGCATTGTTAGGTAATCTGTATGCTTCTTTAGGAATATACAGAAGAATAAGATTCTTAAAGTAAAGCTAAAGCTCATCCTAAATAAAAGCATAAATCTAATAGCATTCAGAATTAAGTCCCCGAATGTGATGTCTGAGGTTAATGCGTTAACATCACCTTACTTGTTATAGGAACATTGTGGTTTACCTTTCACGTGTTGGTCGTGGGACTACTCGATGGAGGAGCCTAAGTTTGCGTTTACCTCAATATATATATAAAGCTTAACTTTAAAGAGATCTACTCTTGTATAGGTCTTAATCTAGAAGTGATATATCCTAAAGTTTACAGCAATCCATTTAATAAGCAATTACTACAAGTGCCATTTGTCTACCTATAATTAAATGCTGAGGCTAGACAATAGATGGCGCAGTGTTATTTTCCCAGAATTGCTAGTATCGAGCTTTGATGAATTAATTGCATATCTGCAATATAGTTCTCTCGTCTATCTTCCCCATTTCTTTCAGCTTGAACACTATGTACTCAGATTTGCTGCATTCACAATCATTAATCATTCACTCACCACACTAGCAGACTAGTGGAATTATGTAAGTCAAAAAGATATGAAAGACAATATGTACAAAATCATGTTGTTACCCAATGACTTAGATAAGGTCAATTATGCTGCCTTATAAAGTCTTCTATAGTTTGCATTTTAAGCTAAGGGCCTAAAGGGGTGTTTGGGTAAGCTTATGGCTTTTGCAAAAAAGTCATTTTTAAAGGGCTTTCACAAAAAAGCTCTTTTCCTATTATGAATTTCAAATAAGATTAACCAAACACCCCCTTGGTACTAGCATAGCAAGGACACATAAAAATGCAATGAGCGGCTGGAAATCCAGGACAACCTGAAATAGTATACAAGTCATTCTACACAAAATGAACACGACCTGCGCTCAACTTGCTTAGCAGGACACGACCCGGAAATCTGTTTAATTTAATAGCTTTCGAGCCTATAGATTATCATATCACTTTCAACCTGTGTGACCGAACCAAACCGCAGAATTTTAAAAACTTCAAAAAGAATTGGAAACATCCAGGATTTACTACTTATTTTTATATACCACACGATAATTTCATATTGACCCGTTTGACCAATATAGGTAAGACGTGAAATTAGCCCATGACCCAATCCACATAATTTATTTTCAGTTTCAGAATTTCAGAAACCTATAAGTTTATACTACCATTTAGAAACCGGATGCAATATAGACTTTAGTCCCCATATGTTTGGCCTTACGGTAAGCATGTGAGAATCCAAAAGTGATGTCTAAGGTTAATGTGTTGACATCACCTTCCTTGTTATAGGAACATTATGATTTACCTGTCATGTGTTGGTCGTGGGACTACTTGATGGAGGTGCCTAAGTTTGCGTTTACCTCAATATACATAAAGCTTTAATAAGATATTAACATATACTCCAAGTATAAGTTGGAGTACTTATACATTCTCCGCATATTAATCATGCATCTATATGATATACACAGGTTTGCAGCTTCAATATACAAGCGGCAATCGGTCCACCAATAATAACCCCTAATTTCTACAATTTGGTGTTCCAAGAATTTGTTGAAATGAATAAATAATTAAATGCTGCGACTAGCCAATAGACTGCGTAATGTTATTTTCCCTGAATTGCTGCTATCAAGCTTGCTGAACTGATTGCATATCTGCAATATATCTCTTTCGTCTATCTTCCCCATTTCTTTTAGCTTGAACACTATGTACTCGGATTTGCTGCATTCACAAGCGTACATTACTTACTCAATGCACTCTAGCAAACTAGTTAAATAACAAATCAAGTTAAAAAAATATGAACGATGATATGTACAAGGTCATGTTTGGTAACTAATCGAGTTCATCCATGTGACAACTAGCTTAATCAGCCAATTACGTTGTTTTATAAACTCGCTATAATAATCTGTACTTTTTTCAGCTGGATTTAAGTTAAGGTCCTAAAGGGGTGTTTGGGTTAGCTTATCATAAAAGCCATCTTCAAACGGATTTTGCATAAAACTATTTTTTAGCTTCCACTAAGTTACTAAACACCTGTTAATAAGTATTTGGGTGAGCTTGTCATATCTTCATAATAAAATAAGTCATTTAGCACTTCAAATAAGCTTAGCCAAACACCCCCTAAGTACTATGGCAAGGACATATGAAACACAATAAAGGGCTGGAAATATGGGACGGGTTGACATGTCCTAGTTGACCCGAAGCTGAAGAAATTCTTCCTAATCCAAACACAGCCTCAAATCCTACACGGGACATTCTAAACAAAATGAACATTCTTTTTAATTAAATGGCTTTCGGGTCAATAGGTTACGTATCACTTTCAGCCCGTATGACCCGAACCCAAACCGCTTAATAATCATTGGTCGACCCATTTGACCAATATATTTGGTCAAACGGGTTAGACCTGAAATTAGCCCAAGACCATACCCGCATAATTTCTTTTTAGCTTCATGATCCCTTTTTTTTTATCCAATTTCATTTAGCGTTGCCTTAATTCATGCTAGGATCATATTATCATATCATGCCAACAATTGTGAGTCCTAATATACATCTAATATATAAAAAAACATACATAAAAAATGTAAAAGACTAAAACAAACCATAGGAAACCATTGTTATTCATATCAGCATCCAACATATCCTTAACCGTAATCTCCCTCTGCAACACCCAATTCGCCACCCTCCTATGCCTCTTATCAATTCTCGCCTCAGCCAAATACAAAAAAGCCCGCGCAACCATCAAAGTCGAAAACAAAAGCCAAAAACTCGCAAACAACCTCCCCTCAAGTGTCTCAAAAGCCCTATCTCCATATCCAACCGTAGTAACCGATAAAACCGACAAATAAAAACTATCCACCCAACCCAACCCCTCCACATAATACAAAACAAACACCCCTATTCCAATACTCAACATTACAACACCTAATGCCAAACACACCTTCATTCTTATCCGCATTCTACCTTTCGCAACATCAAATATATAATCCTTAACATTAACATTAACTCTCCTTTTCGCCTTAGCATTAACATTAACATTTTTTTCGGCATTGTCCATTTTAGTACTATTTAGCATAAAATTCTCTTGCAAGTCTAGTACATAGTTCACAACGCCCGATAACATGATATCAATAAACCCGAACCCAACTAACACGAACAGACACGAAAATAATTTAGCTATAGGTGTCACAGGTGCAATGTCCCCATAACCTATAGTACACATTGTTACTATACAAAAATATAATGCATCTACTATAGGATGTGTCTCTAGGCCCGAAAAATGGTCACGGTTAAAATAATAAATAGTTACCCCTATAGATAAATAAATAACAAGTAAAAAAGATGCTTGTTGTAATAATGATGTGGGGTCGGGTTTCGGGCTAGAGTTATTATCATTATTTATTTGGTTCTCGGGTATCGTGACCATTGCTGGCGCGGTTTTACATCTATGAAATATTTTATGTTTTTCTTTTGAAGTGTGAGTGTTGTTATTTAGGACTAGTACTAGGGGGACTATTTCTGGTTCTGGTTCTGGTTCTGGTTCGGGTTGGGTCGGGTTAGTTTCGATGAAGCTGTTGGTTGTTTTGCTGCGGCGAATAGCTATGGATGGTTGAGATTGGTTCATTTTTTTTGGGTGTGTGGTGAAATGTTACATGGGATTTTGAGGGAAAAAAATGTTGTGAGAAGTGAGAAGATATTGTTTTAAGGTTTAATGATAGGTGTGTGTGTTGTGTTTGTGATGGTGTATTATTGGAGTGAAATTGCAGGAAAGGCCCTGGATTTTGAAGGAGTTGAGTTATGAGTCACTTTCACATGTTAGTCATGACATGTCATTTGGGAATATTGTGTGGCCAATGTCAAGCTCTATCACAATCATGTGAAAATATTGTATACCGAACAAGTATATAATAGAATAAAAATATATCTAACCTATTTTTTTTTTTTTTTTTTTTTATTTTTATTATTATTTTTTTTTTAACTGTTAAAACTAAACTTTTTAAATTTTGACTTTTGTGTGTATTTTGTTCATGTACAATGATCATTTTACCCATCAATGTTAATAGGGTGATTAATAAACATAAGGGTAAAATAGTTATAAAATACACACAAAAATTAAAAATGGAAAGGTTTGTATTTTAATAACAAAAACAAATATTGCAGATAACAACAAAATTGGAGAAGTTAAATACATTTTTTTGTCACCATCACTTTTTAATACAATGAGCTTTTGGTTTAAGTTGGGTCGGGTTGAGTGAACAATACTTGTGTGGAAAATTAGTTGGTTAAGTTTTGTCACCGTCACTTTTTAATACAATGACCGCAGTTGAAAAATAAACAAACTTGCCACATTTTTCTATTGTAAGCTATAAACTGTTATTTTTCTTATTGTAACATCCAACTTTCTTAATTTTTCTATTCTAGGCATCCAACTTTCCTTAATCATCCTATTGTATGCATCCAACTTCTTTAATTTTTATATTCGTAAGCATCCAACATCTTTATTTTTCTTATTGTAGCGTCACTTTTTCCCGCTACAGGTCTACAATAGAAAGTTGGATGCTACAATAGGAAAAATAAAAGTTTGTAGCTTACAATAAGAAAATGTGGCAAGTTTGTTGGTTTTTTAGACATTTGCCTTTCTTTTTGTTATGTCGTGATGTTGTATATTTTGAGTAGCTTTTGAATTTGATGTGTTGAAAAGTTACTGAGTATATATGAGTGCAAGATAATCAGTAAGTGTACACTGTGTACGGGATTTTAGGTCCAATAATTCTTTTAACGAAAATGGTAAAAATAATCATTTTCACCTTTTGTTTTATCGAAATGATTAATCAAATAAAATTTCGTTAAACTACCCATTTTAATCGTAGAATTAGTATTTATAATGCGAGTTTTTTATTTTATTTATTTATTTATTTATTTTTATTTTTTTGCAATTTTTATTTTATTTATTTATTTATTTTTGCATTTTAAATATTTTGTTATTTGTTAGGCTTTTAATGATATTATTATTATTATTATTATTATTATTATTATTATTATTATTATTATTATTATTATTATTATTATTATTATTATTATTTATGCAGTGTCTTTTAATGATAGGATTAAAATGTACAAAGCTAAGCAAAAATGATGAGGTATTAAAATTTTATCCTGACACATAAAAATAAGTAATCTACAAATCACCTTCGATCCAATATATACCTCTTCAAAAACTTTAATGGTCACGTTTGATTAATAAATAGATTATTAATAAGCACACGCTTTGTCAACTTCATTGTTTATATTTTTCTTAGGGAACACATAAAGCCTGGGATTAATTTGACTCACTTAGCTTTAAAACTAGATAAGCACAATAAAAAAATACACATGAAACTTTTGTGTTTGATGAAGATTCGATTAAGAAACATAATATATATAAACCAAAAAATTTCATATACTAGCATGCTAAAAAGTACTAACATTCTGTCAGATTATTGTCGTTCAATGAAAATTTTATTTGTTGCCAAATTATACACACATGCAAATTGTTTGCATTTATAAATTGCATACAACTTATAAAGTCATAGGAAATTTCATGATTATAATCAAATTATAAAAAAATAAAAAATCACTTGATATATGAATTTTGTTTATAATTGTGAAATAAGGACCATGGTTTTATTTAGAGTAAGTACTACAAAATAGGGGTGTTCATCAGTTTGGTTTTCGAATTTCTCGGATTATTTGGTTCAGGTTGAAGATATAACCGAAAATAAAACCAGACCAAAAACCGAATTTGATTTCGGTCCAGTTTTGAATTGACTCGAAAAACCCTATTTTTATAGATTTTTAGCATCAAATGTGTTTAATTATGAAATTTACAAACTAATAAAAAAAATTAAAGACTTAAAAAAAACTATTATATTTTTAATAGGAATTTTTTTTGTGGTTCTTTTATGTATATATCAATAGTTTGGTTTAAAGAATTTTAAATAATATTTATATTACACAAAAATCAAAATTTAATATAATTTTGATTTTTCAAAAGTAAAAACTCTTATCTCTTTTCCTCCCCTTATTGAAAAGAGATGGTAGAAAGTACTTTTTAAAGCATGAAGATTGCTTGTTTTATGAAAAGATAAGTGCGTGTAACTAGATTCCAAAAAACAAATAAAATGAAATTAAAAAAATCGACCAAATTTGCATATATTTTCCCCGCGGATCCGATTAAAATGGAAGTTGTGGGTTCGTCGAAAAACAGGTGGGATGTTGCCGGAACCGGCGTTTATGGCGGATTCCGGCGACATCAGATGAAAGTAAATTTAAATTTTTTTAAAATGAAGAGCCAATAAGTGATTTTTTATTTTATTTTATTATTTTATTTTATTTATTTATTTATTTTTTTTTATCACTTTTCACTTTTAAAAACAAACGGTTTGCAACAAAATTGTTTACGCACTTGTAGATATAATAGGCAAAAAAGTTCTTTTTTAGAAAAAATAAACACCGCCTTAAAGACCTTAAAAAATATACTACGTATGTTTTTATAGGAATTTTTTTTTTGATGGTTCTTTTATGTATATAAACAATAGTTTGGTTTAAAGAATTTGGGTTATGGTAGACGGATGGCACTAAAGTTTCATCGAAATTTATCCTAAGGAAACAAAGTTTCATTTTGTACTTCTAGGTTACTAATGTAAACGGGTTTATTAATTTGGTCATCATACTTATAAATTTGCGACACTAAGGTCATTTTGTGGAAGGGTTACCGGTTGTTTACCCATCACTCATGCCAACTTGTCATCCACCTCACCAACTGGTCTTCCACGTTGGCTTTCCACTATGTATATTAAATAATTAAACCCACCCCTTTTATAACCCTAATTTTTATAATCTCTTCCACAATAATCCACCCAAATCACTTGTGATATGTGGCTGTGGTGAAGTTGCTAGGCTTCGAACATCTTGGACACAGCATAACCCCGCAAGAAGGTTTCTTGGATGCCCCAATTACTTGGATCCGACAACAAATTGCAATTTTTTTCAAGGGGTTGATGCTCCATTACCAAATCGTTGGTATCAAGCAAGAATATATGAGATGCATTTGAATGTGATTAGTGCTCAACAAGAGATTGCTCAAGCTAACAATCAACTGGCTCGATCTACTTTCTACAATCGGATTTTGATTGTGTTGATGTTTAGCATGTTGGTCATTAGGTTTATAAGTTAGTTATGGCAGGTTAGGTGTATGTTGCTTTTGGTTTAGATGTTAGTTTGGTAGGTTGTGGTATGATGAACATGGTGTAAGGTTCTTTGGATTTGTGGTATGGTGTAATTAATGTAGGTTGCATATGGTATGATGTAATGTTGGTTTCAAGTTATGGCTTTGACAAAGTAATGAAAATGTTGTTTTGTTATGGTTTAATAAGTCTTGTTATTTTGATATTATGTAATTTGAATTTGTTCTTTACAGTTGTATAACCTGAACATGTAACATAAAATAACACAAAATAACACAAGTTGTAATACCTGAACATGTAATATAAAATAACATAAGTTAACATAACAAAACCTGGATCATATTCATCCATTACTAGTCATACATAATTCAAGTGATTACACAAAATAACTGATAGATGACAGATGTACAAAATTGCCACACATTTGGCAAGCCATTCTAAATCAGTTATGCAAAGTAATCAACAAGCATCCTAAGTCAGTTCTACCAAGTATTATTTTACATAACAGAGTTTTACCACTGAAGTAAATTGGCAGATGTACAAAAGTGCCTAACATGTAGCATGCCAATATAAGTGAAATAGCATCACTTGGATCCAATCCAGGTCCACGTGGTAGTGGCTTGTTGAACAGGATATGCTTGATCCTTTCAGATCTTCTCACATGAGGTGGTGTGACTGGTCCTTCATTAGAATCATCATTTGCTTGTTCTTGCACATTTGGACTCAATTGTGGTTCTTGCACAATGATAAGGCGAAAAATGTTACGCTTTTAGGGGGTCATTTAAGCCCTAAGTCGAGATTATTTGATCAAATATTGTCCTAAATCGTTCATTTTGTCATTTTAGGTACTTTGGAGAATAAATCTGGAAAATGAAGCATTTTGGACGTTTTTTGAGCGAAAAGTGAAGAAAACGGCAAAGTCTCCAAATCAAATTGGAAATAGTACCTGACGGCGTCACGTATTGCATGTGACGAAGTCATGTTATGGCAAAGAGGTGGATAAAAAGTATAACGAGATGCGCCAGAATGATTTTGAGATTTAAAGCGTGACGGCGTCACCAAGGCCGTCACATGCAAATTACAAGAGACGGCCAAGAGGAGTATAATAAGGGACGGTGTTAGATCTGGATCTAGGCAATCCGAGGAGAGTTTTGGTGGCGAGGTGACGACGTCAGGATTAAAACGTGACGCCGTCAGACTCAAAAATCTATATATAGTTTTCTAATTTTCATTTGTTAAAGAGGAGAATTTTGGGAGAACTTTAGAGCTAGGTTTTGAAGAAACCCTAGGACGAATTTTACAGGGTTTTTCACCCTTCTATCATCCATGTTTTAATAAAGATAAGTCTTCCAATAATCATTCAATATGTCTAGAGGTGGCAAAACGGGCGGGCCAGGCGGGCACAGGCTACGGGCTAAACGGGCTATGGGCTAAATGGGCTACGGGCTAAACGGGCGCGGGCTAAACGGGCGCGCGCCAAACGGGCGCGGGCCAAACGGGCGCATGTTATACGAATCACTTTAGAAAAGACTTAAAACAACAACAAAATTCCTCAAACGTAACACCTCATTTATATTTAAGTAATATATTCATAAGTTTTTCATTAAATGTTCTCCAATTGAGAGAAAAACATATGTGCCAATTATGCCCATTTAACTTCTAAATGGGCAATATATGCCCATTTCAAAAAAAAGAGGGGGCCAAAATGTACCCAAATCTTTTAAAAATGTGCCCATTTAGCCCATTTTTTTTTGATTTTGGGCATAAATTGCCACCTCTAAATATGTCTATGTGTTGTTTGATTCTATCTTATGCTTGTCTTTACTTTAACATGCTAGGCTAGTTTTCTTTGTGCTTGCTTAGATGTAATGAAACCTAGCTATTGATTATTGGTTGGTTTGTTTGTTATTAATTGTTATGGATGAATGATATCGATGTTAGGCTTAAGAAAACTGGCAGACTTCCAATTAGTAACATGCTTGAACATCTTAAGAAACATGAATCGGATGTGTACTATGATTAATTGGTTATATTTAATGCATAAGTAACTACTAAGGAGGCCATGTTAGGAGCTAGTTGTCGGCTCGACATAGGAAGAGGTAGAAGCTTATAGAGTTAGGGAAGATCATACACGGCCCTACGAATGGTATTAAGGAATATAACCCGTCATCCACGCAATTGTAACAAACTAATCAACTAGTAAAAGATAGCTAGAGAGTAGTGAAATCTAAGTAAACACGTTTCTCTCATTATTGTTTTTCTCCACACTTACTTTTGTGTTATTTTATTTTTATTGCATTTGTAGTTAATTGGGTTAGTTGACTAGCAACTAATTCCGCCAATCTTTCCAAAACCTGAGATTTTTACTTGCTTCCTAAAAAAACCATAAAAGTATAAAAATAATCATCCCTCACCTCTAGACCTAGTTTAATTAAGTTTTAATCCTAGCGAACACTATTCCCTGTGGAGAACGATCAATCCCCCGTACTTACCACTACACTATACTACATCGGTCAGGTACACTGCCTGGTGGGGATTGCAAGCTTCTCAAGATCCCTTGAGAAGTAAAACCTTTTGCAAGGTTGCAAAACCACGCATCAAGTTTTTGGCGCCGTTGCCGGGGAATACTTATTGTCTAGGTTGAAATTCATTTTTATTAGGTCTACTTGCTAGATTCCTGTAACACCCCCAAATTTTGGTACATCGGAAGCATTCGGGTCATGGGGTGCTACTAAATTGGTAATCACAACACAAGGCAATAAAGAACGGAATACATACTCCGTTTGAAATATATTCATCCAAGTTAAAATAGAGTTTACAATAAGTTTCAAGTTCAGAAAATAAGGCCCATAAGTTTAGTTGTCCCATAAAAACAAGTCATAGTTATGTGTAAAAACACTTCAGAAGATAGTCTATGACCCTTGCCATGCCAATACCTTGCAACGATCAAGCAGCTTAAACACCTGAGAAAAACATGCTAAAGTCAGCATAAAGCTGGTGAGTCTATAGGTTTAACAGTAAAGTAGTAAGTTTGGACCAATAGTTTTGTTTACGAACATTACAACACATATAATGTCATACAAAATAGTCTATCGCGCTAGCAATAAGTTTATGCAACCGAAGCTCGACAGTTCAGTGCGCTACATGTAGCACATAAATAATAATCAGGGGCCCATAGTGAGTGTTTAACCCAATACACTCGTAGTTCGACTTGATATGCACCCGCATTGACTCGTCTGGCCAACCGAACGGGGGAGTCACCCCAATAGATCTATTTATATCAATCGCGCTTCCCAGCAGGAATTAATGGCTCATGAAAGTGGGCATAACAGTGGGTTCAGAGGCTTACGCTAACTACGCAATAGTTTTGAGAAAATAAAATAGTATAGTGGTCCAGAAAATGTTTTGTATGTTTCTCACCCCATATTTTGTAAAACAAGTATAAGAAAAAAGTGGGGCTATAAACTCACCTCATTGAATAGCAGTCTGAAACTGAAAATGATCAAGTAGTGACAGTGAGCGGCACCGACACGCGACCTAGATTAGTACGGCAAGTTTAGTTCACAATTCCCATTTAAGTCTCAACTAAGTTTAACAAAGTTTAAAAGTTTTAAAGTGTTGTTGCTTGTGTGGCAGCGTCAAAGTTTGAAAATAGTTTTCTAAGTGTGTATAAGTATTGGCTCATGGAAGTGTAGTAGCATATACATAGGCAATAGTAAAATATTACGGACTAATAAACCCTTGGTTTGACAATGACCGAAAGATGAAGTACGGGGAAAATAATGGCAATGGATGTTGGACATTGGCGGAATTAATGATATTGATGTTAGAAGTATATACATATTTTAACTTATCGTAGGCATAAAATATTTGTCACTATTATAAATAAAACGTTTATTACTAATTGCATTTATAATGAGTAATTAAGTGATGATTCTATTAACTTTTTTATACCAAAAATAAGCTAATAAAAATATATATTTCAAAAGTGTAAGTTTATTTAAAATTTAACAACAATTTGTAAGTCTAAATGGGTTTGTACAACATAAAATGATCTCAAAGTAACTTATAGTTTGTTTGATTAATTTATAGTTCAATGGTGCAAAAATAATAAGTTTCGATTATAAGTTTTACAAAACGAGCCATAACAAATTTTAAATAAGTTATCGCTATAATTATAGTCTAGTCTTTAGTCTTTAATAGATTAGAGTTTATAGTTTTATATTTTGCTTCCATATAATGACTATGATTAGATGAGAGTGAGTCGATTGAGTTGCGGAATAACAATAATAAGTTGGAGATATATGAAAGTGGAGTGAGTCGGGTTCAAAACAGTACATACAATGTATCAGTTATGTTAATGTCGAGTGGGCTGTGGCCCAACTGCATACAAACCAAACTCGCACTTGGCTCGTTAAAATGGGCACATCTTAAGCCAAATTTTCTTTCCTTTTTAAATTCACAATAACAGTTGGCAAACTTATGTGTTTCAAAAGTTTAACATAGATAATAAGCTAGAATATACTTTAACACAACCATGATCACTAGTTGAACTATGACTCAACATCAGTACTTAGCAACAAATTTTACTTAACAGGTTGAGTGTCTTGCCACATAAATAGAGTGAGACCCGAACACTTACGACCTCGAGACATGACTCTACTATGGTGGCTTCGTTGGACTCGTGTTTAGGATGTTGGTTGGGTTTGACTCGACAGTCACACATCACACTCAAATACCATTCGAGTGCATGACTAGAAGTCAATCTAAGACAAGCAAAACACGCCCATTTAGGGGCTGATATGAGCAGCTCCAACGCACCCTTGTGCTGTTGTCGTTAGCCAACCCATGACACCCTACGTGGGTGATGGTGGTCAAATCACAGCAGGACCAAATATCCTTTTATTTTGCCTTGAGTACAGGTAGAGAAACAAAAACCCAGTTTTAAAAGCTAGTGCTATTTTGAGTTTTGTAAACTTAAAGTTATTAAGAAGTAAAATAACATTTACCAATATGAGCAAACCAAAACACATATCTATAAAATCTTTTGTGAGTTTTGAAGTGATAAGTTGAGGCAACGAGGTAACCAACCAAAACCCATCCACTGTGGTTCGACCACAGTGGGTTTTGACCCGTAACCAAAGTCGTCTCAACTCTAAAACATACCGATCAGCCCACTATTAAGCAAGAAAATAGTACTTGGTCATAGTATCAAGCAAAGTAAGTAAACCGAGACCCCTCTAGGTATCTCTCTCGGTCCAAATTACTTCTCGACAAAAACCAGGCTAAACCAAACTGATTTTTTGTACAAAAATCTCAAAGTTGACCAGAAAAGTCAAATGATATATACTACCTTCACAAGCCAATACTCAGGTTTTGTTGATAATCAAAAGATGTACCAAGTTTATAAAGTTTAACATGTGGTGAAACAAAGATGTTACTACTTATTTGACATTTTGAGCATACCACACAAGATTAGGTTAACAACCAAAGAAAGATTATCATTCCCAAATTACAAATCTAGTAAGATGATTGACACCAAACACAACTCAAACACATCAAGTTACCCAGATTCAACACTACGCAAATTTATAACAAGAAACCCAGATTCATAAATTAACTACAACTCAAATAAATCTAGATACATAATCATATACAAGGAAAAACTCAAGAAAGAGGGTTTCAAGATCCTTACAATACTTTGAAGAGAAAACAAATCCAATCCGAATCCAAGCAAGCGACCACACCAAAGCTAACCCTTCTGGTTTTGAAATGAGTCTTTGAGATGTGGTTCTCACTTGGATTGGCTGGGGATAAAAAGAAGAAAATTAAGAAACCCTTGACCAAACTTTCAGGTTTCGATTCTTGAGGGTAACCAAAAATAGTTATTATGACTCTCTTTTCATGTCTTCATATTTCATCTCATGACTCGACTTTGAAAGAGGAGAAAGAAAACAGTACATAGCTGCGTGGTTGTCTTGATTCTGGGATACTATACACAAAGAACAAGGAGGGATGGAAGTGACTCATCCTATTGAGTCTTGGAATGGAGATGGGTTTGGTTGAATCTGATTTTTGGGAGAGGAAAAAGATCTATGTTGCCTTGGGAAGAAGAGAGAATAACTTGTATCTTATTTCAAGGAGAAAGCGTGTGTGGGAGGGTGGATTTGATATAACGTTTATCTTCAGCTTTATATATATATATATATATATATATATATATATATATATATATATATATATATATATATAACATGAAGGGGGATAGGAATAAATAAAAATGTAAGTTTGTTTTTATTATCAAAGAGAGTGTCGGGTGTACTCCGTGTCTCGTTGAGTTCCGGTGTAAACGTAATCTTTTGGTTTGGCGCAAATGAGAAAAATTATGATTTCTGAGAACGTCTTTATAAAAGTAACACATTATTGACTCGGGATATCACTCATTGGATTTATGCCGTTACTATAATAAGGTCGGTACGCGTGTCGTGTCGTTTTTCAGTAAAACTGAGATAACCTCTCGTTTTTAATACTTAGATATCAGTAAGTGTTAGAAAGTGAAAAGTCCACTTTTCTAATAAAATTTATGTTGTTTTGCGAGTTACTGCAGGCTGCAGTGAGCAGGTTAACTACCCGAAATAGTTGTGTAAGCTCATGTATGCTTAGTTAAATAGTTCAGTAATAATAAATTGGCATCTATTATGAAAATATTAGATGTAAAATTACCGTTTGTCACAGCCTTCCCACCAGAAGGAAAACCATCCTCGGTTTTCAGTTAGAGTTACCGATGGAGTTGAGAAAAGATGAGGGTATTTACGCTTGATCTCGTCTTCCCGCTCCCATGTGAATTCGGGACCTCTACAAGAGTTCCAACGAACTTTGACGATAGGAATGCGGCTTTGCTTAAGCCGTTTAACTTCTCGATCCATGATTTCAACAGGTTCTTCAATAAAGTTAAGTCTTTCATCGACCTGGATCTTCTCAAGGGGAACGGCAAGAATTTCGTTGGATAGACATTTCTTTAGGTTGCACACGTGAAATACGTTGTGCACGGAGCTAAGCTCTTCTGGTAATTCAAGTCGGTAGGCTACCGGCCCGATCTTGGCGAGAACCTTGAAAGGTCCAATGTAACGGGGATTTAGATTCCCACGTTTCCCAAAACGAATTACGCCTTTCCACGGTGAAACATTTAGCATAACTCTATCTCCGACTTGAAATTCAAGTGGTTTTCGTCTTTTGTCTGCATAACTCTTTTGACGATCACGAGCCGCTTGCAATCGGTTCTTGATTTGCACAATCTTCTCTGTGGTCTCTAGTACTAGCTCAGGACCAGTAAGCTGACTTTCTCCAACTTCCGCCCAGTATATAGGTGATCGACACTTTCGACCATAAAGTGCCTCATAAGGTGCAGCCTTGATGCTTGTGTGATAACTGTTGTTGTAGGAAAACTCGGCTAATAGCAGATGCCTATCCCAACCGTTCCCAAAATCTATCACACACGCTCGCAGCATGTACTCTAAGGTTTGAATGGTCCTTTCACTTTGACCATATGTTTGAGGATGGTAGGCGGTGCTCATATCAAGGTCGCTACCTAAAGCATCTTGTAGTGATCTCCAAAAGTTTGACGTGAAGTGACTATCTCTGTCAGAGATGATAGAAATCGGAACTCCATGTCATGCCACAACCTCCTTTATGTATAACCGTGCAAGCTTATCCATGCTGTCATTCTCCTTGATTGGTAGGAAGTGGGCGGACTTGGTAAGACGATCAACGATAACCCAAATGGTGTCGTAACTGCTTGATGTCCTTGGTAGCTTGGTGATAAAGTCCATAGTTATGCGTTCCCACTTCCACTCGGGAATCTTTAGTTGTACAAGTAAACCTGATGGCCGTTGGTGTTCAGCTTTAACTTTAGAACAAGTCAAACAATGATTGACATAATTAGCAATATCGGCCTTCATGTTTGGCCACCGGTATAGTTTCTTCAGATCGAGGTACATTTTGTCGGCTCCTGGATGAATGGAGTATTTAGACTTGTGAGATTCGTGCATAATGAGGTCACGTATCCCTCTGTAGAGTGGGACCCAACTTTTATCCTTGAAACACAACATTCCATCGGATCTCTTCACGAAACCATTTTTATTTT
The DNA here is from genome assembly GCA_030686995.1 of Artemisia argyi. Classification (NCBI taxonomy): domain Eukaryota; kingdom Viridiplantae; phylum Streptophyta; class Magnoliopsida; order Asterales; family Asteraceae; genus Artemisia; species Artemisia argyi. The sequence goes on along the minus strand of CM060681.1, from coordinate 20,277,251 downwards.
CTGGCATACCATAGATTTTCTCGTTGGGTCTGTTCTCTTCCTTGAGTGCTTCGGCCTGACTCTCAAGGATTTTCGATGGGAGGGGTGAAACGATTTTCATACCCAACGATCGTACTCTCAAAGGTTTTGGTCGTTCCTTCCGGCTAAGAGCATCGGCTACCACGTTGGCTTTGACGGGATGGTATTGAATCTCGCAATCATAGTCGCTTAGCAATTCCAACCAACAGCGTTGTCTCATATTAAGCTCCTTTTGGTCAAGGATATGTTGCAAGCTCTTATGGTCGGTGTAAACTACACACTCGGTGCCATAGAGGTAGTGCCTCCAAATTCTAAGTGCAAACACTACTGACCCCAATTCCAAGTCGTGTGTAGTATAATTCTTCTCATGCTTTTTCAATTGTCGAGAGGCATACGCTATCACTTTCTCTCGTTGCATGAGAACGGCTCCCAAGCCTTTGTGTGAAGCATCGCATTAAACTACAAAGTCTTCACTGCCCTCAGGTAAGGCCAAAATAGGTGCACTACACAATTTATCCTTAAGAAGTTGGAAGGCTTCCTCCACTTTATCTTCCCAGTCAAACCTTACATTCTTCTGAGTCAGTTTAGTTAAAGGCCTTGCTAACTTTGAGAATCCTTCAATAAACCTCCTGTAGTAACCAGCAAACCTAGGAATTGGCGTATTTCGGTAGGTGTGGTAGGTGTCGCCCAATCCCTTATTGCCTCGATCTTTGCAGGATCCACGTGAATGCCTTGACTATCAATCACGTGACCCAGAAATTGTATAGTTGGTATCCAAAATTCACATTTCGAAAATTTAGCATACAACTCCTCCTTCTTTAGCAACTCTAAGATTAGTCTAAGGTGTTCCTCGTGCTCCTTCTCACTCTTAGAGTAAATTAGAATGTCATCAATGAAAACGATCACAAACTTGTCCAAATACGGCTTACATACCTGATTAATAAGGTCCATGAATACTGCTGGTGCGTTAGTCAAACCAAATCGCATAACTTGGAACTCGTGGTGACCGTAACGAGTTCTGAACGCCGTTTTGAGATATCCTCTTCCCGGACTCTAAGTTGATGATATCCGGACCTCAAGTCAATTTTTGAGTAAATGCACGAACCTCGGGAATATTTCCCCTAGGTGTCTGGCGCGTCACCCACGCGTTGACCTCGGTAAAATATTCCCAAGTTTGGGTTCTTGCCTATAAATACCACCCTTGCCTCTTGTATTCCTCACCCCTTGCCATTATTTTTCTCTCTATATTCTTTCTCTCTAATCCTCTAATTCTATCTCTTGTGTTCTTGATTCTCATATAACATCATTTGAAAGAACACTTCTTCTTTACAAGGGAAGAATCACAAGAACCTAATCCACTATTGTGATTGTGTCGAGGGTCTTCTTATCTTTACCCTTTCTACTATAATCGAGTCTCTAGGTTAGGTTAGGACTTGGTTGAACAAACTTATATTCATTCAATTGTTTGTAAGGGAAGTCTTGTGTCTTGGTGACCCAGCCTAGATCATTGGGGATCTAGTTGGGGTTTGATACTTCCGTGGGAAGTTTTGGTAGTGGTCTTGGTGACCCATAGGTTAAGTCGAATCATGAGATTCTTTAGGGTGGTTTCCGAGGGCGGAATACCGTGGGAGTAACTCCTTCTTTGTGAGCATCGATATCGGTGAATATCGGTGGAGTGAATTGTAACGGTTTGTAGTCCACTGAAAGGATTATACTAGTTGAATAGTATCATGTCATGGATTCGCAACTGGACGTACAGATGGTATAACCCACCATCCCGAACCAGTATATATCGTGGTGTCTCTATTTACTCGCTTTATATACTTTGGTTGTGTTTGTGGTTGTTGGATTATTGAACAACCACTTGGTGTTCTCTTTGGCTTAAAGTTTTTAAACATCTAAAAAGCCGAAGAAACCGTATTCACCCCCCCCCCTCTACGGTTCTACAATTGGTATCAGAGCAGAATACTCAAGTTTTTGAGCATTAAAACCTTCCCGAGAAGTTGTTTTAAGTCAAAAACTTCTTTCCCAAAAATCTAAAATCCTAAACAAGATTTTTGGTAAAGTAGAATATAGATCCATGGCTCAAGAGAACTATGTTGAGGGGTGTTCTATGCAAAGACCACCTTTGCTAGAAACCGATGGTTTTTGTTTTTGGAAAACCCGGTTTAAGACCTATGTTAGGTCAAAAGATCTTGATCTATGGGAGATCATTCAAAATGGAGATTTTGTGTTTTTGGTGGAAGATCCGGAAACAAAGTTGATGGTGGAAAAGCTATTTTCGGATCTAAAAGATGACGAAAAGAGAAAATTTGGCAAGAATGATGAAGCCAAGATGATGATTTACAATGCTCTACCTCGAAGGGAGTTCGAGAGAGTTCATGTGTGCAAAACCGCCAAGGAGATATGGCGTTCGCTCATCATCACCCACCAAGGGAACTCACAAGTCAAAGATTGCAAGATTGACTTGCTCATACAACAATATGAGAAATTCTCAATCTCCGACGATGAAACCATTGACAATGGTTACACAAGGTTCAATGGTATTATCACTAGCCTTACGGCTCTAGATTCTAGTTTCTACAACAAGAACCATGTGAGGAAGTTTCTTCGAGCACTTCCGATAAAGTGGAGGCCAAAGGTGACGGCCATTGAAGAAGCCAAGAATTTGGCAGAACTTCCTCTTGATGATCTCATCGGCAATCTCAAAGTCTATGAGATGATTCTTGAAAACGACAAGGCTAGCACCAAAGACAAGAAGGAGAAGGTAAAGTCTTTGGCTTTTAAAGCCAAGGTCACTAGTCACCAACCTAGTGATGAAGATGGTAGTGATGAAGAGGACGATATTGATGACGAAGAGTACAACCTTATGGCAAAGAACTTTAGGAAGTTCTTTAGAAGAGGTGGAAACTTTAGGCGAGGTAATAGGTTTGGTAACCAAGGAAACGGTGGAAGAAACAACCTTGGTGGTGGTCGAGTCTTCGACAACAAAGTTGGTGAAAGCTCTAGAAGAACCCAAGCATGCTACAATTGTGGAGAGAAAGGCCATTTCATGAATGAGTGTCCCAAGCCCAAGGTAAACAAGGTATTCATGGGTGGAGCATGGAGTGATAGTGAAGATGAAGAACAACCAACAAATGACGCTACGTGTCTCATGGCTCAAGAGAAATTTGAGGTATCTCTAAATTCTTCTTCTTCTAATAATTTAGATATTATCAATTTGCAAAAGGAGAATGAGGAACTAGCTAAATCTAATGATGATTTTAGAAAAACCTTTGAAAGAATCCTTAACGAAAAATGCCTCATTGAGGTAGAAAATGTGAAATCCAAAGAAAGGATTTGTGAACTTGAAAGGAAAGTGAAAACACTAGAACATTGCAAAGAGGTGGTTGAACCTTGTAAAAATTGTGAAGCACTCACACTTGAGGTTAACTCTTTAAATGCAAAAGTGTTGAAACTTCAAAAGGAGTCATTAAGTTTTTCAAAATATAAAAAGAGCACAAATGATTTGGATGACATTTTAAGTCATCAAAAAATGTCCCAAGATAAAGGAGGTCTTGGATTTTCAAATATTGAAAAAACCACTCCCATAAGCCTAACAAAACCAATAACATTTGTTAAAGCTAAAGGAAACAAAATTCCAAAGTTTTCCGAGGCTGACGCGTTGCCCGACGCGTCAACGCACCAGAAGCGCGCCAGTCCTCTGAGGAAAATTGGAGAATCAACGAATTTTTTTTATTAAACCAATTACTCCTCAAGCTCCTCTTGTAAGTTCTCGAGGTAATCAAGCTCCCATTTCAAGAAGAGAAAACCCAAAACAAAATTTTAACTCGGGTTCTCATAATGGTCTTGGTTATAAACAACCTCGAGTTAATATTAGACCACTTTTGCCTACACCCAATATGAGATCTTCTACCTCATACAACCAAAGACCATCTCTTCAAAATAACCAAAGATGTAATTTCTATAAATATGGTCAAAAGTCTTCTCAACACCGATACAATAACTATCAAAGGAGAGACAACTCCTACCCAAACCAAACCTTCTTTAGACCTCAAGGATATAACTATTATAGACCAAGTTATCATAGACAAAATAATTTTCAAAATGATCCTTGGTCCAATTTTTCTAGCTTTGGTATTGTAAAATTGTGTACCTTGCTTCAAGATCCAAGGATGTATGAGTTAGGAACTTTAAATGCTAACCGAAATGGACCCAAGAAACAATGGGTACCAAAGGCATGAGTTATATCTTTGTTGTAGGTTTGTCTCAAAAGTGATCTAAAACCGGACGAGTGGATAGTGGATAGTGGTTGCACTAAACACATGACCGGGAATAGAAGATTGTTCACGTCATACATGGAGTATAACGGCAATCAAGTCATTTTTGGAAGCAAACTTAACGGAAAAATTGTCGGGAAAGGTAATGTCCTCCATGACTCCATAGAAATATCCAAAGTTGAGCATGCTAGGGGTCTAAGTTTTAATTTAATTAGTGTGAGTCAATTATGTGATAATGATTGTGAAGTTAAATTTACTAAAGTAGATTGTACTATTAGTAAAAACGATGTTGTGTTAGCTAAAGGTGTTAGGAGAAACAACTTGTATACATGCAAGTTAGGAGATAATTCTAAGCAACACATTTGTCTCACGTCCATGGTGGACAACTCAACGATTTGGTATAGGAGGTTAGGTCACGCCAATATGAGGTTAGTCTAAAACCTAGCTTCCAACGAGCTAGTAAGGAATTTACCAAAGTTGAGTTTTGAAAAGCATTATTCTGATATATGTCTAGGAAATCAAGGACAAGCTAATAATAGAAATAAAAATGAAGTGTCAACTAATAGGGTTTTAGAGTTGATTCACTTGGATTTGTATGGTCCGTCTCCAATCCAAAGCTACGGAGGAAACTTCTACACTTTGATGATTGTAGATGATTATTCAAATTATACATGGGTCTTGTTCTTAGAAAATAAAGAAGGAGTCTTAGATAAGTTCAATATTTTTAGAAAGAAACTTGAAAACCTACTTGATTGTTCAATTGTTTCAATTAAAACAAATCATAGTAGTGAATTTGATAAAATGCAATTTGGAAGCTTTTGTGAACAACATGGAATATCTTATAACTTATCGGGCCCGTTCACTTCTCAATCGCTTGAGATTGTTGAAAGAACATATCGTAAGTTAAGAAAGATGAGTCGTGCAATGCTTGACGAGCAATCCATTCCACAAAAGTTTTGGTGTCATGCCCTAGATACCGCCTGCTATATCTTGAGCTTATATAAGAAAGGTGATTAATAAGACACCTTATGAAATACTTAGGAATAGAAAACCATCCCTAGAGTATTTTAGAGTTTTTGGTTGCAAAGTATTCATACTTAACACGAAAGAGTACCTCACCAAATTTGACCCAAAGTCGTATGAAGGTGTTTTCTTAGGATACTCTCAAACGAGTAAAGAATATATAGTGCTTAATAAGGAAACAATGAGGATTGAGGAATCTCTCAATGTGACCTTTGATGAAAGCATGCCCGAGCCCAAACTATCTTCTTCGGTAGAAGATGACGTGATTAACGAACATGTTGTTCAAAATCATGAGGGGTCGCCGACATTACAAGTTAATGTTTCGGATGACGGCAATCCTAAAGATGTGAGAGAAGCGAGGGGTCATCCTATACAACAAGTCATTGGTGACTTGAATAAAAGAACACTTAGGTCACAAAACAAACAAGTCTAACTTTTTGGCATGACATTTTTCAAAAGTCCAAATTGCTTTGCGATAGGTTTTGATGTTTATACATGCATCCTAAGAGAACAATCTTTATATGGAAATAAAATGTGTTAAAAGTTATTAGGATGCTTCTAGAGCCTACATGTTTATATAATTAGGTCTTATGTGAAGGCATGAAAGGAACTTACATGTTCCAAAGATGAAAAATATTCATCAATACATTATTCAAACAATGATTGGTAATATTAAATGAGTCTTCATGTCTATACTCTATGTCATGAACAAGGAAATTAGTCACAAAGCTTCTTCTCTTTTGTGAATATGGCTAGACAAATCTTTAAATCACAACTCACACTTGTGAAAAGGAAAATTATGTCTAAACTTTTCTTGTTCAAATGTAAATGATAGTTACTAATTGAGTGATAGTAGCCTAAGGTCAAATCATTTCTAGATCACTCCAACCCTTAAAGCTAACAATTGTCCTTCCCATATACTCTTCTAATCTTTGTACTTTGTATACTTGATGGGGAATCTTAGTACTAATTGGCTTAATTTCCATTGAACAATGATGATCATTATCCTTACCTAAACCTAATTTCTCTATTATTTAAGGCTTAGAAATCTTACCCTTAGAAGATCACCTAAAATTTCAATCAAGATAAAAATGAATAACCAACCACCTTCTCCAAACCATGTTCTTGACAACTTCTTCCTCCAAAGTAGCGACACTAATTCATTGCTTGCATACAATGGTAGTGAAGAAATTGTTAACAACAATGTTGTCCCTCAAACTCCAACCGAGAGTGTTGGGATTGGACATGGGTGGTTTATGCTAAACAATCAAAATCCTAGGATAAATCTTGAAAAACTAATGCAAGATGATGTTTTGAGCACTCCTCAAAATGCTCAAGTCACAACATCCCCATTTAAGGGAATTGGTGATGAAGAAGTTTGAGAAAAGATAAGGATGCGCTTAAGCCTAAAACTTCGTGAAGGCAACCATGCAATTTGTTGTGAAAACGCATTTGACATGCTTAATGCTATCAAGGATCACAGAGAGGAAACCCGTAAAATGCTCAAATCTCTCCATGACGGAGTTAAAATGCTACAAGCATTGGCTTCAAACATGACATGCATTGTGCATCAAGAAAGGGGTGAAGACACTTGTGAGGACAATCTTGTGGATCAAAAGAAATAGTTTCCTTATGTCATGTATTGTTTAAAGTGTGTTTGGTAGGCGCGTTGTGCGTATTTTGTTGTCCGAATATCTCATAGTCATATAATATGAGTGTTCCTAGGTTGTTGTATGCCTTATCTATGAAATGAAAAAGCCTTATGTGATTGTGATTTGTTATAGTTATCTTGTCTTTTAGTCATGCTCAATATTTGGTCAATGGAGTCATATTGGACCCATACATATATTATGGACTAACCCATGTCGAAAGCTATCCAAATGGTAACCTAACCCATTTTGGACCTTCCACATGTGAGAATTTCTTGTTTGTTGCATGTTGTGGTATTTTTATGTAGCTAGGCCACCGCAAAGGTGAGGCTCTTGACCCATGGATCCCCGCCTTAAAATAAGGGGGAGCAACGATATAGGGGGAGCACGTTCGGGTGCTATTGGAACAAGCTACTTTCCCATTACAAATGGAAGTCCCACCTTTTTTATTCGACAAAAGGGGGAGAAAGAAAGCGAGAGCGTGAAGATCATTCAAAATAAAAGACGTTAAAAGCTTCACCAAATTACAAGGCAAAGGTCAAGACGCAAGCTACACCAAAGGCGCGCTTTGTCTTCGCTAAGTTTTGTAATTTTATTTGCTTTCGGTTTTTATTTGTCATCATCAAAAATGGGGAGATTGTTGAGACAACATGATCAAGATCTCTTTATATTTTAATGATGACAAATAAACCGTCGAAACACATAAAATAACAAACGTTAGCCAAAATTCCCCGAATCACATGTATGCTCCTGGCGCGCTCCCACGCGTCAACGCGTAGGTAACGCGCTAGGCGTCTGTGATTTTCGGGATGAATTTTGAAAGTCGGCTTTCCCCTTACCCGACAAATGTGGATCTTTCAATACAGGTATGAATATGTTATGTGCTTAATTGAGAACACTCGAAATGAGTTTTGGGATTAGAGAGATCCAACTTTTAAAGCACCCATTTACGGGAAAACACCAACTCATGTTTTCTAGCTATCGCCTCTAGCCAAGGCTTTTGTAAACTTAGGGAGCTTATATATTTCATGTAACATCATGTGAAAGCATCCATATGCTCATATCCCGTGCTTACGTCTTCTCTAATTACGTAACGGGTTTACTCCATTATTGGTCAAACTAAGTCAAAGGTCACTTTACGTAAACGCATCCTTTCCCACTTGGGTTATGCTTTACACTAAGGCAAAGCACTTAACTTGTTTGAACCAAGGTATTAGTTGAGAACGTCGAGTCGTGGAAAGTCACGAGATATGAAACTATGGATTCTCGACATTGTGTTACTTGAACTAATAAGTAACTTATGATTTTCTCAACTTATAATCTTAATTGTCTAAACCTTTTCCTCTTAATGACAATTAGATTATTTTCTCCTTAATTATTATTTTTTTTAATTATCTTCTTCAACAAAATACCACTTACCTCAAAACCATCAAACCCAATACCACCAAATCTCCCACAATCCTTCCCAAATATCCTTTCCAACATTCCCTTACACCACTTACACAAAGTGTACTCTTTGTCTCCCACACTTTTGATCTAAGCCATTAAATTCAAATCCAACCCATCTTAACCATCCATTTCCTTACAACATCACATCTCTTACACATCCCTTACACATCTCTTATATTCCTTACACATCCTCAATCTCAACCATCCAATTCAAATTAAACACATCTCAACCATCCATCCAATCTCTTCTCTTTTACAACACATGTGTTTAATCTCAACCCTCTATTTCAAACCCAACCCAATCCCAACCATTGGATCACCTTCTTCCCCAAGCCAAAAGGACACTTTGATCTCACCCATTCATTTCAAACCAAAACCATCTCAACCATCCAATCTCTTACAACACATCTTAACCATCTATTTCAAACCAAAAAAATCTCAACCCTTCATCCAATCTTTCCCCCCAAGCAAAGGAATATACCTTTGGAATATTCTCTTTTCTAACCCAACTATGGTTAACTCTCTACACCCAACCATGGTTAACTCTTAACCACACCAAGGATGGAACATTCCCTTGTGTAAACCCTTTATCCTAACCATGGTTCATTCTCTATACACTTAACCTTTCTATACCTAACCATGGTTAACCTCTAAACCTTGAACTTAACCATAGTTACACCTTAACCCTTCCCTTGAGGATTATCCCATGGCATATTCTCTTCTCTATTGTGCCATGTGAGGAATACCATTTCTACCCCTACCAAATTACCCTTTCTACTCTTCTACCCTTGGTATTTGGTTTTATTATAAACATTCACAAATGATTTTCCAAATTGCTATTTGAGTTGGTAAACCTTAGATTGATTAATGTTAAGGTTTAGTGTGAAGTACAATTGGGGGTTTAGCAAGGTAAGGCATTTATAACGCCAAACACCCAAAGCCTCAGGAATATTTCCCCTGGGTGTCTGGCGCACCACCCATGCGTCAACGCGTGGGTGACGCGCCAGCCTCGGTAAAATATTCCCAAGTTTGGGTTCTTGCCTATAAATACCACCCTTGCCTCTTGTATTCCTCACCCCTTGCCATTATTCTTTCTCTCTACATTCTTTCTCTCTAATCCTCTAATTCTATCTCTTGTGTTCTTGATTCTCATATAACATCATTTGAAAGAACACTTCTTCTTTGCAAGGGAAGAATCACAAGAACCTAATCCACTCTTGTGATTGTGTCGAGGGTCTTCTTATCTTTACCCTTTCTACTACAATCGAGTCTCTAGGTTAGGTTAGGACTTGGTTGAACAAACTTATATTCATTCAATTGTTGTAAGGGAAGTCTTGTGTCTTGGTGACCAAGCCTAGATCATTGGGGATCTAGTTGGGGTTTGATACTTCCGTGGGAAGTTTTGATAGTGGTCTTGGTGACCCATAGGTTAAGTCGAATCACGAGATTCTTTAGGGTGGTTTTCGAGGGCGGAATACCGTGGGAGTAACTCCTTCTTTGTGAGCATCGATATTGGTGAATATCGGTGGAGTGAATTGTAACGGTTTGTAGTCCACCGAAAGGATTATACTAGTTGAATAGTATCGTGTCGTGGATTCGCAACTGGACGTATGGATGGTATAACCCCCCATCCCGAACTAGTATATATCGTGGTGTCTTTATTTACTCGCTTTATATACTTTGGTTGTGTTTGTGGTTGTTGGATTATTGAACAACCACTTGGTGTTCTCTTTGGCTTAAATTTTTAAACATCTAAAAAGCCGAAGAAACCGTATTCACCCCCCCCCTCTACGGTTCTACAGTTGTTGTTGTTGTTTCGGGAGTGATCATCCCATTTTCTCTTATTAGTCACCACCGTTTCAGCCGAATCCTCAATCCCTTGGTCCATCAACTGATTGGCTACTTCCATTGCCTCATGGAGATTAGTAGCCTTGGAGGTAGTGACATGATGAGGCAAAAAATGAACCGTTTTTAGGGGGTCATTTAAGCCGGAATTGGAATTTATTTGATCAAATATTGCCCTAAATCGTTCCTTTTGTGATTTTAGGTACTTTGGGAGTGAATTCTGGAAAAGAAAGCATTTTGGACGTTTTTGGAGCATAAAAGTGAAGAAAACGGCAAAGTCTTAATTTTCCTTGCTGTGAACAGTACTTGACGGCGTCAAGAAGGATTTTCTGACGGCGTCAAGAGCACAAGTTGGTGACGGTCCAGTACAGATATGACGACATCAAGCCAAGGGCGTCAAGAGTAAAATTTGGTGACGGCCTGAAGCAAGATTACACATGACGGCGTCAACTTTGGATCTAGGCAGTCCGAGAACTTTATTGGTGGCGAGATGACGGCGTCAGATTTTTCCTCTTGAAGCTGTCACCTCACAAAATCTATAAATACTTTTCTATTTTTCATTCATTGAGAGAGGAACTTGTGTGGAGAATTCTAGAGCCGAACCTAATAAACCCTAGGTCATTTGTAACAATATTTTCAAGGGTTTTCACCCCTTGAAACCTTTCATGTTCAATTGAGATAAGTCTCCTTTCAATTCATTCAATATGTCTATGTGTTGTTTGAATATATCTTATGCTTGTCTTGATTTTAACATGCTAGGCTAGGTCTTTTATGTGTTTGCTTAGATATAATGAAACCTAGATGTTGATTATAGGTTGATTGCTTGTTTATAGTTGTAATGGATGAGTGATTTCAATGTTAGGCTTAAGAAAACTGGCAGATCTCCATTGTGTAACTTGCTTGAACGTCTTAAGAAACATGAACCGATGTGTACTAGGTTTTATTGGTTGTATTTAATACATGAGCGAATTCTAGTGATCCCATGTTAGGAGCTTCTTAGCCGGCTCGACATAGGAGTGAAGTAGGAGCTTATAGGATTGGGGAAGTAAGTACGCCACCCCATGAATGGTATTAAGGAATACAACCTGTCATCCATGCAAATGTAACAAGTAATTAACTTGTAAAAGAAATCTAGGGAGTAGTGAAATCTAAGTAAACACAATTCTCCCATATATTGTTCACTCCACATTAGTTTAATTTAGCTTTATTTTCATTTTTGTTATTTTATTTTGATTGCATCTTAGTTATTGGGTTAGTTGACTAGCAACTAATTCCGCCTATCCTTCCAATACCCAAGATTTTAATTGCTTTTCATAAAATATAAAAATACAAAAAGAATCATCCCTCACCTCTAGACCTAGTTCTTAGGTTTTCTAATCCTAGCGACACTATTCCTGAGTTGAACGATCAATCCACCAGTACTTGTCACTATACTATACTACAACGATCAGGTACACTGCCTGGTGGGGGTTGTAAGCTTCTCGAGATCCCTCGAGAGGTAAAACCTGGTGCGATTCCCACGTATCAAGTTTTTGGCACCGCAGCCCGGGGAATAGTTATTGTCTAGGTTAGGATTTCTTTTTATTAGGTCTACTTGCTAGATTCCTTTCTAGTAAGATTTTATTTTTATTTTTAGGTTCTCTTTAGCCTATCTTATTTCTTCGTGTTTTTGTTCGTAACTCTTTACCATCCGACATCATGGAAGGTGGTAACATCTTTGAACCCATCAACCCACCAATTCAAGACCACCCACAAAATCCACCACTAGCAAACCAACCTCCTAGGCCCCGAACCTTAGGAGAGTATTCCCGTCCTAGCTACGAAGGCTACCAAAACACCATTGAGCTCACCCAAGGAGTCAATGTGTCTCCCTTGCGATCCGACACCATCCGGTTGGTGCAAAGCGGATGTGTATTCCATGGAATTCGTTCCGAAGATCCAAATCAACATCTCAAGGACTTCCTTAAAATCGTAGATTCCATAGACCTAGATGTTGCAACTAGAGAGACGACCCGATTACGCCTATTCCAATTCTCTCTACGTGATCAAGCTAGTCAATGGCTTGAGCGTTTACCCGCGGGATCCATCACCTCATGGGATGATCTCACCACCCGTTTCCTTGCTCAACTTTTCCCACCGGGGAGAACTACCAAGCTTAGAAATGATATCTTGATGTTCCAACAACGTCAAGGTGAAACTCTATATGAAGCATGGACTCGTTTCAAGGACTTACTCCAAAAAGTCCCTCATCATGGCATAGATCTTTGGCTCCAAGTCCAAATCTTCAATGACCATATCGATCTCTCCACGAGGAGAACCATTGACCAATCGGCCAGTGGCAAGCTACGTGATCTAAGTGCGGAAGAATCATGGGAACTCATAGAAGATCTTGCTCTCTATGACAACGAAAGTTGGAATGATCCCCGTGATTTGAACAAAACGGTCAAGGCAATATCTTTGCCTTCGAACAATTCTAGCACTCCCGACCGTAGGATCATGGAACTTGAGGACCAAGTCAAGTTTCTCATGAAATCTTACGAAGCTCCTAAGCCTTCAAGCCAAGTGAACAAAATCACTTCTTCATGCGAATTATGTAGTGCTCCCCATGACACTCGTGATTGCGTGGAACTCCCCGGAACAGCTTTTGCGGACAATGCATCCTCGCGTACCGACAAAGTAGGAGATAAGTGGTACACTTTCAAACCTGAGCCAAACCCTTACGGTGATTCCTACAACTCTTCATGGAAAAATCACCCGAACCTTAGGTGGAAGCAAAACAAAAACATGCCCCAAAATAATTCTTCCAACCCACCTAATCGTTACCAACCAAACGGTCCACCCTCCAACCGTACTTTCAACAACAATCCTTCTAACAACTATGGTAGTACCAACAATCTTGAAGGGTTGATGTCCAAGTTTATGGCATCTCAAGAAGCTCGCATATCTAAGTTTGAAGCCGATTTCAAACAAAAGCAAAGCGAGATGACCACCAAAATTGACACATTATTGAAAGTTCTCAATGACCGAGAAATGGGAGCATTACCAAGTGACACGGTCAAGAACCCAAAACTAAACGTTAATTCCATATCATCAGTTTCATCACCCACTTCTTGCCCGAAATACTACTCAGTTAAATCAACGAGCACATGTTTCAAACAAAACCAAATTCTTCAAAAGGACCAATCAAATAAAACACCCGATATCAAACCGGTCAAAAATATAGTTGAAACACCTCCTACGCAAGACCTTGACGATGAATTCAAGGAGCTCCACCTTGAACGCCCCATCATTGATGTATTAGCCCGTGCTCCCTACTATAGTGCCCTCCTAGAAAAGTATGAGAAATTTAAACGAGGTAAAAATGGACCGCCTTCGTTCAAAACAAGTTGCCTAAAAAGCTTGATGATCCGGGTATATTTGTTTTGCCTTGTAAGATAGGAAGATCTGAAGCTTTTGACACACTAGCCGATTTAGGATCAAGCCTCAACTTGATTCCTTTATCTCTTTTCACCACTCTCAAGCTAGGAAAGTTAGAGGAGACGGAGGTATTAATTGGTCTAGCGGATGGGAGTATTGCCCACCCGGTTGGGATGATTAAGGATGTAGTTGTTCACGTAGGGAAGTTAACTATTTTAGCGGATTTCCACATCCTAGATATGGTTAGTGACACTACATACCCATTACTAGTAGGAAGAGGATTCTTAGCAACCGCTAGCGCCATGATAGATTGTAAGGAGTCTAAGATAGCGGTAGGTGAGGGTGATACTTGGTTGATATATGCTGTTAAGAAACATAGCTACGATTGTGAGGATGAGCCGACACCACATTGGGTAGAGATGAATAGGAGACCATCGAGATATGGACCGTGGGTAGAAAGAAACTTTATAGGACCTCAACGCCCATTCTACCTAGAGAAAGATTTCATAGACAAAACACATTTGGTGGAACAACTCTTAGCTAGAGATGTAGAGCTAGATCCTTTTGAGGACCCCCTAGTCTTTAGGAAAATGATTGAGTTCTTAAGCGTAATGCCTATTAACATAGAGATGAACAAGTGGAAGAGAGATGGGAATAAATGTAAATGGAGGTGGGACAAGCCACCAAAGTAAGGTGACGGATCATGGCATATGAAGATGATCTTATATGATCCGGATGGAGAAAAGTTTGAAAGGTCATACCATACTAAGGAAACCGATAGGAAGTTGAAACCTAAGTTTGATTCCAAAGATGTCCTCAATGAGGAACTCACCCATGTCACGTAGTAACCCATGACCTTGAGTCTAGCTACAAGACTCGTAAATAAAGAAAAGCGCTTCTTGGGAGGCAACCCATGTTTTGTGTGATTTTTGTTTTGTTTGATTGTTATTTGTTTCCGTATGCATGCTTTATTTTTATTGTTGGTAGATCATGTTTCAAGAGTAAAATGGTGAAAATGCTTTATTTTGTTGTTTGGCTTAGTCTTAACTTCATCCAAAGGTATTTCGCAAAAGATAAGTGTAAGGGGAAACCCCAAATATGTTTTTAAAGAAACAAACTTGATCATGATTCTCCACAATATTAAGTGAACATGTATATTCGTATTTGTTAGAGTCAAATGCTTGTATTGAGTCATAATGATGTTTTGCAGGATTTTCCAGGAAGTAAGACAAAGTTTTTCCAGAAATTTTCCGGAAACTTAACATAAGAATTTCTGCAGGTGACTCATGACGGCGTCACGTGTAAAAATCTGGAAATTTTGCCAGTTTTGTTTTTCTAACGGAGTCTTAAAGTTTTTGTTGAATCTTTAGTTTTATAATCTCCAGGAAATCTGTAAACATCATTCCACAAGCATTATATCTTACATTGTTTTCTAGGACTTATTAGTATATATAGATTGCCGCCTATTTTACGCGAGGTTGCCTTGTTTGTTTTCTCAGGTTTAACAGGTTATGTTTGACAAGAAGATGATTCATATTCTGGAAGGGAAGCTTTGATTGTTCATTTTCTTGGAGGAAGATCTAACCTTATTACCATACTATCCATACCGAGCGAATCAGGGGAGTATTTGATTTCATTTTTTTACCTATTTTACTTTTACATTCTTTAATTGAATATTGGGGACAATGTTCATCCTAAGTGTAAGGGGAGGGTAAAATGATGATACCTTATAGTATACACTTTCGCTTGAGTTTGTTTGTTTGATGGTAGATGTGTAATAAAACTATGAGAAATACTTGTTACTGTAATTTTAGCGCCAAATTTATTTTTTTTACAACATTTAGGAGTGAAACTTTAGCCTTAGCAAGCGTCTCATGGATAGGAGGTTGTATGACTAGCACAAAACCGTACCACTTAAAAAAAATTTTCACCCAAATATGTGAGGTTCGCCTTTAGATTCGATAGGAGAAGCACTCATTATTAGTGCTTATGTGTGTATCGGTAGCATTTAGATTCTAGAACTTGCGTTAGTGATACATCCCGAGACCGCTAGTGAGACTACATTTGTGTAGTAGGATTTACTACATGATAAGAGGCATTAGGATTACCCTTGTGTTAAACCCGTATCATAATTTCTTGACCATTTAAGTCATATTACTTGGCTAGTAAAGTCAATTAATTTTTCCCATACCATTAGCGTTGTACTCATTTTTAGTACACGAAACCCCTAGTACACCCCTCCGAGCCTATCTTTTCGTTTCTAACTTTAAGCATCTTACTTAAAGGAAGAATTTGTTACACCCCACTTAAATGTACAACCAAATCGCCTTAGCTTTCCGTGTATGCACTCATCTTTAGTGCATTATTGTTACATGTTTAAACCCTTAGTTAATTATCTAATTAATTACATGGTTGCTAAGTCGAGTCATATCCTTGTACATATTGTTTTGGGACGATTGGGACTCATGGGTAAAGTACTTATATTATGGAGTAATGGGGAAGAACATCATATTATTACCCCCATATGTACATTAATCTTAAAAGTACTCCAAGTGTTTTAATTATCTTGATTCGAGTTATTAGATTAGTTGATTGTAAAGTATGTAAAGATTCAAGTGTAAGGGAAATGTTCATTCCCTATGATGTATTATTTTGGATGGTAGGGTAAGCGTGTATGCCAAAAAAAAAAAAAAAAAAAAAAAAAAAGAAAAGAGAAAAACATACGGACTACCATCCCGTTTCATTCTATGTTTCTTTTATGTTCTTGTTATTTTTGATTTATTAGCTTAAGTCGAGTTTAGTCTTGGCTTAGCAACGCCATATTGTACATGTAGTTAACCAAGATGATTAGCTCGCCACCAGTAAAGATTGCCTTTATCCAACAAAACCGTGTATTTCATATCCCTACACCTAATGTTATAACCCTTTAAAAGACCTCTTTGATAGTTTATCCTAGGTGCTTATGCCATGTGATGGAGGTTTGATCCTTTCCCAAGCCTATGGTAATCTATTTTGCTATGACAGGTAGTGAGAGATGTTTCCCATTTCCATATTGTGATATAAACTTTATTACACCCGAGAGATGTGAGTATCTAAACACTATTTGTGAGGTGCTAGTGTATGACCTCCGTGCTTGTCTTTGGTCTTTAGTGGAATGATTATTTGTTGTAATTACTTTTATATTAGTGTTAAATGACCCCTAACTTGTATTTTGATTAGAATAAAAGCGCATTTGCTTGAGGACAAGCAAATCTCAAGTGTAAGGGTATATGATGAGGCGAAAAATGAACCGTTTTTACGAGGTCATTTAAGCCGGAATTAGAATTTATTTGATCAAATATTGCCCTAAATCGTTCCTTTTGTGATTTTAGGTACTTTGGGAGTGAATTCTGGAAAAGGAAGCATTTTGGACATTTTTGGAGCATAAAAGTGAAGAAAAAGGCAAAGTCTTAATTTTCCTTGCTGTGAACAGTATCTGACGGCGTCCAGAAGGATTTTCTGATGGCGTCAAGAGCACAAGTTGGTGACGGTCCAATACAGATATGACGGCGTCAAGCCAGGGGCGTCAAGAGTAAAATTTGGTGACGGCCTGAAGCAAGATTACACATGACGGCATCAACTTTGGATCTAGGCAGTCCGAGAACTTTATTGGCGGCGAGATGACGGCGTCAGATTTTTCCTCTTGACGCTGTCACCTCACAAAATCTATAAATACTTTTCTATTTTTCATTCATTGAGAGAGGAACTTGTGTGGAGAATTCTAGGGCCGAACCTAATAAACCCTAGGTTGTTTGTAACAATATTTTCAAGGGTTTTCACCCCTTGAAACCTTTCATGTTCAATTGAGATAAGTCTCCTTTCAATTCATTCAATATGTCTATGTGTTGTTTGAATATATCTTATGCTTGTCTTGATTTTAACATGCTAGGCTAGGTCTTTTATGTGTTTGCTTAGATATAATGAAACCTAGATATTGATTATAGGTTGATTGCTTGTTTATAGTTGTAATGGATGAGTGATTTCAATGTTAGGCTTAAGAAAACTGGCAGATCTCCATTGTGTAACTTGCTTGAACGTCTTAAGAAACATGAACCGATGTGTACTAGGTTTTATTGGTTGTATTTAATGCATGAGCGAATTCTAGTGATCCCATGTTAGGAGCTTCTTAGCCGGCTCGACATAGGAGTGAAGTAGGAATTTATAGGATTGGGGAAGTAAGTACGCCACGCCATGAATGGTATTAAGGAATACAACCCGTCATCCACGCAACTGTAACAAGTAATTAACCTGTAAAAGATATCTAAGGAGTAGTGAAATCTAAGTAAACACAATTCTCCCATATATTGTTCACTCCACATTAGTTTAATTTAGCTTTATTTTCATTTTTGTTATTTTATTTGGATTGCATCTTAGTTATTGGGTTAGTTGACTAGCAATTAATTCCGCCTATCCTTCCAATACCCGAGATTTTAATTGTTTTTCATAAAATATAAAAATACAAAAAGAATCATCCCTCACCTCTAGACCTAGTTCTTAGGTTTTCTATTCCTAGCGACACTATTCCTGAGTTGAACGATCAATCCCCCGGTACTTGTCACTATACTATACTACAACGATCAGGTACACTGCCTGGTGGGGGTTGTAAGCTTCTCGAGATCCCTCGAGAGGTAAAACCTGGTGCGATTCCCACGTATCATGACACTACCCTTGATGGATTGAGGTAATCCTTTAATGTACCTCTCAAGTATACGAGTGTCAGTTGGGACCATTTCAGGGCTAGCAAAGCTAACTCTTGGAAACGTTGGTTGTATGCAGCCATGTTGGTACCCTACACCTTGAGGTTCCAAAATTCAACTTCCAAATTCATAACCTCGTTGCGAGGGCAATAATTTTTGAGTACCATTTCGTTGAAGTTTTCCCATGGCATTGCATGAGCGGCGTCATAGCCAGCAGACTTCAGATAGTTGTTCCACCAGATTAGAGCAGCATCTATGAAGGTGAACGATGCATACTTAACCTTGTCTTCCTCAGCACAGTCACATATTCGAAACACAGTCTCTAACCTCTCAATCCACCTGACCAAACAAAGACCCCTTCGGTTCCTCCAAAACCACCAGTCATGGTCTTTCGGAATTCTTGGTAGGTGCAGCCACGGTTGTTGTTGTTTGTAGGCCTTGAGTTTCCAACATCAGTAGTTGAGTTGTTTGGGTTTGCTGCAGCCAGCGCTGCTGCCACTCGTTCTTCTACCGGCTGATCAAGCATAGTTCAGTTCACAACTGGAGTTGTTGCATTAGCCCTAGCTGGGCCTGGATTGACTGGTTGCGCACGAGTAGTCCTAGTTGATTTCCTTTTGGGAGCCATTTTGCTACATAAAAATATAATAGAAATAAATGAGATTCCATATGGAGAGTTTGTTATCATGCAAGAATATAGTCACCACAGTTAGAGCATATGAATAAGATCAATCATAGAGAAAGTGACACAACAGAGTAAACAACCAAGCTTGTTATAGATTAGAAGTCTATACATGTCCACAAAATTACAAGCTTTGAGTACATAACAGAAAAGTACAAGTTTCGAATACATAAAGGAAGAGTACAACTGCCACTAACTGATGACTACTCAGTTTAGTGGTAAGATACATCATAAGCTACAAGAAACTAGAATCAATTACGCCTAAGGCGTAGCTACTCCAACTCTGCTGTCAATCGCCCTATAGTAAACTCCAATCATCCTATAGTGGACTTCAACTGTGCAATGCGCCTCCTGGATGCTAAGACCTCCCAACGGTCCTCCTGCTCTGATCTCATCACTCCATCAATCACTGACTCCATCTCATGCATCCTATGCCAAGTAGTCCACTCCGCATCCCAAGCTCTCCCCTGATCCCTCCTGATATCCTCCATCTGGCGACGCACACCTGTAAGCTCTCTGCCAAATCCATTTGTCCGCTGATCGAGTCTCCCCAGCCTCTCCAGCTAATCTGTGTGAACATCAAGCAGGGTAGCATGTGCCCCTAACTGAATGAAAATCTGCTCAATACCAGTCACCTCCCCCTCCTCAGGTGGTGAGGCAACCGGAACTGGGGAAGGCGGTAGAGATGGAGATGGTAAATAAAATGATGTTGGAGATGGGGAAGGTGGCACAAAAGATGGATAAGAAGGTGTATAATCAGGACTCGCAACACGAGGTGCGGTACTAAACACGCACTCAATGTCCCTCCATATCTCCCCATTAATCTCATCCTGATGAGCTCCCCTCGAGCTCTGCCCAATCTCAAAAGTAGCAGGGACAACATCTGATGTGCTATTTGTTAGTGCAAGTTTTAAATTTATAAGGATGAATTACCAAATCTAGAAACAACACATACGAGCAAGTGTACTCGTCCGTTATAGCAAGATATGATGGTAAGTCGGGATCGTTCACAGGGATTTATGAGTGAATCAAAATATAAGTCTAAAAGTAAATCTCTAATGTACGCAAATAAGATAATAAGCAAATTCAATAAATTAAAAACTACACTTGTTTAGACTAGTTTTCTACTTAATGACAAACATGATTGTGATAACTTTTGATAACATGTTGGTTGAGATAATTAGATGGTGATCTAATCTATTGTTTCTACAAGTTAAACATTCGTCAAGATTTTAGTTCATAAAAACAAGCTTTAGGTATAAACCAATCAATTCAAGATCTATCCAAGGTTCATAAGGTATGGTGAATATCTTAAACACAAGAATAAACTCTTATTACAAATCAAATACTCTTAATAAATGGTCAATACAAAAGGTAACCTATTCATAGACAAAAAGGTTACAATTGTTTATAAACATTTAAACTTTCGTCTAGCTAAAGGTTTACAAACAATCCGATTTGATGTTATAAAAGCATTCTCAATACAATCATACTTCTTGTTTCTTCGTTTAGTCAAGAATAATTATGGTGAAAAACAATCATTCATAGACAAATGATTATAACTAGTTGAGTAATAACAAATCTTTCGACCCTTGAAACTATTATCAATTAGTTAACCTTGGCTAAACAAATGTCACGATGAAACTTAAGGTACAATTGGTTCTTAGGATTGACTTGAAATTGAATTAAAACATGTTATCACAATCATAACTATCACTAAGTATAAAACATCATCAAAACAAGTGTAAAAAGATTACTAGCCACTCATAGCAAACATGCAAATAAACTCATAATATTTAACATTAGAATCCATGGTTATAAGTCTTACAATGCTTTGAAATTGATAACAAATGACAAGGTATTGATAACCTAAGTGTTGGTGATGATTTCTTGAGGGTTTCGGACTCCAAATGTTGCTTCCTTGGTTCTCCAAAGTTCCTGGTTCTTTCTGCACGAATTTCCCTTCTTTGAGAGCTAGATGATAATAATAATTGTGAGTAGTAATGAGAGTAAATGGTATCTTGAATGGTGTCTTCAATTGTGCACTTTTGAGGTCCTTACAGGCTTGTCCAATACTCCTAGTAATGAATAGGGACTTAAATGCTGGAACTTGGACAATAAGATACTAAGAAGGGCCTAGAACCATGGGACAAAAGACCAAGATTCGTGCACAAAAGTTGGCAAAAATATGCAGAAATGACCATCCGATCGGTTGCGGGTTGATACCGATCGGATGGAAAATGGTCATTATGGCTATCCGATCGGTCAGACTCCAACTGATCGGATGGTAGATCCTGGCTGTTTTGGACTTTGACTTTCCCTTGTGTAGCTCTTTATGCACTATCCAAACTTGATTAACTTCTGAACTTGGAACTTGGAAATGACAAAACTTAGGTTCTCATATGAATTGCTTCACAGATTGGACTTTTGAGCTTGGGAATCTTCGTGTAATCGCGTATACTTCATTTTCTTCACTTTTTCTCCATTTTTCCTGCATTTGGCTACATATGCTACAAAAACATACTTTGATACGATTTAGTGGCAAAAGCATATAAAAACAACCAAATAACATACACAAAAACACTAATAACGCTTATAAAAACATGTTAACTTTGAGCGTTATCAAATCCCCCGCACTTAAACTTTGCTTGTCCTCAAGCAAATCTAGAAGAAAACTAAATATCTACATGGTAACCAAGTATGATTAGAAAAATGTGATGCAAATCCACCAAGTACAAGTACAAGATAATATTCATCATTTTTAAGCTTAAGTGGTGAAAAATCGAGATGTTTGACAATACCCAATGATTTTCTTGCTTGATTAACATTTCTAAAACACCTCACGAAAAAGGAACGGAGTATAATTCACTCAATCACTCATTTATTTAGGTAGTGAAGTATATATAAGAGAAATCACACTCATTGCTCAGTCATGATGTGTTTATTACCATAGGCTTGTACAAGAAACAATACTACACCGAAATGGCGTAAGCACCAAGTCTATATATCAAAGAGGTCTTTTATTCGGGTTGTAATGTAAGGCTTCGGGTTATACCAGGCTTATGTTAAAACATCTCATACAAAAACACAATAGATTACTGGCGCGAGTTTTTGATTACTCAAAAACCGGATGGTCACTATAATATTCTTGCACTTGATATTCTCACAAAGCCATTACTATATCCGGAAAGATAAAGTAATTTGGTAAGGGTAGGGATAAGGCATGGGAATATTTATGAAATTGGTTTTAAAAAGAAAAATAAAATCAAGTCTAAGTCTCATTGTTGCTAGTCACCAAACAAACCACGAACCCGTAAATGATTATAGTTTCAATCTTCCTTTTCTTCAAATATCGATACATCGATTCACCATAACAATATTCTTCATACTTAGCACATTGGCTAACAACATATCACAAAATTTCCTTTATTCACATATAGCACATTTGCTATAATTGTCACCTTATAGTTGTGATGACTTATTATATATATATATATATATATATATATATATATATATATATATATATATATTGCAAATAAACTCCCCCACACTTCGCATAAGCATCATCACAAATAAGAAGCTGCAGTCTCCGTCTTTGTCGGAATGGCACACACATGATTAGTGAAGTGTGGCTAACTAATAATCATTAGAAACTATCCATCAACCAAGCAACTAGCAACCCACCATTTAGACTTTGACAAGGGTTAGGCTAAGGTTTAAAGTGTAAAATCTTTTTGTATTTTTCTGGATGTAACAAAAACGAAAAGGATGGCTCGGAGGGTGTAACTAAGGGTATCTAGCGTTAAAAATGAACGCTAACAAAAGGGTTAAAAATTGGTAATTAACTAATCAATGTGACTAGCTAAAAATCAATAATGAAGGCTATTTGGTTAAAATCCTAAGGTTGCCTCTTATCACGTATGTATACTTATATTACAAAAATGTAATCTCACAACGGTCTCGTAATGATTTACAAGTACAAGTTCTAGAATAAATAAAATCACCGGCAAACTCATAACAAAAGATTCAAGCATAAAAGATGTATGCTATATATGAACAGGTTAAATCCTCACAATTTAGTGGAAAGGGTTATAATATGTGCTAACAAATGTTATCGATAAAAAAAAATGGATTGCAATATTAATCGGGACACATCTCAAATTTTTCAAAATTACTAATTTTACCAGTGGATAGATCCAGTTATTCTACTAAATTATTCCTAAAAGCGTGAAAACAACTAGATTATAAGGACAAACAAAATTAAAAAATTAAATCGATATTAGACTTAATTTCTTATTTTACCTACTCACCCCGCCCCCCACTTAAGTTAAGCATTGTCCTCAATGTGATAAACGAACTTAAAAGTATGAAAGTAGGGAAAATGAGAAAATAAACCATGATATCCGGTGTTGTGTTTCTATCCAATCTTCTGTTTCTTGCAATCAACACCTGCATTATTAGAAACAAAAACAAACAAACAAAAAGCATTGCAGTTTTATTCAAATTAGTGGCACACCCCCACACTTAAGTTCGACCAAGTGGTAAAACTTTGGAGTATAGACACTGAAAAATAAATCAAAAATCAAAAATAAAAATAAACACACGGGTTGCCTCCCGAGAAGCGCTTGTTTTATTAACGAGTCCTCAGCCGGACTCAAACTTCGAATAGATTATGAAGTTTTAGTGTTATGTTTCCTTTTATGGATATACAACACATTTCCTATCACAATTCCCTCTCCTGTTTCATCTTTGTTTTCCAATGTAACATTTTCCTAAGCTCTAGGAAGAGCATCATAGATAAAACCATTACTGTGTGCCCAAGGGACTATTCCCTTGTGTGGAGCCATGAATGTGATAGCTTCATATTCAAATTCGGATGAAATTTCTTCATTAGAAATCACGTTTAATTGCTCTTTATCATAATAGAGTTTAATTCGGTGACCATTTACAATGAAACTTCCACCATGTTTGTCATAAAGTTCAACATAACCTGATGGAAATCCATGTTTCACTACATATGGTCCAAACCATTTTGGCTTGAGTTTCGGAGCTTTAAACTTGTATTTCATATTGAAGAGCAGAACTTTATCTCCAGCTTTGAATTGTTTTCGAATTCTCAGCTTTCTATCATGATATGCTTTAGTTCTTGCTTTATATAGCTTGAAGTTTTCATAAGCTTGAAGTCTTAACTCATCAAGTTCATGCAATTGCAAAAATCTCTTTTCTCCAGCTATTTTTAGATCAGGATTACAGCTTCTTAACGCCCAGTAAGCACAGTGTTCAAGTTCGAACGGTAAATGACATGTTTTCCCATACAAAAGTCTGTATGGTGTTGTACCAATTGGTGTCTTATATGCCGTACGAAATGCCCATAGAGCGTCATCTAATTTCCTTGAACAAACGGAAGGATTGTCTTTAACCGTTTTTTCAAGTATTCTTTTTATAGCTCTATTGGTATTTTCGACTTGACCACTAGTTTGTGGATGATAAGCTATAGCAAAACGATGATGAACTCCATATCGTTTCATTACTTTCTCTATTTGTTTATTACAGAAATGGGATCCTCTATCACTTATTAAAGCTTTAGGAATTCCATAGCGAGCAAAAAGCTTTTTGAGAAAGTTGACAACAACTCGTGCATCGTTAGTAGGAAGAGCTTCAGCTTCTACCCATTTGGAAACATAATCGATTGCAACGAGGATATATTCGTACTTGTGTGATTTAGGGAAAGGTCCCATAAAATCAATTCCCCAAATGTCGAATATTTCACAGACTTGAATGCTCTTTTGAGGCATTTCGTCTCTTCGAGAAAGGTTACCGGATTTTTGGCACGCATCGCAGTTTTGAACGAGAGTATATGCTTCTTTGAAAATTGTAGGCCAATAAAATCTAGAATCAAAAACTTTTCTAGCTGTAGTGGAAGGACCATAATGTCCCCCAGTTGGGCCATGATGACATTCATCAATAATTTTTCTTGCTTTGGCACCCGAAACACATCTTCGTATCATTCCATCCTTGCACATTTTAAAAAGGTAAGGTTTCTCCCAATAATAGTATTTTAGTTCTGAAAAGAACTTACTACGTTGGTAGTGACTCATCCCTTTTTTAAGAATATCTCCTGCAAGATAATTTGCGTAATCTGCAAACCATGGTATTTCCTCATCATCATCTTTATCTATCGTCATGAGAGTTTCTTCTGGAAAATAATCATTAATTTCATTTTCTTTTAATTCTTCCAAATTCGGATTCTCGAGACGTGACAAATGATCTGCTGCAAGATTTTCTGCTCCTTTCTTATCTTTTATTTCGATATCAAATTCTTGCAGTAATAAAATCCATCTGATAAGACGCGGTTTTGCATCTTGTTTGGTAAACAGATATTTGAGTGCGGAATGATCTGTAAAAACTATCGTTTTTGAAAGCACGAGATAAGATCTGAATTTTTCAAATGCAAAAACTACGGCTAATAATTCCTTCTCCGTAACTCTATAGTTTTATTGAGCATTGTTGAGTGTTTTACTAGCAAAGTATATAGGACAAAAATATTTTCCTTCACGTTGTCCTAAAACAGCTCCAACAGCGAAATCGCTTGCATCACACATGATTTCAAATGGTAGTGACCAATTAGGTGCAACCATAATTGGGGCACTAGTCAATTGACTTTTCAATGTTTCGAAAGCTTTAATGCAGTCAGCATTGAAGTCAAATACATAATCTTTTTCTAAAAGTTTAGTCATAGGACGTGATATTTTCGAAAAATCTTTGATAAATCGGCGGTAAAAACCGGCATGTCCTAGAAAACTTCTAACGGCTTTAACGTTAGTTGGTGGTGGTAATTTGGTGATAACATCTATTTTAGCTTTGTCTACTTCCATCCCTGAACTTGATATCTTGTGTCCTAACACAATTCCTTCAGTTACCATGAAATGACATTTTTCCCAATTAAGAACTAGATGTGCAGCTTCACATCTCTCAAGCATTTTATCGAGATTGGAAAGGCAAGTTTCAAAAGAATCACCAAAAACTGAAAAGTCATCCATGAAAACTTCCATAGATGTTTCAAGCATGTCTTGAAATATTGCGATCATACACCTTTGAAAAGTTGCAGGTGCATTACATAGACCAAAAGGCATACGCCGGTAAGCGTAGGTTCCAAAAGGACATGTAAATGTGGTTTTCTCTTGATCGGCTGGATCGATAGGAATTTGGAAATATCCCGAAAAACCATTGAGGAAGCAAAAGTATTTGTTTCCTGCTAATCTTTCGAGCATCTGATCCATGAACGGTAAAGGAAAATGATCTTTCCTAGTGGCTTTGTTAAGTTTTCTGTAATCAATACATACTCGCCATCCAGTGACAGTTCTAGTAAGAACTAATTCATTCCTTTCGTTTGTCACTACAGTCATTCCTCCTTTCTTTGGAACACAATGAACTGGACTCACCCATGGGCTATCCTCAATAGGATAAATAATTCCTGCGTTAAGAAGTTTGATGATTTCCTTTTTAACAACTTCTTTCATATTTGGATTGAGTCGACATTGTCTTTCTACAACGGGTTTAGTACCTTCTTCACAATTGATTTTGTGTTTGCAAAAATCTGGACTAATTCCTGGAATATCAGAAGTTTTCCACGCAAAAGCGCGTTTATGCTTCTTAAGAACAGAAACGAGTCTTTCTTTTTGATTTGTTTCGAGCAACGACGATATGACTCCTGGAAGAAGTGAATTTTTGTCACACCCTCGCCGAAGGCGGAAACACGAGGTGTAACGAAATCGATATACATCACCAAAGAGAAATAAGACAATACCATAATTTACATTAAGGAAAAATATAACATTACAACGCTGTTATTGCCGACTTTGGCAAATAAAAGACATAAGTTTGATTCCCAAAAGATGGTATTTTAATACATAATGAAAAGAAGTGACATGTGAAAACTTCATTATGCAAGACCTTGATGACAAGCTTACTGACGATCACCTGAAATGCATGAGAGAAAAACGGTCAACTATAAAAATAGTTGGTGAGTATAAACGTTTTAAATAATAAGAAAACCATTTGAGAAAGTTCGCCAGGCAAAGGCATTGTGAAACCACTCAGTTGCAAGTCTTGGCCATAACAAGACTTACAACCTATGTTTTCACAACCCCTTTTCATATAAAGTATTACGTTTGATTTTCAAGTACATAAGGTCAATATAGTTCACAGTAAGGGCACAAAGTATATAATAAGTCAAGGCCGCTCCGAACAATGGAGACTTTATAATGTTGCTCCGAACATGGGAGACTTGAAGTCACTCCACCACCTAGGCGAGATTTATTAGTCACTTTACCGACTTGGCAAAGATTTATTAGTCACTCCACCATGGCGAGATTTATTAAGGATGCTCTGAACATGAGAGACTTTATAACGTTGCTCCGAACAAGGGAGACTTTAAGTCTTAGAACGTACGGCACAATAAGTCTAAAAGTTCAAGTCAAACGGTTCAAGAGTGCAAACAAGTTATAATGTCAAGACAAGTCAAAAAGTTCAGATAATAGTGTTCGTAAATAGTAAACAAGTTTGTTTAAGTACGTTTTGCTTACGAGCATAAATAGTGAAACAAGAGTCTTTTAAGTTCATATAAGAGTACACAGTATTATTCATGCATCCACCCCAAAACGATTAAAATAGTTAGAAAAAGGGGTTCGTGAATACTCACCTGATATAAGCGATATGATAACAAAAAGGTATGAACTAAAGTAAGGCGCGCACTCTATCCGCAACCTAAATGAATGATATGATATACTTTAGATCATGAAATGAAGAAAGGAATGTACATGCACATGCTCCCTATACCACTCTACTCTTTGTAAAAACACTTGTGTTATCAAAATATATAATCCAAGAATTTGGAAAAATATTGCTATTAGAAAATATAATAAGCTAGTTGTAATATATATATACTTATATATATATATATATATATCGTATGTTTCCATGTTAGTGTTGAAATACTCGGATTATAATCTTTGAAATGATGAAAACATACTCGTGATAACTAATACTACATTAGTTATAAAGCTTGGTACTTAATATTACTTCTAGCTTGAAAATGTACTTCGTAGTTTTTGCGCCAAAATTTAATAAAAGCTGTCAAATATAAAGTGGTTTTAGCCGATATTCAAACGAGTATATCTTTGTCGTTACTTGTCCGTTTTACTTGTTCTTTATGTCCACGGTTACGTCTTAGTATGTAGTAATATATTTTGGAAAGCTCGGCTCCTCCGGGTTACGTCTAAAGCCTCTTTTTGACCGACGAAAAACGTCCAACAGCAACTAATTTCCAGAAAATACTTTTCGTCAACAATCTTGCAAAAATCATAACTCCTTCGTTATAGACTCTTTTTAATCCGTTCTTTCGCCTACGGATTCGTTTTTGAAAGTATTTTCTAAAAATTTTGCCAAAGTTTCCTTGGTGTTTACTGATTTTCCAGATTTTTACAAAACGGGACAGCATGTCTAAAATAGGTTCCAAATCAAGTTTTCAAGGTTAAAAACTAATTTCTACCATCACCAAACCTCTTGTAATCACCACATGACTAATCTAATCTTACCATACACCTTCTTAGGGTGCCATGGACTCCTAACCAAGTTATTAGAGCTAGGGGATGCATAACTAAAAAGTTAGGGTTTGTATGTTCCATTTTTGACAAAATAAATGGTGGTATAGCTAGTTGTACATGGTTTTTAGCATGGAAATCATGTAATACAAGTAAATATAAGATGTTTCATGTAAAAATAAAGTTGAAAACTTACTTGATAAAATGAGATGATTATAGGATGATTATGCTTGGATTTCTTGTGTTTTTCTTGATTGATTCTTGATTAGGCAAGTAAAAGGAACAAGTTTAGTGTTTTAGCTTTTGAAAAACCATGGATGGATCATGGATTTTATGTTGGGTCGTGGGTTATGATGGGGAGGAAGAAGATGAGAAACTTTTTGATCTTACTAAAAAGTGTGATTATGATTTTGTGATTTTGGTAAAGTATACATTTTAGAGGTTTATTAGTATAATACTTAGGAATCAATGCACATGGTTAAAGGGGTGTTTCATGGCTGGTTTTGGGTGTGAAAAGGAGTAGCCAAAACGGTTTTGATCACTTGGAAAATATAGTGTAGCGTTAAGTGTTATTACGCGTTATTCGTTAAAATCGGGTACCGGTTTTAATAGCAATAAACGTTCACGAAGTTAACCGGGATGAAATAAAAGTCATAATAATGTTAAAAACATATTAAAAATATGTTGGGTACATTTACTGAGTGATCGGGTGATTATTGTTTAGTTTTCACGAAAACCGTCGTTATATTCATACGCGTACGTTCTAAATAAAATAAATTTCCAAAATACTGGGTAACTGAATGTTATAACTTTTATGATGTTAAAATGGATATAAAAATATGTCGGGACCATTGTGGGAATATTTAGATATATTCGTCGTGTATAAACCGGGTGTTAACGTTTAATTATAAATACTTACACGTAAAACGTTAAATATACTAAATATATTAATTTGAGAATCCTAAGAGTGGTATAGCATGTAAATGACATTATGATGATATGCAGACTATTCTAGTCCATATGAGAGGTCCTTACTGATAATGCACGTGAATAGTGAAATTTCTTCCGGAATGAATAGTGTTCTGTGAATAGTAAAATTTTCAAATGTTTCTCAGAATATCAAACGGACATCAAAAAGATGAATAGTAAAATAATGAATAGTGTTTTGATGAATAGTAATCGATGAATAGTGAATTTCCAAAGTTGGAAAAAAAATAAACGTAGACGTGGAAAATATCGGGTTGTTACAATTTTCTTCTAAGTAAGCATATTCTAGATTATTGGGAAGGGTTTTGAGTTCCAAATCAGTGGGTGGTTCTTCTAGAGATGATTTGATTTTCAATTGATCTTTCTCAGTGATATCTTCAAATTTCTCTTCTTCCTCTTCTTCTAATTTTATCTCCATGAATTCCTCAAATTCTTTATCAGAATCTGTTTCACTAATCTTTTCTGAAGTAGTCATGAATGGTTTCGAATCTTCAAGTAATGCATCCAATTCTTCTTCAGTGACTTCATCAATTACATCGATGTTATAACATGTGTCATCACTGGAATTTGGATATTTCATTGCTTTATCGATTAACAACGTGATTCTATCTTCTCCTACTCCAAGATTGAGTTCTTTGCCTTTGACTTTAATCATGGCGTCAGCAGTGTTTAAGAAAGGTCTTCATAAGATTAAGGGTACTCGACTATCTTCCTCCATTTCTAAGATGACAAAATCCAAAGGAAAAACAAATTTACCAACTTGAACAAGCATATTTTCAGCAACCCCAACAGGATATTGGTATGTATGGTTGGCTAATCTTATACTCATCTTAGTAGGTTTCAATGTATTGATGGAAAGTTTAGAATACAACGAATAGGGCATCAAATTGATACTTGCACCTAAATCGGCTAAAGCATCACATGTGATGTTGTTTCCTAATGTACATGGTATAAGAAAACTTCCGGGATCTCCAAGTTTTGGTGGAATTTTTTTTTTTTGAATTATAGCAGAGCATTCTTCATTGAGAATGGTAGCGGAAATTTGTTCCAACTTGTTTCGATTATTAAGAAGTTCTTTCAAAAATTTCGCATAATTGGGCATTCCAGCTAGAACATCAACGAGGGGTACGTTAATTCTAACTTCTTTGATCATCTCTAAAAACTTCTTATTTCGATCCTCTCTTTTCTCTTTTCTTAGGGCTTGTGGATATGGTATCTTCGGTGTATAAGGCTTTATTGGCGGAACGGTATTTTCTTTGGTTGGTTTTTGGGTTGGTTCTTCTTCAACTGCTTCTTCTTCAGCTTCTTCCTCCTCCTCATCTTGAATAAGAGTTTTATCAGTAGGAATGGGTGATGGATCATATGAGAGACCACTTAGAGTGAATACAACATTGATATGCTCATTTCTGTTTTGTGGTGGACGATAATTCTTATCGTTTGATCCAGATGGTTTTGGATTGGATTGGGTGTTACTTGGTAATGTACCAGGAATTCGAGAAGAAAATTGATCAGAAAGTCTACCAAATTTTTGTTCAAGATCCTGGATAGAAGCTTGATTATTTTTTTGACCTTGCTCAACTTTGGTTTTGAGATTAAAAAATTGGGTTTTTACAAACTCATTTGTGGTTCTTTGAGCAGTTACGAATTCTCGCATCATTTTTTCGAAATCAAATTCTTCCTTTTTATCTAAATTTGTTGGGTTTGGATTGTCTGCTCGAGGTTGAAAATCACGGTTGTTATCCCTTTGTTGGCGGTCTTGCCAATTTCCAGAACTTCTTCCGTAATAATTACCACGAAAACCTCCTCCACGATATCCTCATTGGACATAATTGGCTTCCCCTTCGTTGGGTCTATTCATAGGTTGGTCATCACACTCGGATGATGTGTGATTTCCTCCACAATTATTACAGCCATCTCGCATTTCTTTCATTTCTCCTTTTATATCTTTGTATTGCAAGTCCATTTTAGAAGACAAGGCTTCTATTTTATCCATGAGTTTTGAATTATCTGAACTTTCGGCAAAAGCAACGGTTTTCCGTAGGGTTTTGGTTTTGGAGTCTTTTGACCAATCGAGTTTAAGGAGTACTCGATCTTCAAGAAGTTGATATGCCTCTTTAGGTGTTTTGTAAAGGAAAATTCCTCCGGCATCAAGGATTGCTTGAGATGCTTCATCAAGACCATGATAAAAGATTTGGATTATTGTTCCTCGTCCTAAATTATGACCATGACAACTTCGAAGCAAATCTTTCATGCGAAGCCAAGCTTCAACAAGAGATTCATTAGGATTTTGTGAAAAAGCACGGATTTCTCCCATTAGTCTATCATACATGGCAGGTGGAAAGAATTGGCTTACAAAAGCTTGCCTCATCTCCTCCCAAGTATTGATAGTTCCTGGGGTTAATTCATTAAACCATACTTTGGCATCTCCTGCGAGTGATGATGGAAAAATTTTGAGCTTGATAGCATCGACATTAGTATTTCCGTAACGAAACATGCCACAAATTTCAATGAATTCGGCAATGTGTTTATGCGGATCGGCCCGCGAACGGCCATCAAATTGACGGTCTTTGATCATAGAAAGATGGTGACCTTTAACGGTAAAGTTTTCACCAAGGTCGGCGACAACAATAGCAGCTCCAGGAGTAGGTGCTACGGTTCTATTGGCGGCCCACATGGGTTGATCGTCAGCCATGGGTATTGGTTCAAAAAGATTGGAAATCGGATGTTCTTCGGAAAGATTATCAAACCAATTAAGAATAGATGAAGATCTTTTCTTACGAAACAAACTTTCGGGATCGGATAAAGGTGTACTAAGCTTTTTGGTAGTAGAACGAGTGTTCATACAACTACCAAGAGAATCAAGTCAATTACCTAAACAAAAGAACGAGAAAATAAAATAAAAAAATAGAAAACAGAAAAATCTATCCGAATCGGTTGGATACCAAACCGATCGGATGGACGCTACGGTAAAATAAAAAAATAGGAAACCGATCGGTTGGAAGTCTATCCGATCGGATGGATGCTACAAAATTTTTTTTTTTTAGAAAATGAACACGAAAAGAAACGGACTTTTAAAACTTAAATAAACACAATCAAAATCCCCGGCAACGGCGCCAAAAACTTGATGTGCTATTTGTTAGTGCAAGTTTTAAATTTATAAGGATGAATTACCAAATCTAGAAACAACACATACAAGCAAGTGTACTCGTCCGTTATAGCAAGATATGATGGTAAGTCGGGATCGTTCGCAGGGATTTGTGAGTGAATCAAAATATAAGTCTAAAAGTAAATCTCTAATGTACGCAAATAAGATAATAAGCAAATTCAATAAATTAAAAACTACACTTGTTTAGACTAGTTTTCTACTTAATGACACACATGATTGTGATAAGTTTTGATAACATGTTGGTTGAGATAATTAGATGGTGATCTAATCTATTGTTTCTACAAGTTAAACCTTCGTCAAGATTTTAGTTCATAAAAACAAGCTTTAGGTATAAACCAATCAATTCAAGATCTATCCAAGGTTCATAAGGTATGGTGAATATTTTAAACACAAGAATAAACTCTTATTACAAATCAAATACTCTTAAGAAATGGTCAATACAAAAGGTAACCTATTCATAGACAAAAAGGATACAATTGTTTATAAACATTTAAACTTTCGTCCAGCTAAAGGTTTACAAACAATCCGATTTGATGTTATAAAAGCATTCTCATTACAATCATACTTCTTGTTTCTTTGTTTAGTCAAGAATAATTATGGTGAAAAACAATCATTCATAGACAAATGATTATAACTAGTTGAGTAATAACAAATCTTTCGACCCTTGAAACTATTATCAATTAGTTAACCTTGGCTAAACAAATGTCACGATGAAACTTAAGGTACAATTGGTTCTTAGGATTGACTTGAAATTGAATTAAAACATGTTATCACAATCATAACTATCACTAAGTATAAAACATCATCAAAACAAGTGTAAAAAGATTACTAGCCACTCATAGCAAACATGCAAATAAACTCAAAATATTTAACATTAGAATCCATGGTTATAAGTCTTACAATGCTTTGAAATTGATAACAAATGACAAGGTATTGATAACCTAAGTGTTGGTGATGATTTCTTGAGGGTTTCGGACTCCAAATGTTGCTTCCTTGGTTCTCCAAAGTTCCTGGTTCTTTCTGCACGAATTTCCCTTCTTTGAGAGCTAGATGATAATAATAATTGTGAGTAGTAATGAGAGTAAATGGTATCTTGAATGGTGTCTTCAATTGTGCACTTTTGAGGTCCTTATAGGCTTGTCCAATACTCCTAGTAATGAATAGGGACTTAAATGCTGGAACTTGGACAATAAGATACTAAGAAGGGCCTAGAACCATGGGACAAAAAACCAAGATTCGTGCACAAAAGTTGGCAAAAACATGCAGAAATGACCATCCGATCGGTTGCGGGTTGATACCGATCGGATGGAAAATGGTCATTATGGCTATCCGATCGGTCAGACTCCAACCGATCGGATGGTAGATCCTGGCTGTTTTGGACTTTGACTTTTCCTTGTGTAGCTCTTTATGCACTATCCAAACTTGATTAACTTCTGAACTTGGAACTTGGAAATGACAAAACTTAGGTTCTCATATGAATTGCTTCACAGATTGGACTTTTGAGCTTAGGAATCTTCGTGTAATCGCGTATACTTCATTTTCTTCACTTTTTCTCCATTTTTCCTGCATTTGGCTAATATGCTACAAAAACATACTTTGATACGATTTAGTGGCAAAAGCATATAAAAACAGCCAAATAACATACACAAAAACACTAATAACGCTTATAAAAACATGTTAACTTTGAGCGTTATCAACATCTAAACCCTCCTCTCTAGCACGGAGCATGGCAGCTCTCTGACCCAATCCTAAAGGTACATCAACATCCGTATCCACTCCCTAAATCTGTGCATCTCTCGAGCTCTCACCTGCCTTGAAAGTGCTCAGTACATCCTCAAGAATGATCTCCGGTAATCTCATATCTGTATCTGTCCATGCACACCCAATGGTGTGCTCAACCGGTACAGTCTCATCTGATGCGAGCCCAGCTGGTAAGGGCTCCTCTTTAGGCTCTTCATCAGGGTCTTCCTCAGGATCTGTATCTTCTTATGGCTCCTCCTCAGATTCCTCCTCTGCTGAGTAGGAGTCATCGGCCCTCCTGAGCCTTTGACGAAGTGGTGCATGATCAGGGGATGGAATGGGTGAGTGAGGTAATGGTGAAGTGGGGGTACCCTCATATGCAGCTCGGGTCCTCCTACGGGGTACAGATGAGAAGACAGATGGTGACTGGATGCGACGCCCTCGGACCCTCGTGTAAGAAACCCAGCGTCTGGTAGTAGGGGTCTGAGTGGGCTGTATAGTAGGATCAGTAATGGAAGTGTGTGTAGGCTGAGTAGAGGTATGATCAGTAACGAGAGTAGGTGCTAACTGAGTAGGTAATGATGGAGTAGTTGTGGGCTCTATGGTGTTAGGATCTGGTGCATGATATCCCTCAAGCACCTGCATGTATGGATCATCTGAACGTGGTGCAATCAGAGGAGATGATGAAGTGCGAGTGAGTAAGATGTCCTCAGTGATGTCGAAGGAAGGCATGGTCTGTGACAATTATGGTATAAGTGTGTAAGTATATAGGGAATACCTATAGCATATGTATACAAGGGTAAAATCAACAAAGTAATGTGAAATTAAGACAAGTAAACAACAAGTAAGGCAGGCAGGCAAGTGGCAGTCATAGTTTAGGGTTTATATGTACCTAGTTCTCTATAACCTAGGCTCTGATGCCAATCTGTAACACCCCCAAATTTTGGTACAGCGGAAGCATTCGGGTCATGGGGTGCTACTAAATTGGTAATCACAACACAAGGCAATAAAGAACGGAATACATACTCCGTTTGAAATACATTCATCCAAGTTAAAATAGAGTTTACAATAAGTTTCAAGTTCAGAAAATAAGGCCCATAAGTTTAGTTGTCCCATAAAAACAAGTCATAGTTATGTGTAAAAACACTTCGGAAGATAGTCTATGACCCTTGCCATGCCAATACTGTCACAACTCGTAATTTCAGGCCATTTTCCAAACTTCGACAAACACTATTCATCAAAACACTATTCATCATTTTACTATTCATCATTTTTTAGGTCAATTTGATATTCAGAGAAGCGTTCAAAAATTTTACTATTCACTTGACACTATTCATTTCCGGAAGAAATTTCACTATTCATGTGCATTACTCATTTCATCGTAAATTTAGTTTACGAGTATTTAAATTCGCGTAACCGTATTGGTTTAGGTGCGAATTCATACATTATCAGTAAGGACATTTCATACGGACTAGAGATAGTCTGCATATCATCATAATAGCATTTGCATGCTATACCACTATTAGGATTTTCAAATTTATATATTTAGTATATTTAACGTTTTACGTATATTTATTTTTAATTAAACGTTAATACGCGATTAATAAATATAACTAACATATCTAAAAATTCCCACAATGGTCCCAATATATTTTTATATCCCTTATAACATCATAAAAGTTATAAAATTCATTTACCCAGTATTTTGGAAATTTATTTAATTTATATCGTAAGTTATTTATAATTACGATGGTTTTCGTGGAAACTAAATAATAATTATCCAAACACTCAATACTTGTACCCAACATATTTTTTAACATTTTTATGACTTTATTAAGTCCCGGTTAACTTCGTTAAAAATTATTTCTCGCAAACCCGGTACCCGATTATAACTAAAAACTAACTAAAACTACTTAAATTAAACATCTAATACCTACACAAATCCTCCACTACCACTTCTAATTAAATCAAAAACCCATTTTTGCCTTTTTGTTCCTTTGAAAAACTGGCCAAGCCCCCCCCCCCCCCCCCCCCCTTTAACCTTATGCATTAACTACTCTTAACTTATCAAAAAATCTCACAAATAATATCATAAACCTACAAACTCATTTCACACTTATAATTTTTAGATCAAAACTTGCTTTTTCTCTCCTTTTTCCTCTCAAAACCCACGGCCAAACACAAACATCACCAAGATCCACCATTTTTTCCAAGATCAAGCTCAAATCAAGTCCATATTGTTATCCTTGTTAGGGTTTTGTAATACAAACTCAAGGATCCTTAGGTTTTAATCATACAAGCTTCATAATCATTCAAAGTAAGTTTACAAATTTTTTTTTCATCATTTCTTCAAGTATTTATATTGATCATATGGTTTTCATACAATATTTCATGCATGTGCTAGTTATACCACTTCATTTTTATAAACTTTTAACTTTGAAACCCTAGAAATGTTTAATATGGATTTTCTTGTTAGATTAACTAGATTGATGATGATTAGGAACCCATGACACCCTAAGAAGGTGTATGGTAGGAATAGATTAGATTTGTGGTGATTGGAAATGTTTTGGGTGGATTAGAAACTAGTTTAGAACTTTAGAAATAGATTTGGAACATGTTTATTTACCTACTGTCCCAAAATGGTAAACCCAGGAAACTCAGAAATTTTAAAGTACTTTTTGACCAAACATTTAAAAAATACTTTCAAAAACGAAACTTTTGGCGAAAGAACGGACTAAAACGAGCTTATAACGAAGGAGATATGATTTTTGCAAGTTTAACGACGAAAACTATTTTCCGGAAAATTTCAAGCTGTTGGACGATTTTTGTCAGACAAATCAAGGCTTTAAACGTAACCTAGAGGGGCCGAGCTTTCAAAAATATATTACTACATACTAAGACGAATCTATGGATATAAAGAACGAGTAAAACGGACTTATAACGACAAAGATATTCACGTTTTCATATCGGCAAAACCTTATATTTTTGACAGCTTTTTAAGTAGAAATAATAATAATAATAATAATAATAATAATAATAATAATAATAATAATAATAATAATAATAATAATAATAATAATAATAATAATACGTACTAAATCCTAGATTTTCTAAAAATTCTACCAAAGTGCCAAATTCATAACTAATGAAGTATTAGTGATTACAAGTTTATTTTTACGGCTATTGGACGTTATTTCAAGGTTTTCCAAAGTAAGGAATATAACACTAACATTCTATATACGATATATTATGACAAGTGTTTACAAGTCTAGTTAAGACTTATTTTTCTCAAGTATGGAATATATTTTACTATGACTATAATTAGTATTTTCAAGTTATGAGTGGTATAGGTATCATGTGCATGTGCATTCATTACATCATTTCATGATCTAAATTAGATCATATTCATTCATCTTAGGTTGCGGCTAGTGTTCGCGCCTTATTGTCCCTATCATTTCACATCCTTGTATCATCATTTCGAGGTGAGTCATAGCCCCACTATTACTTGTTTAATTACTTTATAAACTCTTTGGGGGAGATACATGCTTAAATACTTGTTTTATACTTTTATACGATTTAAATTACTTCTGGGGGAGAATACGCTGCTTAATTATTTTTGTACAATGCCAAAGTATTAAATACCTTACATTGCTTAAGTTGCCTTATTACCACGTCACGACAAGTCCCCTTTATTATCATGGACCGTTAATTAAGATCCAAGCGAGAGTGAGTGAATAGATCTATTGAGGGTGACTCCTCCATCCGTGTTTGGGTTGCTCCAAGGGGTAAACGGATGCATTTCATGTCTAATATAGTACGAGTGTCTGGTAAACACTCATTTTGGGCCAAGTAACGTCTAGCTTCAGTGTCATGAACTTAAGAGACAATGTGGTTTTATGACTAAAATCTTATTACTTTACTTTATACTTGGGCTATTGTACATACGATTAAAGTTATATACTGATGGTTTTTATAAACCTTATTACTGATTTATTACTAAATTACGATGCCTTTGCATCAACCTTATTACTAAATCACGATGCCTTTGCATCAACCTTATTACGGATTTACGATGCTTTTACTGGGAAATTCTTCTCTCCAAATGTTTTACAATACCTACTTGTTCACTAAAATCTATGAACTCACCAACCTCGTGTTGACACTTTAGCATGTATTTTCAGGTTATTAAGGTAGCTCATGTTGCATGCATTTGGACCTTCATGGAGTCGCGGAGATGACGCGTCTGACTATATTTTTCTGCACTTATGAACGTTTGATCTTGTTGAACTTATTTTACCTATATTGGCAACACCTTTTGGGACCTTATTTTGTATACTCTGAATGTTTTTAAATGATCAAACGATGTATTTTCCAAACGACACTTTTGGTCGTTCAATATAACTGTAACTGTGATGCTATGGCAGTCACCCCTCAGGTATTCCATTCCGCTGCATAAAACAGGTATTTTGGGGGTGTGACAAATACCTTGCAACGATCGAGCAGCTTAAACACCTGAGAAAAACATGCTAAAGTCAGCATAAAGCTGGTGAGTCTATAGGTTTAACAGTAAAGTAGTAAGTTTGGACCAATAGTTTTGTGTACGAACATTACAACACATATAATGTCATACAAAATAGTCTATCGCGCTAGCACTAAGTTCATGCAACCAAAGCTCGACAGTTCAGTGCGCTACATGTAGCAAATAAATAATAATCAGGGGCCCATAGCGAGTTTTTAACCCAATACACTCGTAGTCTGACTTGATATGCGCCCGCATTGACACGTCTGGCCAACCGAACGGGGGAGTCACCCCAATAGATCTATTTATATCAATCGCGCTTCCCAGCAGGAATTAACGGCTCATGAACGTGGGCATAACAGTGGGTTCAGGGGCTTAGGCTAACTACGCAATAGTTTTGAAAAAATAAAACAGTATAGTGGTCCAGAAAATGTTTTGCATGTTTCTCACCCCATATTTTGTAAAACAAGTATAAGAAAAAAATGGGGCTATAAACTCACCTCAGTGAATAGTAGTCTGGAAGTGAAAATGATCAAGTAGTGACAGTGAGCGGCACCGATACGCGACCTAGATTAGTACGGCAAGTTTAGTTCACAATTCCCATTTAAGTCTCAACTAAGTTTAACAAAGTTTAAAAGTTTTGAAGTGTTGTTGCTTGTGTGGCAGCGTCAAAGTTTGAAAATAGTTTTCTAAGTGTGTATAAGTATTGGCTCATGGAAGTGTAGTAGCATATACATAGGCAATAGTAAAATATTATGGACTAATAAACCCTTGTTTGACAATGACCGAAAGATGAAGTACGGGGAAAATAATGGCAATGGATGTTGGACGTTGGCGGAATTAATGATATTGATGTTAGAAGTATATACATATTTTAACTTATCGTAGGCATAAAATATTTGTCACTATTATAAATAAAACGTTTATTACTAATTGCATTTATAACGAGTAATTAAGTGATGATTCTATTAACGTTTTTATACCAAAAATAAGCTAATAAAAATATATATTTCAAAAGTGTTAGTTTATTTAAAATTTAACAACAATTTGTAAGTCTAAATGGGTTTGTACAACATAAAATGATCTCAAAGTAACTTATAGTTTGTTTGATTAATTTATAGTTCAATGGTGCAAAAATAATAAGTTTCGATTATAAGTTTTACAAAACGAGTCATAACAAATTTTAAATAAGTTATCGCTATAATTATAGTCTAGTCTTTAGTCTTTAATAGATTAGAGTTTATAGTTTTATATTTTGCTTCCATATAATGACTATGATTAGATGAGAGTGAGTCGATTGAGTCGCGGAATAACAATAATAAGTTGGAGATATACGAAAGTGGAGTGAGTCGGGTTCAAAACAGTACATACAATGTATCAGTTATGTTAATGTCGAGTGGGCTGTGGCCCAACTGCATACAAACCAAACTCGCACTTGGCTCGTTAAAATGGGCACATCTTAAGCCAAATTTTCTTTCCTTTTTAAATTCACAATAACAGTTGGCAAACTTATGTGTTTCAAAAGTTTAACATAGATAATAAGCTAGAATACACTTTAACACAACCATGATCACTGGTTGAACTATGACTCAACATCAGTACTTAGAAACAAATTTTACTTAACAGGTTGAGTGTCTTGCCACATAAACAGAGTGAGACCCGAACACTTACGACCTCGAGACATGACTCTACTATGGTGGCTTCGTTGGACTCGTGTTTAGGCTGTTGGTTGGGTTTGACTCGACAGTCACACGTCACACTCGAATGGTACACTCAAATACCATTCGAGTGCATGACTAGAGGTCAATCTAAGACAAGCAAAACACGCCCATTTAGGGGCTGATATGAGCAGCTCCAACGCACCCTTGTGCTGTTGTCGTTAGCCAACCCATGACACCTTACGTGGGTGATGGTGGTCGAATCACAGCATGACCAAATATCCTTTTATTTTGCCTTGAGTACAGGTAGGGAAACAAAAACCCAGTTTTAAAAGCTAGTGCTATTTTGAGTTTTGTAAACTTAAAGTTATTAAGAAGTAAAATAACATTTACCAATATGAGCAAACCAAAACACATATCTATAAAATCTTTTGTGAGTTTTGAAGTGGTAAGTTGAGGCAACGAGGTAACCAACCAAAACCCATCCACTGTGGTTCGACCACAGTGGGTTTTGACCCGTAACCAAAGTCGTCTCAACTCCAAAACATACCAATCAGCCCACTATTAAGCAAGAAAATAGTACTTGGTCATAGTATCAAGCGAAGTAAGTAAACCGAGACCCCTCTAGGTTTCTCTCTCGGTCCAAATTACTTCTCGACAAAAACCAGGCTAAACCAAACTGATTTTTAGTACAAGAATCTCAAAGTTAACCAGAAAAGTCAAATGACATATACTACCTTCACAAGCCAATACTCAGGTTTTGTTGATAATCAAAAGATGTACTAAGTTTATAAAGTTTAACATGTGATGAAACAAAGATGTTACTACTTATTTTACATTTTGAGCATACCACACAAGATTAGGTTAACAACCAAAGAAAGATTATCATTCCCAAATTCCAAATCTAATATGATGATTGACACCAAACACAACTCAAACACATCAAGTCACCCAGATTCAACACTACGCAAATTTATAACAAGAAACCCAGATTCATAAATTAACAACAACTCAAATAAATCTAGATACATAATCATATACAAGGAAAAACTCAAGAAAAAGGGTTTCAAGATCCTTACAATACTTTGAAGAGAAAACAAATCCAATCCGAATCCAAGTAAGCGACCACACCAAAGCTAACCCTTCTGTTTTTGAAATGAGTCTTTGAGATGTGGTTCTCACTTGGATTGGCTGGGGATAAAAAGAAGAAAATTAAAAAACCCTTGACCAAACTTTCAGGTTTCGATTCTTGAGGGTAACCAAAAATAGTTATTATCACTCTCTTTTCGTGTCTTCATATTTCATCTCATGACTCGACTTTGAAAGAGGAGAAAGAAAACAGTACATAGCTGCGTGGTTGTTTTGATTCTGGGATACTATACACAAAGAACAAGGAGGGACGGAAGTGACTCATCCTATTGAGTCTTGGAATGGAGATGGGTTTGGTTGAATCTGATTTTTGGGAG
Organism: Artemisia argyi; assembly: GCA_030686995.1. NCBI lineage: Eukaryota > Viridiplantae > Streptophyta > Magnoliopsida > Asterales > Asteraceae > Artemisia > Artemisia argyi. Next base: position 20,235,014 of record CM060681.1, on the reverse strand, counting down.
GAAAAAGATCTGTGTTGCCTTGGGAAGAAGAGAGAATAACTTGTATCTTATTTCAAGGAGAAAGCGTGTGTGGGATGGTGGATTTGATATAACGTTTATCTTCAGCTTTATATATATATATATATATATATATATATATATATATATATATATATATATATATATATATATATATATATATATATATATATATATATATATATATATATATATATATAACGTGAAGGGGGATAGGAATAAATAAAAATGTAAGTTTGTTTTTATTATCAAAGAGAGTGTCGGGTGTACTCCGTGTCTCGTTGAGTTCCGGTGTAAACATAATCTTTTGGTTTGGCGTAAATGAGAAAAATTATGATTTCTGAGAACGTCTTTATAAAAGTAACACATTATTGACTCGGGATATCACTCATTGGATTTATGCCGTTACTATAATAAGGTCGGTACGCGTGTCGTGTCGTTTTTCAGTAAAACCGAGATAACCTCTCGTTTTTAATACTTAGATATCAGTAAGTGTTAGAAAGTGAAAATTCCACTTTTCTAATAAAATTTATGTTGTTTTGCGAGTTACTGCAGGCTGCAGTGAGCGGGTTAACTACCCGAAATAGTTGTGTAAGCTCATGTATGCTTAGTTAAATAGTTCAGTAATAATAAATTGGCATCTATTATGAAAATATTAGATGGAAAATTACCGTTTGTCACAATTCCTTTCTAGTAAGATTTTTATTTTTATTTTTATAGGTCTTCTTTAGTCTATCTTATTTATTTGTTTCCTTTGTTCGTAAACTCTCTCGATGGATAACAATAGCATTGATCATTTGATTCCTGTTATTCGTGTTTTCTGTCGTAGAATTTTCCAGCCACCCATCCCAATCTCTGTAGTAGAAAATGAGAACCCACCTGACCTTTCACCTGACCATCATTTTAGCAATAATTCTGAGATGGAGGAATCCGACCATGATGACGACCGTAGGGTTAGCCCCTTTTATTGTTCGGACTCCGATGAGGACTTAGATGATGGGGATGTAATTAATGAGGATAGGATGGAAATAGATATGAACCCTATTGCGCATGTTGATCCCTGGACTAGAATTGAAAGAGATAGCCTTTTTAACATGCAATTCCCTTGTAAGATTGAATTTAGGAGCATTGATGCATACCTTAACTCATCTTTACCTATGAACATAATCTCACGTGCCAACTATAATAAAATCATGGTAAATGAGTTAGTATATCAGGGGAATAATATTGTTGCTAGGAACAAACCATTACACGTGTTTGTGGGGAGTTTTGTGTATTTGGTTGACTTTATTGTTATGGAAAACTTAGAAGAATTTATTGATGAGAAGTTAACCCAAATCATATTTGGAGAACCCTTCAAACGGTTAACCAATCTTGATGAGAAACTTATGGAGGGGTTGATTACTTTTTCGAAAGGGGATGAAGATTTTGTTTACCAAATGCCACACTCGCACCCTAGGTTAAAGAATCACTCAATTGAGGCATGTAATAGAATTCCCCCTATCAAGTTGTTGAGTGAGAATGACAAAAATAAAGGGCTTAAATATCCCCATGAGAAGAATAAAAGGCATTATCGCGGATGTTTAGAGCTAAGTGATGATTATAAGAGAGATGAAGCAACAATAAGATGGCTCACGCTTGGGTACGTGAGCATTAGTGACACTAGATAGCCCGTGACCTTGAGTCTAGCTACAAGACTCGTAAATAAAGAAAAGGGCTTCTTAGGAGGCAACCCAAGCTTTATTTGTTTGTTTGTTTGTTTGTTTGATTGATTTTATTTGTTTCCGTATGCATGCTTTATTTTTATTGTTTGTGGCTCATGTTTCAAAGTGAATTGTGAAAATGCTTTATTTTGTTGTTTAACTTCGTCTTAACTTCATATAAAGGTATTTTGCGAAAGATAACTGTAATGGAAATCTAAATTTGTTTCTAAGAACGAGATTGGACATGAACCAGAACGATATTAAATTGATGTGCATATTAGTATTTGTTTGAGTCAAATGCTTGTATCGAGTCATAATGATGTTTTGCAGGATTTCCAGGAATTAAGGCATGAGTTTTTCGAGAATTTTTTTGGAAACTTAACATAAGATTTCTGTCAGAACACTCTGACGGCTTCAGGGTTATAACCTGACGGCGTCAGGGTTATAACCTGACGGCATCAGGTGTAAAAATCTGAATTTTTTTTTTGCAAGTTTTGTTTTTCTGCCGGAGTCATAAAGTTTTTGTTAATTCTTTAGTTTTATAAACTCCAGGAAATCTGCAGACATTCATTCCACAAGCATTATATCTTAATTTGTTTTCTAGGATTTTAGTATGTATAGATTGCCGCCAATTTTACGAGAGGTTTGCCATGATTGTTTTCTCAGGTTTAACAGGTTATATTGGATAAGAAGATGATTTATATTTCTGGAGGGAAGCTTTCAACGTTCATTTTCTTGGAGGAAGATCTAACCATGTTACCGCATTATCCACACCGAACGAATCAGGGGAGTATTTGTTTCATTCTTTTACCTTCATTACTTTTACATCCTTTTTATTGAACATTGGGGACAATGTTCAGCTTAAGTGTAAGGGGAGGGTAAATGATGATACCTTAGAAAATACAATTGCACTTGAGTTTGTTTTGTTTAATAGTAGGTGTGTAATAAAACTAAGAGAAATACTTCTTAGGGCAATTTTAGCGCCAAATTAAATTTTTTTTTACAACATTTAGGAGTGAAGCTTTGGCCTTAATAAGCATCTCATTGATAAGCGTTGTATGACTAGCACAAAAACAGTACCACTCAAAAATTTTCCACCCCAAATATGTGAGGTTCGCCTTTAGATCTTTAGAAAAAAGTATTCATTCTTGGTGCTTATGAGTGTACCGGTAGCACTTAAATTCTAGAACTTGCGATAGTGATGCATCCCGAGACCACTAGTGAGACTACATTCGTGTAGTAGGATTTACTAAATGATAAGAGGCATTAGGATCACCCTTGTGTTAAACCCGTATTATAATTATTTGACCAATAAAGTCAATATAATTGACTAATAAAGTCAATTAATTTTCCCCACACCCTTGCATTGTAGTCATTTTTAGTACACGATACCCCTAGTACACCCCTCCGAGCCTATCTTTTTCGTTTCTAACTTTAAGGATTTAACTTAAAGGAATAATTTGTTTATAATCCAACCCTAAATGTACACCCAAATCGCCTTAGCCTTTCGTGTATATACTCATCTTTAGTGCATTATTGTTATTTGTTTAAACCCTTAGTTAATTGTCTAATTGATTACATGGTTGCTAAGTCGAGTCATATCTTGTAGATATTGTTTTGGGACGATTGGGACTCATGGGTAAAGTACTATTACTATGAAGTAATGGGGAAGACGTCAATTATTACCCCCATATGTGCGTTAATCTTAAAAAGTACTCCAAGTGTTTTGATTATCTTAATTCGAGTCATTAGAATAGTTGATTGTAAAGTATGTAAAAATTCAAGTGTAAGGGGAATGTAAATCCCCTATGATGTATTATTTTGGATGGTAGGGTAAGAGTGTATAATATATATATATATATATATATATATATATATATATATATATATATACTGACTACCATCTCGTTTCCTTCTATGTTTCTTTTTATGTTTTTGATTAGTTTTCATTAGCTTAAGTCGAGTCGAGTCTTGGCTTAGCAACGCCACATTGTACATGTAATTGACCAAGATGATTAACTCGCCACCAGTAAAGATTGCCTTTATCCAACAAAACCGTGTTTATCATATCCCTACACCTCACGTTATAACCCTTTAAAAAGACCTCTTTGATAGTTTATCTTAGGTGCTTACGCCAAGTGGTGGAGGTTTGATCCTTTCCCAAGCCTATGGTAATCTATTTGCTATGACAGACTCTGTTGTAAAAATTGGACTAGGCGGCCGATTAATCCCCGCATAATCTCTGATCGCTCACTAAGCGTCTTGATTTATCATAATCGTCCTAATTAATCGCTTTGGTCAAAGACCGATTAAAAAATGGTCAACAAACCGATTAATCGGAGAAAATCGGTCTAATCGGATTAATCAGACAAAATCGCTTAAAATGGTCAACTAATTGCTTAAAAATGAGTCAAAATCGCTTAAAAATCGGTCAACAAACTGATTAATCGGACAAAGTCAGTCAAAGATCGCTTAAAAATAGTCAACAAACAGAGTAATATCTATGTTTGACTTTGAACTTTGAAGAATTATGTATTATGTTTATATTTGAATACTTGAAATATTTGAACTTTGATGTATTATGCTTATCTCATACATATAATATAATATAATATCTAAAATTACAATTTTGTGCATAAAAATTCCAATCCGATTAATCCCCGCCTAACCAATTAATCACTAGGCCCTACCCGCCTAACCAATTAATCACTTGAAATATTTACAACCTTGATGACAAGTAGTGAGAGATATTTTTCATTTCCATATTGTGATATATACTTTTATAACACCCGAGAGATGTGAGTATCTAAACACTATTTATGAGGTGCTAATGTATAATTTCCGTGCTTATTTTGTTGAAGTGGATTGCACACACAGCCACATTCACCAGATAACAGATAACATATAACAGAAAACAGAAACAGATCTAGGATGCATCCATACGCCCCTTCCCAACAAATAAATATATGCAGCCAACCCAGGGACGTGGCAGAACATCACTCTACTGCCCTAGAGTCATGTCAGAGGTGCATCCCTGACACGGACATGGAACCCCCATGCCTAGTGAAACTCAGGTAATCAAATGGTTCATACAAAGGTTCAAATCATACTTGTCACATCAGAAAGTTCAGAAAACAAAGGTTCATGTAAAGGTTCATAACAAAGGTTCATGTAAAGGTTCATAACAGAAAGTTCAAAACAAGGTTTATCATATAAAAGGTTAAAAAACAGAAGGTTCAAATTAGAGGTTTCAAAACAGAAAATTCATAACAGAGGTTGTAATCACGAAGGAAACCTTAAAAGTAAGGTCAGAATATCCATACCTTAGCAAAGCAATGAGATCAAAGAAAGATTCACAAAGGGAAGAGTTCACTTCTTCTTTAATGTATCCACCTGATTTAGTAATCATTTAATTTGTTAATAACTTTATCTTGAATCAGATTACTTCTCTTATTTGGCTTTCCATTTTAATATCTTTCCACTTTTAACAGATTTCCAAAATTAGGAAGTTTTCGAATTAAATAAGTTTCCATAAATGGTAATTTTTACATATTTAGTAAGATTTATTAAATTATTTATTAAGTAAATTATTAATATAATTTTAGGGTTTAATCTATAAACTTATTAATAGTTTAGGGTTCAAAATGTAATTGTACTAATTTACAAGGTTTTAAATGTAATTAACACAAGTTTCACTTTTATCCAAAATTAACTCTTAACTTTCATAATTTACAAATTAATCCTGATATTATAATAACTTACAAAATAAACCTTTAAGTTATAAAATTTACACTTTAAACCCTACAATTACATGTTTAACCTATTAAACCTTTTAAGTATTAACTATTACACAATACACCCTACACTTTTATTTTATACGACTAACCCACCACTTATATTAGTTTACAAATCAACCCTTTTTGTTTACAAAAATACAAAACATCCCTTAAACTTTATTTTTTTTACCACTCTATCCATAGTTCTTCTTTTAAACCCTAACCCTTGTTTCCTTCTCCTAGCTCTCGAACTAAACCTAAACCAACTAAATCTTAATGTTTCCTTTCTTTGTTCCTCTTGTTCTCGACTTAAAACAACAAACCACAACATAATATTTTCTCTTCTTACTCATTCGACCCAAGGATAAACCACTACTATGATGTTTTCTTTTCCTTGGTTTCCTGTTGAGCCACTCTACTAATCAACATCAAGCAAAACTCAATCCCTAGCCCTACTCAAACTTAATTCGACATACATACAAGAACCTTAACACTTAACTAATTATGTATACAACTCGACAACAATTCACACTAAGGTTTAAGTTCATATTATAACTTATATTACTTTGTATCATGCTCCACTAATACCTATATATATATATATATATATATATATATATATATATATATATATATATATATATATATATATAATACAAAGAAAAGAAACCATACCAAGCTTAGTTACAGGTCAAACAGAACAAAAACAATTGCACCACTCCTAGAACTTGTGAACAGCTTCGAGTATTATGGAGATTAGAAGAAGATCGGTTGATTTAATTTTAGGGTTTTGATATCTTGGTTTCCTGGTGTTTCTCTTGTAATTCGTATGAATGAAAAGAACAGAGACCATCTGATATTTTATTTTAAGTGCTATGGGTCGAGTTATGGGCCAAGGAATAAGAACTTATACGGACTAAAATTTACTTGGGCTCACTTTATACTTATTTTTTCTAACTTGAAAAGAAAACGGCTCAATTAAGTATTCGTGTCACACTAAACTAGTTTTCATATTTTATTTTAGTTTTTCTAATATTATAAATCATATATAATTAACTATAGATTTGTTAGAAATTATTTGGTACTGTTTAGGTATTTACTAGTGATTTTTAAATATAGGGGCATTTTGGTCTTTTTACGCTTTTTAAAATTTTAGGTATTACTTTTTTATTAGGACACCCCCAGAGTCGAAGCTTGGCATTATTAACATTTTAAGCAATTTAACATTTTAGCCCTCAGCCTTTTATAACAATTACAACAACGGCAGCGAACCGTCAAGATGTAATAGTCTATTATGACCTTGTAATTTTCCTTTGCCTTTTTGAAGTCTACAACAACGGGAGTGACCCGTCAAGATGCAGAAAACTTTTATGGCTTTGGATTATTATTATGCATTATTCATCATTATTTGCCAAACCCCGAGTCCTACGGTTTTTACTAAGATCACAACATCAGTTGCGAACCGGCAAGATGTGATAGTCTATTTTACCGTAACACTGGCAGTACCCCTATGTGTACCCAACCTCCACAAGCAAAGATTTTCTTAGGAAGGAGAAAAAACTAAGTATTGCCCAAACCGTACACCTTTAATTAAACCTAGATTTCTATTATAGAAGGTGAAACAACTTAGGAGAGCAAAAGGCCACAAGTACCCTTCATGAGCTCTAAAGAGAACCAACTACTCCACGTTTAGCATCTAACTTCTAGATAAACTCTATCATTTTTGGTTCTTCGCAAATTTAAAATCTCATATAATGAGATTCGCCGACGCTTAGCCAATAATCAAGCTACGCATATATAAAGTCAATTACGGGAACTTGCAAACTCTATAGAAAAGAATTCGCGTTTTATAGCTCCTTATGTAAAAGACTAGCATAGGCTTTAATGATTATATAGGTTAAGGGAACAAGCTAGGGCTCAACACGCCCGATCAAGTCAAAATGTTATTCCTACTCTACCAGCGGAAAGCCAACATTGTGTCAAAACTTATTATATTTTTGTAATTTTTTAAAATTTTCTCATTTTTTTTGTATTTTTCTTGATATTTTTCATCAGAATTTTTTTAAATTTTTCGGAAAAATGGGGTTGCGTGAGTACTCGGCGAAATGCAAGGTAATAACCGAATCGAAAGATTCACCCCTCCCGAACTAAAGTGAAACATTGTCCTCAATGTTTCAAAGGTAAGGGTAACCTACGTAATATTTAAGGCCATTTATTAGGTATGCCAAATAGATAAACGTTAAACGTAACGATTAGGATATGAGAGAAGCATCAAAAAATGAGACTCGAGTAGAGAAAGGACAACACGACGAGCACGAGAGTCTTCATTTTCGGGAAATCTGGACATAAAACACAAGCACAAACACGAAACACGAGAAAATGGAAGAGGGAGCCCCCTTCATGGTTATTTATTAGAAAAGAAAATAGAAAGAAAAGATAAATGGATAAGCATGGGGTGCCTCCCACGAAGCGCTTGTTTATTATCGAGTCGCATAGCTTACACTCGCCCCGAATTTAATTATCCTTGGGGACGCAATAGACACCTGGCATGAAAGTCAGAGATGTCGGGGTCAAAGATAACATCCTCACTCCCGGGGGAGTGACGGATAGGAGAAACAGCAGAATAGATAAGATAAGGAAGAAAGATCATAATGATGATCGCGAAGTCAAAATCATAAAGATTCTCCAAGGTAAGCACAACTTTTTCCATATAGCTCAAAGATCCATCCTTCAATCTCTCTTCTAAAAACTTTCTGTAATCAGCATTGTAAGAAGGAAGGATGTTGGGCTGGAGCCCTTCAGAGTCCTTATAAGGTAATATACCGGCTTCAAAAATCTTATCCTCAGAGAGGAATGATATAGAAGTATCAACCACGGTAAAATCGGAGGAAGATGAATTATTGATGGATGAAAGATCATTTAGCTCAAAAACTTCTTCAATTCTTTGTGGAAGAGGATCGATGTGAGTGAGTTCACTGGTGAACTCGTCAAAGATAAACGATTCATATTCAGGGAGAGAAAGATCAGGAGGAGAAGTGGTACTACCACTATTCTTCTCTCCAATATGATTGATATCAAAACGGAAAACCTCATACCCAGTCAGATTATAGTCACTATCCTTAACGGGGATAGGAGAAGAAGTCGGTCGATTATTCAACGCTTCGATCTTAGAAATGAGAAGATTGATATTCGATAATCATTCATAAAGTGCAGGGTTAATCTCTTCTTCCTCTAATCTGACGAGCTCAGAAGGTAATTCTTCTACATAATCGATTTCTCCACAAGATAAAGAAGTACAATCATCGTCGGAATCGGAAAATATCTCATCATGATCATCAAAGGACTTAGTAATTTTTTCACTGCTCTTCGGAGGGAGGGAAGATAACGGTTCTTCATTCAATAACTCTTCAAGGAAACGAATATCTCCCTCCGGATCAAAATTAGTATCATCAACCATCGTCGAATCGGAATTATCATTAGCAAAACAAGCCTCGATCTCATCTAAAAAGACATCGCTCCTCTCAACCGATTTGAAAGAAGGACGGGAAGAATTGGAAATGATAGGATCTGAGGTTGGAGTGGGATTGCCAATTGGAGATGAATCTGAAATTTCAAGAACGTCTTTGTCGACCTTTTCATCAGCATATAAAGCTCGGATATTCTTCATCTGTTCCTCTGCTAATAACTCGGCTATGCTCTTATCTTTTACAACGGGTATGATCTCAGCAGATGAAGTATAAATACCCCCTATTTGGATGGAATTCTCATCATCGTCGTCATCATAATTGATAATCATACGATGTACATGACCTATTCTTGTTGCTTCTTCAGCTAGCAGTTCTTTGTAAGTCTTCTAACGAGGTTCTTCTGGGGCAGATTTTGTACCCAAAGTCTTAAGATCGTTAAATGATATAAACATGTCTTCATTAGGTAAAGGCTGAGGTGGTGCATCAAATATCTGGTATTGTGGAGGTTGATCGTGAGAATTGTCGTAATTGTCACAAGGAAACGGATTCCTTGTTTGACAATCGGTGCTAAAGTGTGGACCTCCACAATACTCACAACCGTATTGTTGTTGTAACGTCGGTGGATTTTGAAACGATTCATCATTGAAGTACGGATCTTGCTCATATGAATTGAAATCGTTTTGTAGATTATTGAAAAAGCTCGGATCAGAATCATAAGCGAATGAAATTTCAGTTCTCGGAGCGTAGCACATACAATAAATAAATCCACATCTGTTACAAAAACACTGTTCACAAGGTAATCCATCTTCGGATGGATTTCCACAATTATAGCAACTAAACGAAGGCGGCTGTGGTTGTGGTAGGTAGTCGGAAAAGTTTGGAAAATCGTTGAACGAATTCGGATTAGGATCATAAGTGAAAGAATTACAAGACAAACAGCATCCGTTCCGAAGGTCACTACCACACCGTTCACACGTACACCATCTACATGGTAATCCGAAGAGTAGTTCTCCACAACTAATGCAAGGAATAGACGATTCCATCAGAATTAAACATATAGAGGGTTAAGAAGATAGAATTAAACGTTTTAGAGGATAAAGAGGAATTAAGAATTAAACAGTAAAGAGGGTGAAAGAGAAGAATTAAACTTAACAAATCAGAGGATAACGAAGATTCTTTTTGGGATTTTGTTAACATAAATGAAAAAGGAAAAACAAACTTAGAGGGTAAAATTATTTTTGGGTTTTTTAAATATTAAAAGAAAACAAATGCTTTTATTTTATTTTTGGTAACCGTTACGTCAACCGTAACCATTTCTCTTGAGATTACGCACGGCGTGGCGGGAGGGCAAAGGTGTGTGTAAAGCTACTTGAAAACCCGCTCTCTTTGGCTTGAAATTTAATGTCAAAGCCTACCTAGAACCTCGTTTATTCGGTTGTAATCTCAAAGTAATCCGATTAATGACTAATTTCACGATTTGTTTTGTTGTTTATTCGAATGGTTTACAACACTTTCGAGGGAAAGTGAGGATCCTTATTATTTTTGTATTTTGAAAACACTTTAGGAAAAGTGTTTTATTTATTCTATTTTTGTGTTTTTTTTATAATATACCAAAAATAAGTAACTTCCGAGGAAGGATCTTCAAATCACAAAATCAACGAACGAAATCGACGCACTCTTTTCAAACCTTCCTCGGCAGCGGCGCCAAAAGTTTGGTGTACAAACACAATATATAATATATATTATATTGATCCGAAGGTTGCAAAGGAAATATCCAACCCGAGTCGTTTTCCCAATGAAGTTTGAATGGAGTTCGTTGGTTCGTGATCGTAAATCGTGAAGTGAATGTGAAGGGGGGTTATGGGGAACCCTAAGCTACAATTACACTACAAGTAATATAAATGCAAAGGGAAACAAGTAAAAGTGCACAAGTAGAAAACATGTATACCTAACACGTAATTGAAACTAAAAACGTAAGTTAAACGTAAAATAAACGTAAACACGCAAGGTAAAAAGTGAATTTAAGGTATTACTAATCCTACGGGTATAAAATTTATTTTCCTATGTTCTAAAAGACAAAAGAAAATTTTGGGAAAAAAAATATTTTTTTGATTTTTTTTATTTAATTATTATTAATTAAAAACTATTTTTAAATATTTAAAATATACTAAAATTAATTAAATTTTGAAAATTTTAATGAATTTTTGAAAATTTTAGTGAATTAAAGCTAGAAAAATGCAAATTAAATTTTGAAAATTTTAAAATAACCTAAAACTAATTTTAAAACTAAAAAATGTTTTTTTTTTGGCTTTTTATGAATTTTTATTAATTAAAAAGGATTTTAAAATACTTAAAAACTAATTTTAATTATTATAAATACTAAATGACCTTAGAAAAATATGAAATTTTGCCGATAATTCTAAAATATTATTCTAAACTTAAGAAAATTAAAATTGCCTAAAAATTAAACCCTAATAAGCAGTTTGGAACAATAAGCAGTTGAGATAAGGACTTATTTATAAGCACTTTGCAACAAATTGTACCAAAAGCTCGTACAAGGTCTAAGCAACTCAATTAAGCACTAAACAACTTAAAACAACAGGAAAAGAACTTAGGATAAGCTAAATAAGCAATTAGCAGATTACAATATAAAACAGAAAAGACAACTTGAAGACCCTACTTTAAGATCAATTATAAGCTACCTAATAAGCTAATTAGGGGAACCTAAATGCAGATTTGGAAACCTAGTACTACAAGCTACCTAGAAATGGCAAAAGCTCTAATTTTAAAAGCTAATTGCTTACTTAAAATCACCCTAGATCAGATGCTCTTGGGACACCTAGAACTGAAGAACAAGTGACCAGGTTGTTTTGTGGATCAATTCTAACCAAGTGAATGTTTATGAAAATGCTTGATATTGAAATTTTGTGATGTTTGCACTATGAAATAACACCAGAATCAATCTTAACCAACTTGGAAGCTATTTGATACCCCAAATCACCCCTAGATCGGATTGTACTCAAGCACACTTTCAACCAGATTTGACTTTTTTATTACTAACCTATTTTGACCAAAGTGAATTTCTAATGCATAAATCTGACCCTAAATGTTATATTAAGCTAATTTATGATATGATTATCCTAAATGCACCCTAATGCTATCAATTTGCAAAGTTGCAGCAGCAACAGTAACCATATGAACCCAAAATTTGAGATCCTAGTTAAGTTTGACTTTTCATAATATAACCCACTGTTTTTGTGATATGTCTGACTTATGTGAGCCTATTGTGAACTACTAACACTAAATAAACAACAAGTAAACCATCAGAACTAGGATTAACAGCATGATCCAAACACCCCTTATACTAGTAGATTACACTATCTTTTTAATTTTAAAGCTACACAACTCCAACTTATTGATCAAACTAGTAAACTTAACTATTGTGGAAGCTATATTAACAATAAAATCCAACAATGAAGAAAAAACTCACAGAGATGCAAATATGACTATGTAAAGGCAGTGACAACATGAGCTTAAACTGAAACAAGTGGGAGCATAACATAAGCACACATTTAGGCTACTAGCAACTAAAATAAGCTAATTTAAGCTTTAAATCATGACTTAAGCTAACTCTAAAGGAGATGCAGAAATTAAAAGAAAACTTACTTGTCAAATAGACTAAATTGAATTTGAGCTTATGGCAGCTGAGATAGGCTCACAAAAATCTATTAGAAAAGCTTTTATGAGCTTATCAAAAGGGATGTGATCCTCTGCAAACTTATTTACCCTTTATATATATATATATATATATATATATATATATATATATATATATATATATATATATATATATATATATATAAGAGCAGATATAAATTAATTGTAAAGCTTTTATTAGACTAAGTGAGCTTATAAAACAAGAAAACAAGATCTTTAAAGGAAAATTTATCTTAAAAAGGGAGAGTACTTAAAACGGATTAAGACAAAACAAGTAAACTTTTATTACTTTAAAAGCAGAATTAAATTATAAATTGAAGGAAACATTACATAGCATTTATCTAAGAACCCTAATTTATCACTTAAAACCTACACACCCATGAGGAGAAGCAGGGGTCCTATTTATAGCCATGAGAGAAAGTCTCTAGTTTCTCTGCTAGAAGCTTCAGGAAGCAATCCCACCGACTATAACATTTTTATCTTGATTCTGGAACCTTGAATCATGTTCTAGGATATTCTTGTCCAATCTCAAGCTTCAATTGTGCCATGTTGGAAGATAAGTGTCACCATTAGCTGACTTGGCAGGTCTAGAAGGTCCTAGGTACGAGGTTTCTGGATGGATACGAGGTAAAAATGAGGTGAATGATTGGAGAAGATAAACAGTAACATTGGGTGAAAAGGGGCGCGTTTTAGTGTTTTGTTTTATTTTTCTTTATTTATGTTTAACCGGGTATTTTATGGTAGGTTGACCGGGTATAGGATAAGAAAAAGGACACGGGTTTAGTAAAAGAGTGTGGGCTCGGGTTCTGGTGATAAAGGTTTTGGGTGGATTGGGCTTTGTGTTGGGATATGGTTTGGATTGGGTTTATAGAATGGGCAGATTATTGTTGGAATTCGTTTAGGATTTATATGTTAAAATGGCAAGGAGCTTTTGTGTAATTACTGAAATATCAAGGACCAATTTTTCCAAATGTGAGAAGTTGAACCAAGGGCCACTTTTGTAATTCTCTGATTCTTCAATGACCATTTCTGACATATGAGATAAATGATGATCAATTCTTGAAAAATGTTTCCCCGGCCGCGGCTTTTGTACACTCTTTCATTTCTCGTGCTCGGTTTTGCTATTTTCTTGAGATTTTTGTCATTTTCTTTCATATCCGTACCTGCACATGTAAAAACACAAAAACACATGTATTTGGCAATTATTGATTAGTTTTTGGTCTTATTGTTTGGGTTTTTGGTCAAATAAAGGTATGTGTTTAAGTACATACCAACAGTATTGGGAGTTGATGCTGTTGAAGACACCTTACCACCTCTAGCAGGCCCTTTACCACCTCTAGTACTCGCACTTGCAGGCTTGACAAGACCTTTGATTGTGTCCAGTTTGGTGACAAAGTGTGCAATGGTTGGTTTGTCCCTTTCTACTGATCCTTGTCCTATTTTTACCATCATCTTCTATTGCATCCCTCTTTCTCTTGTGTGGTGAACTTCTAGGCATTCTTCTCTTAATAGGAGGCAGAGGCTTTTGATATTCAGTAGCAGGCCATTGATCCATTCCATTCATCCCCTGAATGTAATGGTTATAGGCTGACACAAACACTTCTTTGCTATAACATCTTGACAAATAATCTTGAGGTTCTCTGTGTAAGAAATAGATAGCAGCTATACCATGTTGACATGGGATGCCTGATAACTGCTAAGTCCTGCAACTGCAAGTCCTTGCTCTTTCATCCACCTTAAATCCTTCAAAACCATTTCTAACTTCAAATATGCTTTCACCACTAGGAATGACTTTCCAAGATATGTAATTAACAAAAAAATGGGTATTTAAAATAAAAAACAGTATACTATTATAATTAACAAGAAAATAAATATTTACCTATGTAGATTAGAGCTGGCAAATTGGGTACCTGTTAGGACCTGTTAAAACCTGTTAAAAGAAAAAATGTACTATGCAATTTTTTTATTTTTTAAAATAATTGTTTTTAGTATTCTAGGGTTCAATATTTAACTTTTTTGATTCATAAAACGTATATCTGTCATACTCAAACCACCAAAACCAAGTGTTAAACGAGTCGTTTTCATGTTTGAAACTTATGTTATTCGCGCACTCAAAACCTGTTAAGACCTGTTAAGACACGATTTGCCAGCTCTAATGTAGATCCTTCAACATTTCAAGCTTCTTTTTGATGTTTGGACAGATATTGTCATTCCATTTTTCATGTTTCTCCCTCATCTTTTGCATTCTTTCCATACAGAAAACCCTAATGTCTTCTAACATGTTTATGATAGGTTTCTTTCTTGAATCCACTATCAGAGCATTGAAACATTCAGTATCCCATTCTCAACAGCATCACAAGCCCTATAAATGTTGAAGTAAGCTCTACTCCAAGTCCCAGGATGCCTGTCCATCAGGTATTTGTGTGCATCCTTACTAATGCTTTCAATTTATTTCATGAACTTCTCAAATCTTGTGGGGTATGTGGCCTTTGCTGCTTTCCAAAACAAGTTCCTGATTGAACACCAGTGTATTTCTTCCTGAAGTTAGCATAGATGTGTCTTGCACACTGTCAATGTTCAGCCAAAGGCATAACTTCTTTGGCAGCTTCAACAATACCCTGCAAACAGTCAAATCAAGTAATGAACATGTGAACCATAATAGATAGTAAAATTATGAAGGGTCTAATTATGAAGTTGTACCTTATGTTGATCAGAAATGATAGTCAATCCTTGACCAGCTACTAATCCAAGATCATTCAACAAACACTGCATGAACCAGCTCCAATTGTCCTTATTCTCAATACTAACCACAGCCCATGCAATAGGATAAATTTGATTATTCCCATCTCTTCCTAATGCAGACAACAGTTCTCCTTTGCATATGGTTTTTAAAAAGCAACCATCAAGACCTATAACCCTCCTACATCCTTCCAACCAACCTTCTTTTAACCCCTTAAAGCATACATAAAACCTACTGAAATAGTTCTTATCATCAGGCATAGCATCCACACTCATCAAACAAGTAGAACCTGGATTAGAATCAAGTATCTCCCTAGCATATGACCATAACATCCCATAATGATCCTTTAAACAATTCTCATACTGGTTTAAAGCTTTCATCTTTCTCCTCCTAGCTTGACTAATAGTCACCTTGCATTTATATTTCTTTAGAATCATTTTAATAAGTTCCTTAACTTTGATACAAGGATTAACCATTATCTTTTGTTAGACCCGTTTCCCGGTTACAAATAGGCCCCACCCTAGATGAAGTTGACCCGGGCCTAAGCATGTTTGACTAGGATTATGTAGTTGAATCTTAAAGTGCATGTCTGATGAGGCTTAGATGAGGAGCATCTAAAACATAGATATAGAGCATCAGTAGATGCGGAGCATCTAAAATATAGATACGGAGCATTTGTAGATGCGAAGCATCTACAATATAGATGCGGCGTATTGACCTAAAATGGATAAAAATGACAGAAATGCCCTCCCAGCTAGTTTATATATGTTGGGTTCTAGACATTTCCACACAATTCTTGTGTGTTCTCTGTTATACCGAGCTAAGAGAGAAAGAGAAGAGAAATGAGGCTTATGATGATAAATTAGTGATGGTTCAAGTGTTGGGATTCAAGGGTTAAGTTCATAGCTTCATTATTACATAAGGTATGATGCTTATAGTGTTAAATTTGTATAATTGAGAAGTTAGGGTTTGTGAACCCTAACTTGGGAAAGATGGGTAAATGGTGTTTTAAGTATAATTAAGAGGTAATGATGAGTTTATAATGAGTTTAAGTTAGTAAATGATGGGATTGATTATCATGTAATCAATATATGATTATATGATGATTAGAGATGGTTAGAAGTAAGTTGAAGGTTGTATAAACCATTGTTATAGTTATTATGTTATGTGTTTTAAGTGTTGGTATGATGTTATGATTTAGGGTGTTTATGGTAATAGTGATGATGGTGATAAGGTTGATGATGAGGCCTTGATGTGCTTAGCTTGGAGCTAAGGTAAGTAAAATGATGATGGCATATTATTATATGGATTGTTAACATATATGTGTTATGCATGTTGTGTTAAGTGATAAGGACTTGAGATATGCTTAAGTGATGTAATGAATGTAGCCTACGTGATGAGTTGATGTTATGGTATAAGTTGATGTTATGTGTTAGATGAGACTTGGAGTAGTATGCCCGTAAAGTAAGTGTTTAATGTATATGATGCTTATGTGTTGATTGAAGTATAATGGTATGTTATGATTGTTTTACTTACTAAGCGAAAGCTTACGGTTTAGTTGTCTAACTGTTTTGTAGGTGCTTATGGTATGAAGGAATGTATGGATTACGGATAGTTATGGAAGTGCAAGTTTAGAAGGTAGTAATGTGATTAGGAGCTTAGTATAGAATACCGAGTTCTATGACGATATCGTACCCCCGTGAGTCTTAAATGTGCCATATGTCATTGTTTAGTGTCAAGTGTACGTTTTGGTAACGGTCTAATGTGCTTATGCTAATGGTTAAAGGGGTGTTTGGATTTATGCATGTTTTTACCCACTTTGGGATCAAACGGGTCATTTACCGTGTAATATGGTTTGTTATAGTTTTTGTTGGGAATTAAATAAATCAGAAGAATCAGAACATAAAGGTTCAAAGAAATACATCAAGTATGTTCCTGCTGATAAAGCTGAAAAGCATGTTTCCACTGATGGATTCTGCTGAAGAAGGTGTTTCTGCTGATGGATTCTGCTGAAGAACGTTTTCCACTGATGGAGACTATGATCATGTCGATACTGCTGAGATGTCAATACTACTGAGTCATTCTACTGCTGAGTAGATATGCATGGAAAATAACTTTTGTTGTGTCATTAGTTGAGTGTTCAAATTGTATACTCTTATAGGGTATGACACATTATAGATATATGACTTATCATAGTTAGTAGATTGACACATCCTAAGAATAGAGTTTGTAAAGATCTTCTTGGACGATAAAAGATGATCTTAGACTATATATTGGATAGATACGTGTGAAATATCCAATAAACCAAAAACTTGTATAACTGTTAGAACAATAGAACAAACAAATATCACAAGTTACATAAGATTCAAGGTTCTTTGTAACCCTAGTGATAGAAAAGATCACTCGTATTGTTTTTGAATAATATTGAATCGTTTGGTGTTAACTATTCCATTTCCATATCATAAATATAATCTTCTAAGTGTGATTAAGTAGATTCCGCATACTTAATCATATTCACACAACATATCTCATACACAAAGAACGAAGGTTTAACCACCTTACCGTGTATCGGTCATAGAGCCCAATAAGTGGTATCAGAGCGTCAGGCTGATATTGTTGTTTTAGAAGAAGAAGTAGAAATGGATGTTGAATCTGTTCAAACGAATGTTGCTGCAAAAGTACCAATGCTCAAACAGAATGAGTTTGAGATGTGGAGGTTAAGAATAGAACAATATTTTCAAGTGCAAGATTATACACTTTGGGAAATTATTGAAGATGGAGATTCTTTCAAGTCTACAACCACTACATCAACAATTGATGGTAAGGAAGTTACAAAGCTGCAAACCAAGCCACAATCTGCAGAAGATAGAATTAGGAAGAAGAATGATCTAAAGGCCAGAAGCATGCTGATGATGACCATTCCAAATGATCAACTTATAAACTTCAGCAAATACAAAGATGCAAAGTCATTATTTGAGGCCATTATTGCAAGGTATGGTGGGAATGAAGCCACCAAGAAGACCCAGAAAACTCTTCTTAAGCAACAGTTTGAAAATTTCACATCAACCAACCATGAATCTTTAGACCACATGCTTAACAGGATTCAGAATATTGTGAGTCAACTTGCTATACTTGGAGTTGAAATACCTCAAGAAGATTTAAACTCAAAGTTTCTGAGAAGCTTATCTGAAGAGTGGGCTATGCATGTTGTTGTCTAGAAGAACAAGTCAGATATTGACACCATGGATCTTATGGATCTGTATAGCAACTTTAAAATTGTTGAGCAAGATTTAAAGAAAATTGGAGGTTCTAGTTCAAGCACTGGGAACATGGCATTTATGTCATCTCCTAGTAATTCAGTTCTAGTTACAAATGAGAAAGTTCATGATGGTGTAAGTGCTGCTAGTTCATCAAGTACTTTTGGAATTTTGGATGAGAAAACATGTTGTGCTTTTTTCACAAGCAAGCATAATGGATCCATGTTAACTCATGAAGACCTCCAAGAGATCAATGATGATGATCTGGAGGAAATGGATCTAAAATGGCAAATTTCTCTTCTTAGCATGAGAGCTAAGAAATTCTATCAAAGGACGGGGAAGAAGATCACAATCAGTAGCAATGATCCTGCTGGTTATGACAAGTCAAAGATAGAATGCTACAACTGTCACAAGATGGGACACTTCTCAAGAGAGTGTAGAAGGCCAAGACAGCAAGATAGCAGAAATAGAGATGTTGGAAGCAAATCCAATACAGGGGAGATTTCTGAACAAAAAGCTATGGTAGCTATTGATGGGTTAGGTTTTGATTGGAGCTTCATGGATGATGAAGAAAAAGGTTCTTCACAGATGGCTCTTATGGCATTTAATGCAACTGAGGTACAAGATCATAAAGCTTGTTCTAATACTTGTATTGCTCTTAAAGAATTAAAACTCTTAATTAAACAGTATGATAACCAAAAGATAGAGCTAGCCAAAACTGACCAAGACCTTTTCAATTATAAATGTGGTTAGAATCTACAGAGAGGCAAATCCTATACTATAAAAAGAATGAACTTACCTTTACTGATGCTAAAACTTTACTTGAAAATGACATACTTTTTAAAGATGAAATAATTAAGGCTTTAAAAGAAGCATTGGAAAGGGTCAAGGCTGAAAAAGGAAACATTCAATTGACTGTAGAAAAGCTTGAATATGCTTCTAAAAATGTAAACAACATAATAGACAGTCAAGTGAATAATAAAGTTAAGTCAGGATTAGGATATAATACAGCCCCACCTCCTTATAGAGGTATCCCAAAACCCCCAGGGATAGGCCTAGAGCATTCAGGATTACCTGAATTTCAGCTACCTGAGTTACAATATGGAGTTCAACCAAACTATAACATAGTAGCTGACGAGCCTAAGAAAGAAAGTAAATGTTCATGTAAAACATTACTTTTTCAGGACAAGGTGTCCTTTGTTAAGAAATCAGATGGTATAGTTGTTGAAAACTGTATATCTGACAGTGATGATAAACAGGTTATGTCTAAACCTGAAGTGGTTAGGAAAGCAAGAACAAGAGTTCCTAAGATAGTCAAACACAATACTGATAGGCCTAAGACCAATTTAAAACATGTTAGGCAACCAGTTAGATATTGTGAGCAATATAGAACCACAAACAAGCCCAAAGGTAACCAAAGAAATTGGAATAACCTCAAGTCTTACCAACTAGGTGATGACTTTGCTTTTTACAATAAAGCTTGTTTCAGTTGTGGTAGTTTTGACCATCTTGCAGCTTTCTGCAACCAATGGGTATCTGGGTATGAAAGTAATAGAGTGAACTACAAAAGGCAAACACCTAAATCTCATTTTCACTCTAATACTAAAAGATCAAAACCCAAAACAGTCACAAAGGCAGTTCCTGCTAAAAGAGCAAAAACAGTTCCTGCTGAAAGGAAAATGGTTTCTGCTGAAAAACCATATCTGACTGTTTACCCAAAATCAACAATTAAGGGTGCAAAAACAACTTACAAACATGCATCTAATATTGTTCAAAGACCCATTCAAACAAAACCAGTGGTCCAAAAACAAGTTTGGAGACCAAAGGGTACAACTACAAAGCTAGCAGTTTCTGCTAAGCATACTGCTGCTAAGGGAATCAGGTCAAATGCTGTTAAGGCCTCAGCATGTTGGATTCTTAAATCCAATGTTGCATCAACAGTTCTCAAGAGATTACATTTCATTGATACAAGAGGCAGATCCAAGTCAGTGTTGGCTTGGATCCCCAAAGGAAACTAATTCTTTTATTTGTGTGCAGGGACATTCACCAACAGATCATGAAGATCAAGGATATTCAGATAGTGGGTGTTCAAGGCACATGATAGGGAACATGTCTTATCTTTCCAACTTTCAATCAATTGATGGTGGATATGTTACCTTTGGAGGAGGAATTGGTGGAAAAATTACTGGTAAAGGTACTATCAAAACCAGTAAATTAGATTTTGAAGATGTGTTTTATGTGCAAGAGCTTAAGTATAATCTCTTTAGTGTCTCACAAATGTGTGACAGAAAGAATAATGTTCTTTTTACTGAGACTGAATGTCTTGTACTTTCTACTGATTTTAAGATGCCTGATGAAAGTCAAGTACTTCTTAAAATTCCTAGGAAGGGCAATATGTACAGTGTTGATATGAATAACATTATTTCTAAAGATGCTTTAACTTGTCTTGTTGCAAAGGCCACATTAGATGAATCTAAATTATGGCATATGAGACTTGGTCATATTAACTTCAAAACCATAAATAAGATTGTTAAGAATGGTTTGGTAAGAGGTTTACCTCTCAAAAGATTTGAAAATGATCAAACATGCATTGCTTGTCTTAAAGGCAAACAACACAAAGTCGCTTGTAAGCCCAAGATTTTTAACTCTATCAATCAATCATTGTTTATGCTTCATATGGACTTATTTAGACCTGTTTCAGTAAGTAGTATAATGCATAAGAGATTTTGTCTAGTTGTTACTGATGACTATAGTAGATTTACATGGGTATTCTTTTTAGCTTCTAAGGATGAGACACCAAACATCCTTAAGACTTTCATTACAGAGATAGAAAACCTAGTAAGCAAAAGAGTAAAAGTCATTAGATGTGATAATGGGACAGAATTCAAAAATAGAGTTATGGATGATTTCTGCAAAGAAAAAGGTATTAAGAGAGAATTTAGTGTTGCTAGAACTCCTCAACAGAATGGAGTAGCTGAAAGAAAGAATAGAACACTAATAGAAGCTGCTAGAACTATGTTAGCTGATTCAAAGTTGCCTATAACTTTTTGGGCTGAAGCAGTCAACACTGCTTGTTATGTTCAGAACAGAGTTTTAATTGTACAACCTCACAATAAGACATCATATGAACTTTTTAGAGGAAGAACTCCTGCAATAGGATTTCTTAGACCTTTTGGATGTCCTGTGACAATTCTGAATACCTTAGACCATTTGAGAAAATTTGATGGTAAAGCAGATGAAGGTTTCATTGTTGGATATTCTCTCAATAGCAAAGCTTTTAGAGTATACAATACAAGAACTAAGAAAGTAGAAGAGAATCTACATGTAGAGTTCTTAGAGAACAAGTCTAATGTAGAAGGTCAAGGACCAAAATGGCTATTTGATCTTGAATCTCTAACCCATTCAATGAATTATGTGCCTGTTGTTGCAGAAATTAATGATTTTTCAGGATCACAAGCAACAGATGAGGCAAGGTTAGACAAGAAGACAAATCAAGATTATGTGATGATGCCAATATGGTCAAATTCAAGTGTGGAATCAACTTCAACAAATGGTGAATCTTCTTCTGGCAAAGCTAAAGAAGGTGTTGAAGATGAAAACAGAGAAGGAAGAACAGAGGAACAACATAATATTCCTGTTGATGAGCAAAATGTTCCTGCTGATGAGCAAACAGTTCCTGCTGATAAGCAAATTGTTTCTGCTGATAGTTCTTCAGAAGAAACAAAAGCAGACTTTTCAGAAGATGAGGTGGATTTGATCAATATTCCATCTGACTATCAAGTTCCTTCTACTCCACAATCAAGGATTCACAAAGTCCACTCCCTAGAAAATGTGATTGGAGATGTACAATCTGGTTAAGACAAGACAACAATTGATGTCTTTAGATCAACAAGGGCTTCTTGATGCCCTTTATGCTTCAAAACAACATGAGTTTTCAAACTCTTGTTTGTTTGTATGTTTTCTCTCACAAGATGAACCAAAGAATATTCATAAAGCCCTAGAGAATTCAAGCTGGTTAGAGGCTATGCAAGAGGAGCTTCTTCATTTCAAGATTCAAAAGGTATGGGTGCTAGTTGATTTACCTAGTGGTGTAAGGGTAATTGGCACTAGATGGGTTTTTAGAAATAAAAGGGATGAAAGAGGCATAGTGATTAAAAATAAGGCTAGATTAGTAGCACAAGGGTACACACAAGAAGAAGGGATAGACTATGATGAGGTTTATGCTCCAGTAGCTAGAATTGAGGCAATTAGGCTATTCTTAGCTTATGCTTCTTTTATGAACTTCACAGTTTATCAAATGGATGTCAAGAGTGCATTTTTATATGGTTCAATTGAAGAAGAGGTGTATGTTACACAACCTCTATGCTTCACTGACCCTGACCATCCAGACAAAGTGTACAAGGTAGTTAAAGCTCTATATGGCTTGCATCAAGCACCAAGAGCTTGGTATGCAACACTAGCTTCCTATTTATTAGAGAATGGATTTCAAAGAGGAAAGATTGATCAGACACTTTTCATCAAACAGCACAAGAAAGATCTTCTGTTAGTGCAGGTGTATGTGGATGACATTATCTTTGGATCTACTAGGAAGGAGATGTGTTTAGATTTTTAAAAACTTATGAAAGATAAGTTTCAGATGAGTTCTATGGGAGAACTTACATTCTTTTTGGGTCTGCAAGTTAAGCAATCATCTAAAGGCATATTTATTAGTCAAGATGAATATGTTGCTGAGATTCTTGGAAAGTTTCAATTTGCTGATTCCAAAATGGCAAGCACACCAATGGATCCTAAGAAGCCACTTCTTAAAGATGTAGATGGAGAAAGTGTGGATGTACACACTTACAGATCTATGATAGGCTCTTTGATGTATCTTACATCATCCAGACCTGATATCATGTTCTCTGTTTGTGCATGTGCAAGATTTCAAGTAACTCCAAAGGTTTCTCAATTAACAGCAGTCAAGAGAATTTTTAGATATCTCAAAAGTCAACCAAAGTTGGGTTTATGGTATTCTAGAGAATCACCTTTTGATTTGGTAGCGTACTCAGATAGTGATTATGCGGGTGCTAGCTTGGACAGAAATTCAACAACCGGAGGATGTCAATTCCTTGGATGCAGACTTATCTCATGGCAGTGTAAGAAGCAAACAATTGTGGCAATTCAACAACTGAAGCTGAATATGTAGCTGTTGCAAGTTGCTGTGGTCAAGTTCTATGGCTTCAAAACCAACTTCTTGATTATGGGTACAATTTCTTACATACCATTATTCATATTGATAATAGTAGTACAATTTACATTATTAAAAATCCAGTGCAACATTCTAAAACAAAACACATTGAAATAAGACATCATTTTATTAGAGATTGCAATGAGAAAAGGTTAATTCAAGTAATGAAAATTTCTTCAGATCAAAACCTTGCAGATCTTCTTACCAAAGCTTTTGATGTTGGAAGATTTCAGTACTTGGTAGCAAGTATTGGAATGCTTAATCTTTAAATTTTTCAATATAATGTGTTCTTGTATATAGATTTTGTTAATGCATCTAACTTTGTTATCTAAAGACTACTATTAACAATTTAAAGTTATTCATACAGTTAGTTCTATGATTATTCTAACTCAAGACAAGTACTTTGTACTTTGTTTATTTGGTTTTAGACTAACAGTTTCAGGTATGAATGTTTGAGCTCAAAGGCTATTTCAAGTGAAATCTGCTGATCAAAGCTGCTGATCATTGCTGCTGATCATTTCTACTGATATAATAGGTTCATGATAGAAAAGGTTTGGGACTTCAAAACTCCTTAAAACTTCTTTCTTGAAATCTGATTATGATGTTTCACTTTGAATTGATAAATTAGTTGATCAGAAATTAACTGATACAACTCACTTTCTATCATTTTATACTCTCAAGTATAATGTGACTAATCTACGGATATCTGATAGAAAGAACAACGAGCAAAAGTGAATCTAACACTTGTGTTAGAGGTAACAAATGCCACGAGCTAGAAACCCTGTAAAGAAAGCCTTTTGAATAGGTTTATCTGTACACAGGCAGTTATTTATAACTGAAAACATTGATTCTCACACAACCAGAGGTTGCTTTAAACCGAAATTTTGACTAAGTGTCTGTTACACACTTAATCCCTTCAAAATGGTTGTAAGCAGTATGATTTTTCATAATAAAATCATATACATACTGCTAAGGCAAAAGTTTCTTAAAAGGATTTTCAAAAGATGACTTTAAAAACCATCAACAGATGGACCATGAGTCAAAAACGTCCATTGAATCACCTCTCATAGGAGTTAACACACCTAGAAGTGATGATGACAGAATCTTAAACTCTTAAGGAATTGATGGCTTCATGTACAAATTGTCTGAAAACATGGAAAAATGCTAGATCAGATGATGATGATATGATTGTGAGAAATCTTTCAAACAAGGGGAGGATATGAATATAAGATGATATTTGAATCTCAGGGGAGGAAACAAACATCTCAGGGGAGGAAATTCAAGCCCAGTTAAAGGAAGATTAACCAATTGAAAAGAAAGAAAAGACAAGATCATACAAGATGATGACATAGAGGTTGAAAATGACAAGAACATTCTTTAATGTTGTATTCAGAAGAGATAAAGCATTTCAAAGGAGAAAGTTCTATCTAGGTCAAAAGTTGAAAAGATTCAATTTCAGTTCACTACGTTTGTTCATCACTTGCAAAGGTAAATTGATAGATGATATCTTGTTGAAAACAAAGGAAGATTGCACCATCTTTTAGTCCAAGATTGGAGCAAAGTGTTAATTTTGATAAGTCAAAGATCAGAAAACAGATGAGTTTTTCTTGACAATGAAGTGTTTGAAAGATCTTCACAAAAGTCCTCATTTAATTCAGAAAAACATGTTTGAATGTGATTCACATGTTTAGGGGAGGATTGTTGGGAATTAAATAAATCAGAACATAAAGGTTCAAAGAAATACATCAAGTATGTTCCTGCTGATAAAGCTGAAAAGCATGTTTCCACTGATGGATTCTGCTGAAGAAGGTGTTTCTGCTGATGGATTCTGCTGAAGAACGTTTTCCACTGATGGAGACTATGATCATGTCGATACTGCTGAGATGTCGATACTACTGAGTCATTCTACTGCTTAGTAGATATGCATGGAAAATATCTTTTGTTGTGTCATTAGTTTAGTGTTCAAATTGTATACTCTTATAGGGTATGACACATTATAGATATATGACTTATCATAGTTAGTAGATTGACACATCCTAAGAATAGAGTTTGTAAAGATCTTCTTGGACTATAAAAAGATGATCTTAGACTAGATATTGGATAGATACGTGTGAAATATCCAATAAACCAAAAACTTGTATAACTGTTAGAACAATAGAACAAACAAATATCACAAGTTACATAAGATTCAAGGTTCTTTGTAACCCTAGTGATAGAAAAGATCACTCGTATTGTTTTTGAATAATATTGAATCGTTTGGTGTTAACTATTCCATTTCCATATCATAAATATAATCTTCTAAGTGTGATTAAGTAGATTCCGCATACTTAATCATATTCACACAACATATCTCATACACAAAGAACGAAGGTTTAACCACCTTACCGTGTATCGGTCATAGAGCCCAACAGTTTTGAATGCTAAATGATTGTGTTGGCATAAGTTATAGTGTTGTAATGAGGTCAAAATGGTTTGTGGGCAAGTGTTGAGTTTATGCAGATTTTCTGCAGCTGTTTTTGTAACTGACGGTAGATATGGCGTATCTTATTTTGGGGATATGGCATATCAGTTTTGGAGTAGATACGGCGCATCTCTTTTTGAGATACGGCGTATCATGTGATATGGCGCATCTCTTTTTGAGATATGGCGCATCTGTTCAGCAGTTCATATTTGGTAATTTTCTAAGTGTTGTACAAAGTAAACCGTAAGTCGCTGGTGGTTGTGCCACCTATTGCTTTGAAGGTAATTGAGTCTAATATCTTTTAAAAATTGATCTAAAGGATAATTTGAAATAGAATCTTGTCGTTTTATTAAAGAGTAACAGTAAGTCCATTATAGTCAAAGCGTTTCCGCGTTAAAAGTTTTAAAGTTTGGTCAAAGCGGGCACGGGGTGTTACATCTTTTTTGCATAGTTTCTAGCAATCCAATTACTTATGATTAAGGTCCCATATTCATAAGTCCTAGAACATGTGTGCTCATCATTCAATGTCTTTATTTGAAAAGTTCTCTCATTTTGCATCCAAGATGCCTACAGTCTAAATGGACAGATCCTATCCAGATCATCTCTAGAACACTTAGCCAAAAATCTCTAAGGGTTATTCACTTGATAATATAACTTATACCCATTAGCTAAAGCATAATATGTCAAAGCTCTTTTAAGTTGATCTGGTGACTCAAACTTTTCACCTAAATGAGGGCTAATTAACTTTCATTTGATAGTAGGATCATATAGTGGCCAGTGATCACCTATCTTATCATTATCCTCTGAACTCTTTTGACTAGCAGCTACCTCATCTTCCTCAGCATACTTATCCCTAGGTAACCCATTGTATAACCTACTCAGAAAGTTAGCATCAAACATTTTTTTTACTTCTAGGTTTAGGTCCACGTCTGCTTTGTTAGTCCTAGTATCATAAATTTCCTCTTCACCATCAGATAAATGATCAACTGATGCAGTGTCACTCTTATCAGAACTATCATACTCAAATACATTATAATCTCCCTCTAAATCACTGTCACTATCATCATTTTGTTGTACATTTTGATCTTGACTAGTGGAAGTAGCATCATGTAAAGCAAACACATAGTGAGACACATAAATATGTATGACATTATCATTTTTTGCACCTAATTCAGCACACTAAGCTAAGTCAACATCATTTTTTAAGGATTTCAGACCTAACTCTAAGTCAACTCCTGGAAGACAATAAAAAATCTGTTTTATGTCACATGAAGTACATTCACTTACTAACAATTTAACCAAACCAACAAATCCCAAATCAAGCAAATTCACATTTGGAATTTCATTCAAGATTTCGAAGTCATAAGAAAGGTTAGGATCCCTTACAAAGACACCACCACGGTGAAATTTTATGAGAAACGTGGAAGATGATGATGAAGCTGCCATCTGAAACAAGAAAATTCAATAACAAGTGTTAATTTCACAAAACCCTAATTTTTTAGACCTTAATTGGAATTACTACACAATTAAAAGGATTAATTACGGTGTTGATTTTACCATGTTGGGAAGATGACAACCCTGATTTGAAGTCAATTTGGAAAAACAAGTTGATATTATGGTTGATTGGTTTGGGGGGAAGGAGAAGATGCGTAAGGTTTTTTGATTATCAAATAATCTTTGGGATTTGACCCGGAGTACAATGAGTAGAAGAAGGAAAAACAAAAACAAAATGAAACTTTGTTTCCTAGAAGTACGAAATGAAACTTTGTTTCCTTAGGACAAATTTCGGTAAAACTTTAGTGACCTCCGTGTACCATAACCCAAAGAATTTTAACTAATATTTATATTATAGGAAATCAAAATTAAATATAATTGTTGTGAATAGTAATTGTTGGTGTGTGCTTGTATTGTATATAATTACAAAAATGCTATATATATTTATGTGATTTTAGTTTTCAGTTTGGTTCGATTTATAATTTTCCGAGACCAAAACCAAACATGAAAGCGAATATTTACTTCCATTCGATTTTGACATATTCGGCTCGGTTTTAAATCTGGTCGGTTCGGTTCAGTTTTCGGTTCGTTGGGTAATATGTGAATACCCTTACTAAAAATGTCATCTCAACTGGCATGAGTTTTCACTACAATCTTCATCTCATATATATATATTTTTTTTAGTACTTTATGTGATGAATTTGGTACAGATAAGGCATTTTTCTCAATTTCTCACAAGTTAATGTATATAAGTGGCCTCTTGTAATGCAATAAGTAGCACGCTTAAGCCATGTCTCTATCAAGTTTTGCCTTGCTTTGCTTCGCTTCCAAGTCCCAACCGCGCCTCGCCGGAACATATTGTGTGGTACCAATAAGCCAAATGTCATTTGCTAGTAGGATTAGTAAGAATAAGTCTTAAAGCGATTAATCATTTCAAAGAAAATATGTATGAAACTTGCATATAAACTACTTTTGAAAAAAATTATAGTCCATTGAAAGTGTGTATACTATATGGTGCACAAAAAGGAATAATGAGTAGAAGAAGGAAATAAAAAGCCACAAGTGTGAAATGGGCCAACCCATGATTACCAAACCAAGAATTTAAACTTCCAAGCCAAGTGTACCAAATATTTAACTCCATGTGATATAGCGGACAGCCGGACACAACACTACTTTAGAAACTTTTTTGAACACATTTTTTTTTTCATATATATTACAAGGGACAACATTCCAAAATGCAACAATAACTATTTCAAAATGGAATTTTCCGTGACCAAATCCAATGGAAGCTTAATTCAACCTTCCGAACCAACACCTTCGACGACTCTTGAACTCTCACGAATCGATAGATTACCTGTCCTTAGATGCAATGCTCGGACACTTCACGTGTTTGAGGCAATTGGGCCTCTTGGAGTTGCACAATCCACTATACGTGAGGCTTTGTCTAAGGCATTGGTCCCTTACTATCCTCTAGCCGGTCGTCTTACTTCAAATGGTTCTAACATTGATTGCACCGGAGATGGTGTTTGGTTTGTGGAGGCGACGGCTAATTGTAGCCTTAAGTCGGTTGGTTACTTTGAGGATGTCACGTCCATTCCTTTCGACGAGTTGCTTCCTCCACATCCTCATGAAACTCAAGGCGTCGATCCTCTTGTATTGATGCAAGTAAGTAACGAAATATACATATATATACAACCTTTCACATAAATGCATCTCTAATCTAGCTAGTCTTACACACAAGTGTTGGCAGAAAAATGAATTTAGTTTGCAAATGGTTATTGGGCCATATCGGGCCTAAAACTGGTCTTTATGGACCAGGCCCAATAGTGCATCTCAGTTAACAAGATTTCATGTTTACAAATTAACACTGATCAATTTTATTCTAAAATTATCTTTTTAGTAATTATCTTTTACTAGGTAGTAATTATCTTTTATCTTTTTTAGTAACACTGATCAATTTTTTAGTAATTATCTTTTTCTTAACACCTTTGGACATGCATGTATAATAGGTGACTGAATTCGAAGGTGATGGGTTCGTAATGGGTCTCACATTTTGCCACACTATATGTGACGGGCTAGGTGCCGCGCAGTTCCTTAACGCGATAAGTGAGTTTGCTAGAGGTATCGACCCTCTAACAATCACCCACGTTTGGCAACGTGACTTCATCCCACAACCACAACTAACAACTCCAACTGTCCAAACACTACCACCAAATTTCGTGTTCCCCGACTACAACTTAGTGCAAACAAATATCGACATTCCACTCCATCACATCACTGACCTCAAAAACAAATTCATTGAGGAAAATAAAGTACAATGTTCCTCTTTCGAAATTGTGGCTGCCATTTTATGGAAAAACCGGACTCACGCAATAGGCTTAGGGCCCGAAAGTAGGACAATGAAGCTTGTGTTCTTTGCAAATTGCCGCCCGTTGGTCGAGCCACCCTTGCCTAAAGGTTTCTATGGGAATTGTTTCTTTCCTGTTACTATAACAACATCTAGTGACAAACTAACACAAGCATCACTTGATGAGGTGGTTAAAATGATCCAAGAGGCTAAGGCCCGTTTGCCCGAAGAATTTGCCCATTGGGTTAATGTTAATGAACTAAATGGGCCAAAGACTGAAGACCCATTTGCACCACCTTTGGGCTATGATACTTTGTTTGTGTCCGAATGGGGCAGGCTCGGGTTCAACCAAGTGGACTATGGAAATGGGCCTCCGGTTCACGTTGTCCCGATGCAAGGGTCTGCGATTATACCCGTTGCGATTGTGGGCACGTTGCCTCGCCCGAATAAAGGTGTTAGGCTCACGACATGGTGTGTTCAAAAGGACCATCTTGAACCTTTTCTCGAGTCCATTGCTACTATTACACATTAATAACTGCTGTTGTTGATTTGATTTACATTTCATTTCATGGTTTGGATTTTTTTTTCTTCTATTTCCTAACATGTATACTATTGTATATGTACAATCTTTAATAATTGTATGTAACTAAAAAGGAATGGTGCTAAAGAGTGCATAAATATAATTCTGATATTCTGTTTGCATTTATCTTTTACTACGGTGTGTTTTGAACAAATAATTACCAAGAAATTTTTGGACTAAGCATCGCATATTACGTATTTGCGTATAAGGACTGTAAAGAAGACCTGAACTCGCAAAACTTGACCCGACCCGAATAAGCTTAACATAGTCGGGTTATTCATGTGTATAACTTTAATCAGGTTGATTTGATGAACCTGAATAGTTAGTAGGTTAAGGTTTTGAGTTTGTAAGCGTAGCTTATTTGGATTTCAGGTTAACCCGAATAAGATTTTTTTCATATATTTCCTTGTTATTGATAGATAAAAAAAAAAAAAAAAAAAAAAAAAAAAAACAAAAAAAAAAACAAAAAAAACAAAAAAAAAAAAAAACAAAAACTTATCCGTTTTTTTTTTTTTTTTTTTTTTTTTTTTTTTTTCTTTAATAGAGCTTATTCGAATCGGCTTAACCAGACTGTAGAATCGAGCACGAGTAAGGTTTTTTCATCCTCAAAACCCGAATATCCTTATTCGAAACAAGTTTACCCGAATAACGGCCTTACGTGTAAAACACAAAGGATTAATGATTTCTAGCAACAAATGGGTAGGGCCGTGTACAAGTAAACTCTCAAAATCATAAAGTCCTTTCAGGCTCGATATATATTAAAATTGACATAAACGGATCCACGAGTTCTAATTTTCAGTTTCACTTTTAAATAGCCATCACACTTTAGCTTTTTTAATGATGGTTGTTAAATTACACTACCAAAGTAATGATGGTTGTATATATAATCCACTACCAAAGTAATGATTAGCATCTAATACTGAGCATGCCGTATGATAACAAGAGTTAAGGCTTAACTCTGCGTCATGTTAGCGTCAAATCAGCTTTAACATTTTAACTTTAACTAAAAAAAATACTCCTTATCATAACTCAACTATAACTCAACATTTTTTGCTCCACTTTTATCATAACTCAACTAAAAAAAATATAAAAATAAAAAATCGAGTTAAGCCATAACTAAACACATGGTGTGGTAACTTGCACCTTAACTCAGCCAAGTTAAGCCATAACTCTGCCTTACCACCATAGCTTGCACCTTAACGCAACCCCTTAACTCAAGTGCACGGTGTAGTAACTTGCCCCTTAACGCGATTGAGTTAATGTATAACTCAACTTGTGAGTTACCATACCGCATGCTTTATGGAGTTAATGGTTGTTATTTTATCACATACATCTTTAAACTTTATATTGTCTTTTTGAAATTGTCAAATAGATTATACAAGGTAATCAAGCTGTAACACAAGCTAACTACAAAAACTAAAGGCTTAAACAAAGTGTACATCCAAAAGCTACCAACAAGAACTAAAGTTATAGAAACTGCCAATCAGTGCCACCTAATAAGCCCAAAAAAAAACATGTGTAGACTGAGCCGAGACCAACAAAAAGCTTTGAAACGACTCCTGAAATCGACACGTAAATGATCGCTTAAAAACAAACAAGTAAAAGCTTCAAAATAATGTACAATGTTGGCATATGTATGTTGTTTACAATGTGCACAATAATGGATGTTTAACATGAGTTTTAGAAAAAGCAATGTAGATTTTCTTTTCCAAAAAGATGTTGGCAACTATTACAAATCATGATTGAACAAGTCCAATTGCACACTAATGTCTTTCCTAACAACTTGTGAGAAAATGGGAGATGACATATATGAGACTAGTAAATTCAAAGTTAGAACACTAACACACATTTGGATAATTATACATACTTTTATTGACGGCTATAGATAACAACGAATTTTCTTCAAAATCACGTTATGGTAAGTAGACTAGGAAAAACATGAGTAAATGTAACGGACTTTTATAAATGTTTCAACATAAATATTTTGATATGTGTTCATGTTAAAAATAGTGACGCGTTTCAGAATTTCTTACATGACAACACATCATTTTGTGTATATTGGAACACTGTATAAAATTTTGTTAAATTTACTTATACTTTTTAAAGTTTATGTATCAAAACATGACACGAAAAAAATTCATTGCTATTTTATAGCCAAATTAAATTTACTTATATATACTTTTTGTTACATATAATTAGAGGTGCAAAAAAATCGGTTTTTTTCGGTTTTCGGTTTTTTAATAACCAGTTATAAAAAAACCAGTTTTTCGAATAACCAGTTTCGGTTCGGTTTCGGTTTTTCGGAATCGGTTTTCTTCGGTTATAAATGTTCGGAATCAGTTTTTTTCGGTTATAAATTTTCGGAATCGGTTTTTTTCGGTTTTTTACCGGTTCGCTTTTTTCGGTTAAAAATGTTCGGATTCGGATTTTTTATCGGTTGTTTACCGGTTCCTTTTTTTCGGTTCGTTTTTTTCCGGAATTTTACTAAAAGCTTCGAACATTTATTTAATAAAATTGTTAATTATCAAACATATAATTAAACAATATTCTCATAACTTTTATTTAAACAATACAATTATACAATCATAACTTTTATTTAAACAATACAATTATACAAAAAAAAAAATACAATCATAACTTTTATTTATACAATACAATCATAACTTTTATTTAAACAATACAATCATAAAAACATATAAATACTAATACATTTTGCGAGCTTCGGCATGGCCATCACCCGAAAACATATTAGTGTAATCAAGTATATCGAGCTTCGGCATTGCCA
Organism: Artemisia argyi; assembly: GCA_030686995.1. Taxonomy (NCBI): domain Eukaryota; kingdom Viridiplantae; phylum Streptophyta; class Magnoliopsida; order Asterales; family Asteraceae; genus Artemisia; species Artemisia argyi. Next base: position 20,201,442 of record CM060681.1, on the reverse strand, counting down.
TCACCCGTTATACTCAACTAGTCACTCAAGTCGTCATCAAGATCATTTTCTTCCAAAAAACCTTGTACATCTAAATCTTCAACTTCAAATTCTTCAAACTCACCTTCATCTAATTCGCCTTCGGTATTCGTAGTCGAAGACGAAGGTGATATCCCCGCTTCTTCTTCTTCTCTTATTATACGTTCTTCAACATCTTTATCTATTATTGGACCTTTCAACGACGATTCATGTTGTATCCTATCTACTCCGTCCAAATAATCTTTCAAACATACACATACTTCCACGGATTCGCATGTTAGTCTTGTCCTTCTATCCGATATAATTCGACCACTAACCAAAAAGGCCGATTCGGAAGCTACCGTCGAAGCTTGGACCGCTAATAAGTCACGAGCCATAGCGGATAAAACCGGATATTGGATTTCCCTTTCTTTCCACCAAGCCAAAATGTCAAAGTTTGCAAACTCATTGGGACTTAAAGTTCTTAAAAAGTTTGTAGCCATATATTGTCCCAATTCGCTTGTTGGGGCCGATGATCGTTGACGCCTTGTAGCGTCTTCAAATAAAGAATTATAAATGTTTATATTAATGTCTCTTGTTTGGGACGATCCGGCCCGCATTTGGTCAACAATTGGGTTTTGTTGGTGACCATATTTTGTTGCATAAATGCCAAACAATTTTTGAAAATGATCGTTAAATCTAAAAATTTGAGATGTTATATAGTTGGGGTCTTCACCGTCTAACCCAAAAGATAAGTCTAAATTTTCCATTATTTTTGTTATTAAATAATCTACACCTCCAACATTTAAACATGGATTAAGTGCGGCGGAACAAGTAAAAACTAAAGGTAAACTAGCAAAATATTTTATAAATTTCTTTTTTATAATTTTAACCATTTTTCTAAACATTCGTGAAGGTGAGTTTTTTAAATCATATAATTTTTCCGTCATAGCATAAATTTGTTTTAAAACTAATGGGCTAGTTGGGTAATAAACACCCGATAATATAGTTGTTGCCTCTTTAAAAACTTGTAAAAACATAGTTAATTCATTTAGTCGATCCCAATCTTGGTCGTTTAGTATTATGTTGGACAAATTTTTATTAATAAGTTTTTGATTAAAAGCATGTAAAGTCGCACGTTGTCGTAATATATTTTCAAACATCATGCAAGTAGAATTCCATCTAATATTAATATCAAGGCAAGGTCCTAGGGGTTTTTCATTACACATTATACAAAAACGTTTATAGTTTATTTGTCGTTCGTTGCTCGATTTATATATCAATACTAATAAACCCCTAAATTTCGTATATAAACTATCACATATTTTTAATGCCGCTTGTACGGATAAATTTATAACATGAGCAACACAACGGGAATGAAAAAAAGCACCATCTAAAATAGGTTTTACATGTAATTTTAACAAGTCCATAGCTCTAGTATTATTTGATGCATTATCTAGTGAAATCGTAAAAACTTTATCATCTAAATTATATTCAATTAAAGTGTTCATGCAAAAATTTTCTTAAATTACATCCCGTATGAGGATAACCAAATATTTTAAAAGCGATTGTCCGTTTCATTAATAACCAAGATTCGGGATTAAACCAATGAGCCGTAACGGCGAGATAAGAATTTTTCGTACCATGTGGTGCGGTCCAAGTATCCGTAGTTATAGAAACACCATATTTATAATCACGAAAACCTTCAATTATTTCTTTTTTAGCCGTTTTCCATAATTTAAAAACATCACTTCTAAGAGTAGTACGACTTACATGTTGATACCGCGGTTGTAGCCTCCTTTTGATGATCTCCGTAAGCTTGACGTTGTCGAAGTGGTTGAATGGAAGCCCTTGTTGAATGACAAACTTCGTAAAATCAAGTCGAAGCGCATCCACATCATATATAAAAACTTGACCATCCGCACCAATAGTAGCTTGCGAACTAGTATTTTGAACCGCCTTACAACTACCAACATGATTCCTAAGTGTAGAGTTAGACCCGGTGCTATAAAAAATGCCCACATTTCCGGCAACGCGCCTTTACATTACCATCTTTCATAACACACATATCGAAATTAGACCACACATCACCTTTTCGGGAAGTTGCTCTAACAAGTTCAACATCATCATTTGTGTAATGTTGTTTTCGGACATTGCTAGTAGCAACGGATGGAGTAGTGGAAGCTTGTTGTGATTGTGAGTTTTCCATTATAGTGATTTAGCGATTTTAGAGCGTTTTTGAGAGATTAGAGAAAGAAATGAGATTGTTTTTTATGTGTTTTCAACCCCAACTCATTACCTCTATTTATAGTGCCTTAAAACTCCCCAAAACCCTCAAAAATTTCAAAAAAAATGGCTATATTCATACTAGCCGTTTGGCTCGGTATTCTTTAAAAAAAACCGGAAAAAACCGGTTAAATCCGGTTTTTTTTTTCAAACGGCTACTTTTTTTTTTTTTTTTAAACGGTTATATTTTTTGAAAAAAAACCGGTTAAAACCGGTTAAATCCGGTTTTTTTTTCAAACGGTAACATTTTTTATTTATTTTTTTTTTTTAAAAACAAATAAAACCGGTTAAAACCGGTTTTATTTTAAAACCGAATAAAAAACCGGAAAAAACCGGTATATTATGAAAACTCATAACCGGTCTAACCGGTTCGGTTTTAGAAAACCGGACCGGTTTTTATAAAACCGGTTTTGTGAAAACCGGTCACCGGTTTAACTACCGGTTAAAAAAAAACCGGTCGGGGACTTGCACCTCTACATATAATATAAAAAAGTTGTTATAAAAGAAGTAGTCAAGAACTGCCGACGGCCCATTTTTCTTTTACAGGAGCCCACTTACAGGAATATATTTTATGTGTGTTACAATTAATGAAATTGGTGATAAAAGCCATAAAGTCAGATAAAGGAGATGAAAAGAATGGTAATAAGACATTCAAAATGTTTGTCAACAACAATTGAGTTAATTTAGGAAAAGCTTTTAAAAAGTTGAGGTGGTTTATAAATTAAGGCATTATTAATAATCAATGGCGGATACAGACAACGGTGAAAGGGTATGCACATTAAGAAAAATCGAGATTTTTTAGTTCTTCAATTTATAAGTAAGGTATATATAAATTAAATAAATAATAAAAATATGCACTTTTATTAAACTATCGAAATTTCAAAAAAGAAGAAAAAAAAAATGAAAATTTTACATAACATGTAGCTATCAGAGCGTATGCATGTACATACCCTTTTACGTTAAGTATGTCCACCTTTGATTATAATAGAGTAAAGTTAAACATAACATGCACATGAAATAGGTAAGAAATTATGAACCTTTTTATTATAAATAATTGTAATTGTAATTAGCATCTAATATGTATTGTATTTATAAAAAATTTAAAATATATTAAAGTGAAGACAACTTTCAAAAGTTGAAATTTGAGGTCAATAGATTGATCGTATTGTATGACTTGTCGATTTATAAAGTTGTCTTTTATATAAACGATGAACAATATATCTTCAAGCTGGTATAAATTGAAGACAAATTAGTGATGAAAAGTAAACTCGCATATAACTAAACATATCTTAAAGCTAAAACCCGAAACTATGACTTAGTTATGCCAAGAGTGTTATACGTACACGTACGACTTGTAACCTAACCACCCGGCCACATTCGACCTTTTACATACACTTATCGATTTGGGTTGCGAAACGATAAAGTGAAAATACGCAAAGATGACACAAAGAATATGTTGTTACAAACTTGAGAGAATCTCAATCCAAAATTTGGAAGGAATATAAATACAATATGATGGATTATCGTCTTTTTGTTTTAGTTTGGGAAGGTGAATGTTTGCCACTAAGAAAAAGCAAGAATATATTGTGACCATACTAGACATGGCTTTGTCCTACTTTTACAGCTTGGTTCTTTGTTTTTATATATACAAAACCAATCAATAACTAATATGTACTTGTATAAAGTATAAGATACTATCACCTATGCTTTAGTAACGGGCGTCCTTTTAACTTGTCTATATGAATATATGATGTCATGAGTCATCACATGAAACATGTGACATATAATACACTTTCCACAAGATGTGGAAATTCACCGATAAAGTTATTTTTACCAATGGTTCAAAACCATAGACTTTTAGCTAGCTTGTTCTCCCACGCAAAATCCTTAAATACATTTCAGTAGTTGACTAGTTGTTACTCATGCTTAACTAACTTTCAGTTTAGTAACAGTAAAAAAAAGATGTTTTCAAACTAAATAATGGGTAGTGCTATTGGTACCTTTTTACCTCGTATCTATATTACATTATACAGTAAATCATTTAGGATTTCTTATAAAAAGGAAGTCTTAAAATTTTAAGATAAAAAATATTACTATAAAAGAAAAATTAGGAAATTAATGTAAACTTTGAAAATTTAAATCTCATTTAAACTTTATAGTAACCCATACAATAATGAAATATTTTAATAGAATTGTTTTTAAGAAAAACTCACTAAACTTATAACCACCAATTTAATGCTAAAATTTGAAAAATAAAAGAACTGCTATTTAAACTATTAATAATTTAGATATTCTACTTTTGAAAAACATATATCTACTAGGTTATAAAATGTTATAAAGTATTTGGGACATGTTAAATAAGGAAGATTTAAAATAAAAAATATTTGCTCACCACAAAAATAGTGACCGGGTACCCGCCACCGCATTACGCGGGTACCCTTCTAGTCCTTCTTTAACTCATTTTATTGATAGGATAACACAAATTTTTTTATGGTTTTTCGTTTCGTATCTTTGCCTTTTACTTAGGGCTGAGCAAACGGACCGGCCGGACCGGACCGACCGACAAAACCGACCGGACCGAGACCGACCGGACCGGACAGACCACATTCGGTCCGGTCCTCGGTCTAAGCTTTTTGCCAAATTCGGTCTCGGTCCGGTCGGTCCGGTCCGGTCCGGTCCGGACCGACCAAAAACCCGAAAAAACTTGCCTAATTGGACCGGACCGACCGAAGACCGACCGGACCGAGACCGGACCGACCATATTCGGTCCGGTCTCGGTCTATGGTTTTCCGGTTCTCGGTCTTCGGTCCGGTCCGGTCTTGGCCGGTCCGGTCCGGTTTCCGACCGATGATCACCCCTACTTTTACTAATATTGATTTGTCATACTTTATATTTTTTATGTTCCGCACTTTTTAGACAATTTTATCCACTTTATTAACAGGACAAAACAGTTTCTTACGGTTTTCTGCTCTATATCTTTTGTGTTTTACTACTTTCGACTTGTCAAAATTTATATTTTATGTTTCATAATTTCTGTTTCGCAGTTTTATAATAAAAGCAAAATTAAAAAAAAAAAAAAAAAAAAAAAAAAAAAAAAGCGATACCAATAATCTATCTCCTAAATAATTACTAACACAAGGTGTAGTACACCTATAACATGTTATAGTTGGCCTAATTTAACCTTTATAACAAAACCTATAAATTAGCATCAAATTTTGTCCTTAATATCTTATAACATACATGGGTGCAATCGGACTCGCAATATAACAAACACAAACCATATACCATCACAAAAAATCGAAGAAAGGAAAAAAGATTACAGATGACCGACGCCCGAAGCTTATGACGACACATATAGGGTGTGGTGGCTCCAAGGTGTCCAAACGGCCTTAAAACGTTATCAATTTATCATGCCGTCTGTTCTAATATGTATAACAATTTTTAAGGGGGGTGGCAACGGTACCGCTGGGCCAGCGGTTTGCCTCCAAACCGCCGGGGAACACCACCGCCACCCCAGCGGTTTGGTCCGGCGGTTTGGTTGGGGAGTGATATTCACCGTTTCAGTTTGAAAGTTTTCTATCCGTTGAGCATTGAATGTTTACGTTGGGGAAGAAACAAAAAAAAAAGTGAACGTTGATGGAGCGTGGCTGTGGAAGAAACAAAAAAAAAAAAAAAAAAAAAAAAAAAAAAAAAAAAAAAAAAAAATCCTATAAATACCAAACACACTACAAATAAACTACACCTATTCAAATACACACACAATACAAATTATATTTCACACAATGTTGTCATCCGAAGGAAAAGAGATTCAAGAAGTTACAAGAGTCTGCAAGAAAAGATATCGAGCGAGCTTTTGGTCGTCTTAAGGGAAAATGGATCATTCTCAGTCGTCCTCTCCGTCCTATGACGGTCGAAAAGATTCGACAAATCGTTAATACTTGTATCATATTGTGCAATATGATTTTAAAAGACGACGAGAGGGCAATATCACCGGTTCATATAATGGATCCGCCGGTCGCGCCAGTTTATGACGATACTGTACTACCGGAGTTACTCGACGAACAAATCCATTATCGTCTCCAATATGATCTTACGGAGCACGTTGAGGCTCAAAACTTAGCATACCTCGATGACTAGTTATTTCTTTTCTTTTTTTTTACGTATTATGTAATTTTCTATTAATTATGTTTTTTTCCAAGTATTATGTATTTTTATTTTAATTATTAATGAAATATTATGTTTTTATTAAATTATTTATTTATGAAAAAAAAAAAAAAAAAAAAAAAAAAAAAAAAAAAAAGTTAGTGATTTGGGAGGTATGAAAAAAATATGGTTGCCACTAAAAAAGGGTTGGGAGGTATATGGAAAAAGTGTGAGTAAGGTGGAATGATATTATTGGTTGGTTGAGAGGTATGGATTATTTTGGGAGGTATGGTTGCCACCCCCTAATGCATTATGTATGTTATAAATTATAAAACCGTCATTTTCAAATGGTACCCTGTACGTATTGAAGTTTTCCCGTTCTTATTTGTCTAAATTGTGAAAGCCTTATCTTTTATGCGAGTAATTATTCGAAACCATTTGGTGACAAATGCTTTTTGAGGAAAATACAAAAACAAGATCAACTTTCATGACCAGGAGTATCTCAACAACTAAGCACATGTCAAATGATATTGATATGATGAAGAAGAATACAAAAGCAATAAAACAACGATTAGAATTTAGAAATTATGAAATAAGCACATGTAGACCCTGTCTCCTTCTAATTTTGAATTCTCATGCTAAAAATTATTGAATATTAAGACACTAGTTGAAGCCACTCTTGGAGTGGGATGGGTCATGTCCAACCCAAACTCCACCAATTGAAACTTGAAAGTATACGACTCATATTATTTGGTAGTTTATTCTGCATAAAAAAAAATGGTTTTGGCTCACCATTAAATAAAGAAACTTGCCCAGTTGCCCATGCTCTTTAAATATACTCTCTTGTTACATGTGCCTTTCAGTAAATCGTTGCCATCCATAGATATATCTAAATCAAACTTAAATTATTCAGTCAAAAGAGCAACAAGCTGCGTTGCTAGCTTTTTTCATATTGCAAGATTAATACTTTTGAAAACAACATTTGTAGATCCAAGTGTCATAACATTACTATTCATAACTCGTTAGACTCTGTTGAGGAGTTTCACGCCTCAGATGCAAGGAAACCAAAAGTATCAAACGTGAAATGGAATATAAACATGTTATTTTTCAATATATGCTTTCTCGTGTTGTTACTTTGTACAAGACGGCTTTCAAAGCAGCATGACCCACTGTAAAACGCCGCCTACTCAAACCCACGAGATGATCTATCAACGTACATTCAAGTTCATCTCGTCAATATAGTGACCAATATGATATGTTTCCTAAACCTATTTATCATTTGTGAAGAACCTATTTTGGCCCATCAAATATCAAAATTCTGGCTCTGTCAGTCTATCAATTAGTTTTGTTAATATAATACTGTGTGTGCTTTAGATATTTAAATCGATATTGAATATAATGGTGAGTAAGGGTTACGAGTGTGTAAACAACAAGTGATAAATGAACAAAAGGGGATAAAATTTACATGTTGTTGGGGTAGCAGTGAGTGAGAGGGTTTTACGGGTGAGCAGGGCATGTATGTGATGGTCATCATTATTTCACTTTTCACTTTAACGTCATATTATCATTTAGCATATCATCACTTCTCTCACCTTTCACCCACAATGATCACCACTCTCTGACTTTTCAAACATACCCAATAAAATACCCCCCACACACTACAAATCAAAAATAAAAACTTTCACGAACAACGACCGGTGAAAACCCTCACCACTCATGTGTGACACAAATGCATGTGAATAGTGTGAATACCAATGAAAATACATTTAAAACACAATCAATTTATATATTTTGCGTCACGTATTATATAACATAAAAAAAATAAAAAAATAAGGTCAAAGTTGCAAAAACAAAGTCAAAGAGGACTTATATTTTAGGACGGAGGGAGTAGTTTTTTAGCTTGTGGTTCGAGCAAGTAAGATTGGATCCGATTGAGATTTTAAGATCCTATATGGTCAAGATCGAGATCATATTAAGATCATACGCTTGCAAAGATCCTACGTTAGATCGAGATCGTTTTTGCCTTGCAGTATAGTAAAATTGTAAAGTCCTACTCAGGATGATAAATGGATATGGACTTTAAATGATTCTGGTATGTTCTCGGTCAGCTCTCTAAGCCAAGTTATTCAAAAGCGGATGTTTGTAAGCAATGACGCTCTCTCCCCTTGTATATGGAATTCTTGGGTTCCTCGCAAGGTGAATGTATGCTCTTGGCGTTTAGCTTTAAATCGTCTTCCTACGAGAGCTAATTTGGTTCGTCATGGCGTTTCGTTATCCTCTTTGGGATGTCTATTTTGTGGGGTGGATGATGAGTCTCGGGAGCATTGTTTCCTCTCTTGTCCTATAATTAAGATCATATGGCTTAAGATTTGGAGTTGGTGGAGGTGTCCGTCGTTGTTTAATCCTTCGTTGTCGCAAACTCTTAGAGGTAATACAGGTTTCTCGACAAACAATTGGGTGGCCGAATTATTTCACGCAGTGTGCTTGACTTGTATGTGGTCAATATGGAACTGGAGAAATAAAATCCTTCATGCGCCTTCGGAGGCGGAAGCGACAACGATTCGTCACCAAGATATTTTTTCTACGGTTCAAAGGATGTCTCTCCTATGGGCTTCTCATCGGGCTTCTAAGAACCGATTTTCATGGGATAAATGGATCCAAAATCCGGGTGACTTACTTGTTGTATGAGCTTTTCTATATGGTTATTTTTTGTGTTTATTAGTGCTCCGTCTTAGAGCACGCCTCTTATGTTATCCTTTTTCTCTTTCTTGCCTTGTTGGCTTAATATATTTGCGGTTAAAAAAAAATTGAGGATTCGTAAATTTCTGTAAAGTGATACAATGATTCAAACTGGTGTATACTATATGCTCATACACTAATTGGATGTATAATTTTATAGAGAGCATTGCCAACTAGATCTAAGTCATATAATTAGTGCAACAAGCACATAACTAAAAGAGGAATCAGAATATGATCATAGAGAAGATCATGAGTGGCTAGTCAAGAGATATAAATACATGTCCAAGTACAAAGATAGCTTAAAATAATTAAAATCTCTAAAACGATAAAATATCATGTTCTCAATTAACAAAGAATGTGTGAGCACGATTGTGGAGCAATTGTGAAAAAAATGAAATACAGAAAAGATGAATAAAAATCATAGCTTGTGAAACAAGTATGGTTAGAATTCTTAACAAGACATATCTAATTAACACTTAAGAGACAACTTAAGGATTAATTTATTTGTAAAAGACGTACAAAAAATATACAGAGTTGACGAAGTCACAAAAAGTTGATAATAATATCGTTTTCATGTTCCTTATTACAGAGTATAAATATTTTGCAATATCATGTCAAACATAATGATGCCATTCAACATATTCATAATGCTTGTTCAATGCAAGTCGTTGTAGGAAAGTCGAACATAATAACTTTATAAGTTTATAACGAATATATCACCGTGAAATTTTTAGGTCATTGGATGTCATGTCACATCCTATCTCAATGTCATGGTTGACGTTATTGTAAAATAGGAAAAGAGATGTATTATTGAATGTGTTTTGTAATTACACATGCATTTATAATAAACACATAACTTTATGAACAAACTATCTTAAGTTCTTAACCCTAAACCTGATAGACCATAAGCCCTAGGCTTGGGCCTTAATTAACTTATCATCTAACAACGTCATTTGAAACAACATTGCTCTATAGAGGTACGGTGACATCTAAATCGATGCCCTCCACTCATGTCATCACCACACTAACGCAGTGTTCTCCAGTTTGATTTGGGGAAGAAAACAAAAGAAAAGAAACGAAACATAAAAAGCTTTGTGTTCTTGAGTTCTTTTAGAGGAGAAAGGAAAAGAAAGTGGGAGGAAGATTTGGCTATTTTGGAACCACAATCTTCCGCCCAGATCTGGGAAGAAGAGAGAGGAAAGAAACTGAGATTAGTTCTCTTTTGCTCTTTTCTTTTCTCTTCTTTTAATACAAATCTCAAGAACTGAGCTTAAGAATAACACAAAGTCATATTTTATCTGCACTCGTAAACAGAAACAATTAAAACATGTGCATACACACAAACACACCTAAAGCTCTAATGTCTACATGACACATGTGATGTAATTGTTCGGAAGATTCATTTTGCATTCAAATAAGTTTGACATAAGTTTAAGAATACAATAACAAAAGGTTAACTTAGCTTTGAATCAATATGAACAAAAAGTTTTACTAGACTACTAGTAGGACGTCGTGGTCTCTTGGACCCACATACCTATCTTTGACTTTAATTCGACAATTCATTTTTTGTTAGTTCATATTCTTTATGGTTACGTTTCAAATTGAAATTATTCACATAAAGTTAGTTTTACTTTGGTGAAGAAAAAAAATTAGAATAAATAAATAAAACATAGAAGAAAAGTCATTAGCAATGTGTTACTTGGCAACCACGCACGCACATGAATTCACGCTGTCTATTGCTTTTATTTTCTTGCCAAATTATTGTATTCAACGTTATAATATAATATATTAAGCTACAACGTCACTTCATTATTAAATCACTAAAACGGTACTCACGCAATACGGCGGCGGTTACACATTTAATTGTTTTTATGTTTTATAAGTAGAGATTTTCTGCTTTTACTTTTTTGTTTTTTGTTTTGTTTTCTGTTTTCAGTATTTCAGGTTTTCTGTTTTTCTTGTTTTTCAGTTTTCACTTTTTCAGTTTTTCAGTTTTTCTGTTTTTCTAGTTTTCAGTTTTTCAGTTTCTAGTTTTCCAGTATTCTGTTTTCTATTTTTCAGTTTTCAGTTTTTCTGTTTTCTGTAATTAATGTTTGAAATTATTCTTCAATCAATATTTGAAATCTTTCTATAATAAAAAATAAAAAGTCTAAATTTTAAGTCTTTCTAATTATAGAATAGTCTCAAATACATTATAATGTAGTATAAATACTGCTATAACTTAACCGTATTAACAATAACTATAACTCCTTAGGTTTATGAATGTTCGAATTAGGGTAGCGAATACCGATATTGTAAAATACTAGAACAGTATTCGCGCAATGCAGCGGCGGGTACCGTGTGTTTATATTTTGCGTTATTTGGTTACACGTTTAGTTGTCTTCATGCTTTATAAGTAGAGATATTAGAGATGGTTAAGCCAAATAATTTTAGTTTGAACAATCAACCGCTTCCTAACAAACTTCCTAACCAACTTGCTTCCTAACAAATTAAATTTGAAATCTTTCCATAATAAGCAAGAAAAAAGTCTGAATTTTAAGTCTTTCTAATTATATAATAGTTCCAAATGCATTATAATGTAGTATAGATTTCTAAGGGGTGTTTGTTTAAGATTATTTATATATGGCTTATGAGCTTTATATCTCATCAGCCTCAATTTTTCGGCTTATTTTGAGGCTTCTGTGATAAACTGATATAAGCCTACAAGTCTCAAAATAAGCCGAAAAATTGAGGTTTATAAAATATAAGCCGAAATCAAATAAGCTCATATGGCCACGTAGAAGCTTATTCAAACACCTCTTCAGAGTTTGTTCAACGGATACCCATAAGTTGTTCGTAACTGAATTCAAACTCGATAAAGTCAATGCTTCCTTTTTCAAGCAGCTAAATAAATGCCTTATCCTATTAGACAAACTCTATCACTAAACCTTTAATAACCATCAATGCATCTTTTTCGAATGTCAACCAACTGTTTCCCAACGATCTAACTTTACGAATAAGCGCTTGTTTCAGTGATTGATAGTTAGAAGTTGGAACCGAACTTATACTAACATATTAAATCAAAACACTATTTGATCGGTTAATTGAACGTGTGTTGGAAGTAAGTGATGCCATTAAGAAAATGTCACAATTGTAACACAATGTTAGACTAGAGGTAGTGGTCACACCGCTTCACATTGTACATCAGCGTCATCTTAACTTTCTATCTCAATTCACTCATAATGGTCACTACCCACTCACCTTTCATTAAATTGCTTATTTTCTACAAACACACCCTCCCCATCCCTTCCCGCCCACACACAAATCAAATAAACAATAAGAAAAACACCCCATGAGGCCCACAGATGCACATGAACCGAGTGGTGAGGATGGGTCACCACTTCCCTTCTCTTTTTCCTTATGTCGCCCGTGACAGTCTACCCAAGTGATGGGGATGGCTCGTGAGTTGGGTGGTGAAGGGTGATGCCCCACCCCTAGACTAGGTCCGATAATAATAATGTTAATGATTTACATGATAGATGTTATAAAATTAATCATTCATGGTACGCAAATAATCAATTCGAGTAGTCAGGAAAACGAGATCAAGAAATTGTTAATATATTGTGGTTAACAAATTACTTAAATGAACATTTTATTCAAGTACTTTACACATATAAACATCGCCTATAAAATTATCTAAAATGAATATCTTATATATTATCCGTTAGATCTATTACTAAATTATCTTCTAACCGTTAGATCAAGTAAAAGAAATACTAGGCGAGTTGCAGGCGAGGCAGAAAGATAAAAGGGTTTAGGCAAGCTGTAGGCGAGCTGAACACGAGGGTTTAAGCGAGGTGATGTTTCAGGCGAGGTGTAGGCGAGGTGAATTGAGTTGTTGATACGTGGGAATTGCACCAGGCTTTACCTCTCGAGGGATCTCGAGAAGCTTACAACCCCCACCAGGCAGTGTACCTGATCGTTGTAGTATAGGATAGTGACAAGTACCGGGGGATTGATCGTTCAACTCAGGAATAGTGTCGCTAGGATTAGAAAACCTAAGAACTAGGTCTAGAGGTGAGGGATGATTCTTTTTTGTATTTTTTTATATTTTATAAAAGCAATTAAAATTCTCGGGTATTGGAAGGATAGGCGGAATTAGTTGCTAGTCAACTAACCCAATAACTAAAGATGCAATCAAAATAAAATAACAAAAATGTAAATAAACTAAATTAAGATAGTGGTATAAACAATATATGGGAGAATTGTGTTTACTTAGATTTCATTACTCCCTAGATATCTTTTACAGGTTAATTACTTGTTACAGTTGCGTGGATGACGGGTTGTATTCCTTAATACCATTCATGGGGTGGCGTACTTACTTCCCCAATCCTATAAGCTCCTACTTCACTCCTATGTCGAGCCAGCTAAGAAGCTCCTAACATGGGATCACTAGAATTCGCTCATGCATTATATACAACCATAAAAACCTAGTACACATCGGTTCATGTTTCTTAAGACGTTCAAGCAAGTTACACAATGGAGATCTGCCAGTTTTCTTAAGCCTAACATTGACATCATTCATCTATTACAACTATAAACAAGCAATCAACCTATAATCAACATCTATATTTCATTACATCTAAGCAAACACATAAAAGATCTAGCCTAGCATGTTAAAATCGAGACAAGCATAAGATATATTCAAACAACACATAGACATATTGAATGAATTGAAGGAAAACTTATCTCAATTGAACATGAAGGGTTTCAAGGGGTGAAAACCCTTGAAAATACTGTTACAAACGACCTAGGGTTTATTAGGTTCGGCCCTAGAATTCTCCATACAAGTTCCTCCTTTAATGAATGAAAAATAGAAAAGTATATATAGATTTTATGAGGTGACGGCGTCAAGAGGAAAGATCTGACGCCGTCATCTCGCCGCCAATAAAGTTCTCGGACTGCCTAGATCCAAAGCTGACGCCGTCATGTATGGATCTAGGATAAACTATCAAAGAGGTCTTTTAAAGGGTTGTAACGTTAGGTGTGAAAGACTTATTTTAGACTTATTTTAATACCTTTTTCGTGATCTTCTAAAATAAGTTAACGAGATCGTTTATGGGCTCAAGGTTGTTACACCTTTGATCTAGGATTATTGGCTATGGAAAGCATGATGATAATATTGGCGGAATATTCTAATGAAAGAAACAATACTATCACAACAAGGTTTTGCCGAACTTTCTCAGTGTTATTACACTTACAGCCCCAATGCTATGTGATCAAGTATAGCACGGTTACAACCTAACAGGGATCGAAGATCCTTGAGGCTAAACAAACCTAACAACATTAGACCCCATGTCTAATGTTCATCATACCCCTCGTATGATGTTCCCACACACACTCATTTTGATGCTTTACATTTTAACACACTTGGTGTTATTGTAATTTCTAAGTACAAAGCACCTTGGTGATGTTTCACTTTGTTTCACTGTGAAACATACACATTTTGTCTAAAGGGGTGTGATCTCCTTTTATAACATAAGGAGATAAGATACAACTTGTATCTTGAGTGTTCACATTGATAAGCTTTTAGTCATCCACTTGCTTCATGATGTGTCAAGTCAATAGGATACAACTTGTATCTTGAGTGTTCAACTTGATGACTTGATAAAATATCTAGATATTATATTTTGTATGAGTCATGACTCATACAAAATAAATATCTTCTTCGATCTTATCCTTGTAGCAGCAGTGTGACTCATTGATCCAGCAGCAGACTCTAGCAGCACCTTCTTTGTGCTAGCAGTACCTTGTTTTGCTCTAGCAGTACCTTCTTTGTTCTAGCAGTATTTTGTTTTGCTCTAGAAGTACCTTCTTTGAACTGGCAGTACCTTCAAATACACTAGCAGTACCTTCTTTGAACTGGAAATACCTTCAAATACACTAGCAGTACCTTAAGAATGAACTAGCAGTACCTTCATTCTAGTATATTTTGCTTATCATTTCACAATTCTTCATGTTTCACTCTTCTTTCTTTGTATCATCAAATCTATGGAATCTATGGAATATTTAATTCCTAACATTAGGTGTAGGGATATGGAATACACGGTTTTGTTGGATAAAGGCAATCTTTACTGGTGACGAGCTAATTATCTTGGTTAAGTACATGTACAATATGGCGTTGCTAAGCCAAGACTAGACTCGACTTAAGCTAATAAATCAAAAATAACAAGAACATAAAAGAAACATAGAATGAAACGGGATGGTAGTCCGTAGGTTTTTCTCTTTTTTTTTTTTTTTTTTTTTTTTTTTTTTTTTTTTTTTGTGCATACACACTTACCCTACCATCCAAAATAATACATCATAGGGAATGTACATTTCCCTTACACTTGAATCTTTACATATTTTATAATAAACTAATCTAATGACTCAAATCAAGATAATTAAAACACTTGGAGTACTTTTAAGATTAACGTACATATGGGGGTAATAATATGATGTTCTTCCCCATTACTCCATAATATAAGTACTTTACCCATGAGTCTCAATCGTCCCAAAACAATATGTACAAGGATATGACTCGACTTAGCAACCATGTAATCAATTAGATAATTAACTAAGGGTTTAAACATGAAACAATAATGCACTAAAGATGAGTGCATACACGGAAGGCTAAGGCGATTTGGGTGTACATTTAAGTGGGGTGTAACAAATTATTCCTTTAAGTAAGATGCTTAAAGTTAGAAATGAAAAGATAGGCTCGGAGGGTGTACTAGGGGTTTCGTGTACGAAAAATGAGTACAACGCTAAGGTGTGGGAAAAATTAGTTGACTTAACTAGCCAAGTAATATGACTTAAATGGTCAAGTAATTATGATACGGGTTTAACACAAGGGTGATCATAATGCCTCTTATCATGTAGTAAATCCTACCACACGAATGTAGTCTCACTAGCGGTCTCGGGATGCATCACTAATGCAAGTTCTAGAATCTAAATGCTACCGGTACACACATAAGCACTAATAATGAGTGCTTCTCCTATCAAATCTAAAGGCGAACCTCACATATTTGGGTGGAAAATTTTTTAAGTGGTACGGTTTTGTGCTAGTCATACAACCTCCTATCCATGAGACGCTTGCTAAGGCTAAAGTTTCACTCCTAAATGTTGTAAAAAATTTTAAATTTTGCGCTAAAATTACACTAACAAGTATTTCTCATAGTTTTATTACACATCTACCATCAAACAAACAAACTCAAGCGAAAGTGTATACTATAAGGTATCATCATTTTACCCTCCCCTTACACTTAGGATGAACATTGTCCCCAATGTTCAATTAACGATTGTAAAAGTAAAACAGGTAAAAGAATGAAGTCAAATACTCCCCTGATTCGCTCGGTATGGATAGTATGGTAACAAGGTTAGATCTTCCTCCAAGAAAATGAACAATCAAAGCTTCCCTTCCAGAATATAAATCATCTTCTTGTCAAACATAACCTGTTAAACCTGAGAAAACAAACAAGGCAGCCTCGCGTAAAATCGGCGGCAATCTATATATACTAATAAGTCCTAGAAAACAATGTAAGATATAATGCTTGCGGAATGATGTTTACAGATTTTCTGGAGATTATAAAACTAAAGATTCAACAAAAACTTTAAGACTCCGTTAGAAAAACAAAACTGGTAAAATTTCCAGATTTTTACACGTGACGCCGTCAGGAATTTCTTCCTGACGCCGTCAGAAGTGGCCTGCAGAAATTCTTATGTTAAGTTTTGGGAAAATTTCTGGAAAAACTTTGTCCTACTTCCTGGAAAATCCTGCAAAACATCATTATGACTCGATACAAGCATTTGACTCTAACAAATACGAATATACATGTTCACTTAATATTGTGGAGAATCATGATCAATTTTTGTTTCTTAAAAACATATTTGGGGTTTCCCCTTACACTTATCTTTTGCGAAATACCTTTGGATGAAGTTAAGACTAAGCCAAACAACAAAATAAAGTATTTTCACCATTTTACTCTTGAAACATGATCTACCAACAATAAAAATAAACCATGCATACGGAAACAAATAACAGTCAAACAAAATAAAAATCACACAAAACATGGGTTGCCTCCCAAGAAGCACTTTTCTTTATTTACGAGTCTTGTAGCTAGACTCAAGGGCATGGGTCACTACGAGACCTCATCTTTCGAGATGATGTACCCCATATAGTTGCGATCATTACTATCGTGGTGGTGGTGTTTCAATCTATCGATACTTGCAATCACCTCTCCTCCCCCTTTACTTCTTAAGTTAGCCATCCCATCTTGGCTTATGCCCTCAATTGTGAAAGGCCCATACCACCAGGGACTCGGTTTATCGGGAGGTATTGTTACCTCCGAGTGTCTTAAGAGTACTAGGTCCCCTTTCACGAATGGCGCATGATTCTTCGTGGGTTGACTATGTTCAAAATCGACATGAACCTTGTTGCTTTTGCTTCTTCTCCCTTCATGTTTAGTTTCTTTGTAACTTTTAATTCTTGCCTCCCATGCAAGTATCTTCTCTTGAACACGAATAGGCGATGTGTCAATGTTGTTTTTGAGCCCATTCCTCATCAAACTTTCTTGTGCATATCGCGGGGTCATGGGAAAGCTAATCTTTCTTTTTCCTGATTTAAGCTCAATTTTCCTATTTTCATACTTAATGACCGCTCTTGTGGTGGTAAGGAATGGTGCCCCAAGGATTATTGGCATGCATCCACCTTCCTTATCATCGATGACCATGAAATCAACGGGATACATGAATCCTGCGACATTGACCAACACATCTTCTGCGATTCCCAGGGGGTACACGTAAGAGTGTCCGGCGAAGGATAGCCTAACACGAGTGGTGGCTGGAATTTTTGACGTTAGTTGGGTGTAGATAGTTAGGGGCATAAGATTTACTTCCGATCCTTGGTCGGCGAAAGCGTTTAGATATTTCAAATTCCCGATGTTGGCCGGTATCTCAAAGTTCCCACACGCCATCTGCTTAGTAGCCACTTTTTGTACCAGTAGCTTTTCAAATACTGGTCCCCCAGGTAATGTATCATACTCATCTTTTCCCTCTTCTTCCTTCTCCGAACCCTGTTTGGAGAATTGGTTACGCCCGTCACCCTTTACCCAATTTGTTATAGTGTTTTTGTTTATATCATGTTTCAGGTAGTAACACAAGGATTGGGATTTTGGCGGTTCTTCTGTGGTTTGTTCACTAGGGGTTTCAACTTTCTCATTATCCGTATGGACAATTGTGACGGAATTAACAAACCGGGTAGTGGGGGTGACGCTTTCTTTCCTTAGTAATATCCTTTCAGGGGTTTTCTGGTTTGCATACTCCTCTACTAGGCTCATTACCTCATTCATTTTCTCTTGCATCTCCTCCTTTTGTTTATAAACTGCTTCCTCGAATCTAGCAAGCCGTTCAGAATGGGTCGCCATATATTCTCTCATTTGAGCTTCAAATTCCGGGCTAAGTTGTTCAGGAGGAGAATGGGGTGGGGCATAGTTTTGAAAGGTCTCAACATTCTCTCTAGAAGGTGACTCTGATAATGGTGTTGGAATTGTTTTCGAGACAGAATTGACAGCAGCCCGTCTAGGACTTAAGGGTCTCTTTTGCCTTTCCTCAAAATAGTCAACTTTTGCCTCAAGTTTGCAAAGGAGTTCATCAGAGATTTGATTAGTCCCTCCAGGTGTCGAGATTGAGTTGATGGCCGCTTTATAGTGTGATTAAACTCCCATAACTCTTGATTGTCGGTGGCAAGCTCGTCAATGATTGCCCAAGACTCCTCGGCGTTCTTATCACGCAATCTACCTCCTGCGGCTCTATCGATGGTACGTTTAGTGTGATAGTTGACATGGTCATAGAAGATCTGAACTAATAACCAAAGATTTATACCATGATGAGGGACTTTGTGGAGTAGACCCATGAAACGAGCCCATGCTTCGTAGAAAGTTTCACCCTGATGTTGTTCAAACATCAAGATGTCATTTATAAGCATCGAAGTCTTCCCCGGTGGGAAGAATTGGGCAAGGAAACGAGTGGTGAGATCATCCCATGAAGTGATGGATCCCGTGGGGAAACGTTCAAGCCATTGACTAGCTTGATCACGTAGAGAGAATTGGAATAGGCGTAATCGGGTCGTCTCTCTAGTTGCAACATCTAGGTCTATGGAATCTACGATTTTAAGGAAGTCCTTGAGATGTTGATTTGGATCTTCGGAACGAAGTCCATGGAATGCACATCCGCTTTGCACCAACCGGATGGTGTCGGATCGCAAGGGAGACACATTGGCTCCTTGGGTGAGCTCAATGGTGTTTCGGTAGCCTTGGTGGCTAGGACGGGAATACTCTCCTAGGGTTCGGGGCCTAAGAGGTTGGTTTGCTAGTGGTGGGTTTTGTGGGTGGTTTCGAATTGGTGGGTTGATGGGTTCAAAGATATTACCATCTTCCATGATGTCGGATGGTAAAAATTACGAACAAAGACACGAAGAAATAAGATAGACTACAGAGAACCTAAAAATAAAAATAAAATCTTACTAGAAAGGAATCTAGCAAGTAGACCTAATAAAAAGAAATCCTAACCTAGACAATAACTATTCCCCGGGCTGCGGTGCCAAAAACTTGATGCGTGGGAATTGCACCAGGCTTTACCTCTCGAGGGATCTCGAGAAGCTTACAACCCCTACCAGGCAGTGTACCTGGTCTTTGTAGTATAGTATAGTGACAAGTGCCGGGGGATTGATCGTTCAACTCAGGAATAGTGTCGCTAGGATTAGAAAACCTAAGAACTAGGTCTAGAGGTGAGGGATGATTCTTTTTGTATTTTTATATTTTATGAAAAGCAATTTAAAATCTCGGGTTTTGGAAGGATAGGCGGAATTAGTTGCTAGTCAACTAACCCAATAACTAAGATGCAATCAAAATAAAATAACAAAAATGAAAATAAACTAAATTAAGCTAATGTGGAGTGAACAATATATGGGAGAATTGTGTTTACTTAGATTTCACTACTCCCTAGATATCTTTTACAAGTTAATTACTTGTTACAGTTACGTGGATGACGGGTTGTATTCCTTAATACCATTCATGGGGTGGCGTACTTACTTCCCCAATCCTATAAGCTCCTACTTCACTCCTATGTTGAGCCGGCTAAGAAGCTCCTAACATGGGATCACTAGAATTCACTCATGCATTAAATACAACCAATAAAACCTAGTACACATCGGTTCATGTTTCTTAAGACGTTCAAGCAAGTTACACAATGGAGATCTGCTAGTTTTGTTGGAACCATAGTTTTACTATTTTATCAAGTCTCGGTCATTTGTAATAATAGGTTGCTTAAGTTATTATTTGTTTACATTTATGTTATTGTTTCTAGTTTACAAGGCTTAAGTCATATGATCCATGGGCCCTAAAAGCCCACGAAATGATGAGTGGAAGGAGAGGGTGTGTTGCCCTAGCTCCTTCCCTATAAATAGTAAGCTTAGGCCTCTTGTAAACTTGGTTGGTTATTTGAAAACATTAAGGAAACTCTTGCATTTCATTTTCTCAAATTTCTCATAATCATCCCACTCTCATTCTCATCTCATTTCTTACATAATCATACTTGTGTTTACAAAATGGTGACCTAACAAGTGGTATCATTCGCTAGAGGAAGGTGTAGTTCTTGTTTTCATTGATTTCTTTCTTTCAAATTCGTTTTTTTTGTTATATATCGAGTTTTTATTGTGAAATTTTAAACTTTTGCTTTGTTTCTTGGTTTTTCTCACATCTTTGCTTACAAACTTGTGTTTAAAATCAAAACAAACAATAAAGTTCTAAACTTTTACAACAAAAATCGATTTCTTAGTACTTGTACCTTTATCGAGATCTTTTCAAGTATAAAATTTTTCATAAAGTTTTCTACTTTACTTAAGATTTACACATTTTATACACAAAAGTACAAGTATCTTGAAAGAAAAACGAATTTAAGGATTGCTTTCTTTGGAAAACAAAACCTACATATTATCGAGATCTTCATCAAGTACACTCCCTCGTCTTCGTTTGTGTGAACTCGGTATTTTCTTTCTTGTATAAGAAAGTTAAGTACTTCGACTTTTGGGAAAGTTTTCGAAATTGTATAATTTTGAAAACTAAGTTTCGCAATTTTTTCGAAAATTATCGAGAAAATTGTTAAGTATCGAAATCTATTTTTCGATAAACTTGCTTAAGTATCGAAATAATATTTCTCGATAACACTTGAAAATTTTCGAAATCTTTTCTCGAAATTTTTTGCCAAAGTTCTCGATAATCTTTTGCCAAAGTTCTCGATAATTTTTTGCCAAAGTTCTCGATAATCTTTTGCCAAAGTTCTCGATAATCTTTTGCCAAAGTTCTCGATAATCTTTTGCCAATTTCTCGATAAGTTGCCAAGTTGGGATACGTTTCTCGATAATTGGTTAAATCTACACTTTCCACAAGATCCATTTCTACACAAGTGTTCGAAGATGTCTCAGCCACCGAATCACTACTTTCCTCATGTTCAACAACAAACATCTCAGCAACAACAACCTCAGCAGTATCAACAACAACATTACCTTCCGCACACAATGAATCAACAACCTCCTAAATACAATCCACAACAACAATACCTTATGATGCAACAACAGCTCATTCCTCAACAACTACCATATCAAGTGCCACAACAAACCACTCAGTTTTCCTCCAAACAACCTCACTGGTTTGACAGAATGTGTGAAGTTATTACAACTCAACAATCCCGACATGAGGCAGGATCACTTGAAACACCTCCAATGCTTACACCTGGTAATTATGTGCAATGGTCAAGTCGATTCCTACGATTTCTTGAACTCAAGAAACCTCATGGGCCATTCTTGAAACAAGTGATACTTGAAGGACCATTTGAGTGGCCAACACGATTTGAAGCTGGTGATCCTAATGCAGATCCTCCACGTCCTCCTGGTGATAGACCCCTTCCAGAAACTGCACTCACTGAAGAACAGAAACTACATCGTGAAGCTGATCAGTATGCAATGGCTTATATACTTCAAGGTATACCCAATCCGATCTATCGCAGTGTCGATGCTCAGAAAACAGCCAAAGCTATGTGGGAACACGTTCATCTCCTAATGGAAGGAACTCAATTGAACAAAGATGACATGGAATCCAAGCTTTACATGGAATACACTGACATCACAATTGAACCTGGAGAGTCACTTGAATCCTACTATCATCGTTTCACAAATGTGGTTAATGATCTGGAACGTCACAAAATCACTGTACCAAGGATCGCTGTGAACTCCAAATTTGTGGGTAGTCTTGGCCCTGATTGGCATAAATATGTGACATTTGTTCGTCAAACAAAGAATCTTCATGATGCTCCATATGGGTTGTTGTATGATTTTCTGAAACACCATGAACCTGAAGTGGAAAAAGATCGAGCTCTACGAGGAGGATACACACCAACAACAACACCAAATTCATTGGCTCTCGTAGCTCAATCTCCCTATGCTCCACCACCAATGTCTAATCATGCATATGTTCAAGAGCAGAACTACTTCAGTTATCCACAATCTTCCACCTCGAACCAAATGGTCCCTTATGATTCATCTCCACATGATTCTTCTACTCTACTTGTTTCATCAAACAACAATGATGCTGTGTACTACTCCAACTCCAATGATGATGACGATGATGACTTTAATACGTTGAATCAGGGACTTGCTCTTATTGCTCGTGCATTCAGCAAATTCTCCAACAAAACAAACAACCGTCAACGTTCATCTTCAAACACAAGAAATCAAGCTGTTGTTAATGATGGAAGAGTGGAAATTCAGAATCGTAGCTATGGTCGATCTGGTTCAGGAAGTTCTTCTGGAAACTATGGGAATGGTCAGAGGTTTAGTAACAATACCGGGTTCAGAAACAACTCAGCATCTCCTCAACAAAGGTCTGACTCAGTTGCTACAAGGAACTCCAGCTCAGGGAATGCAGTTTGGTGCTACAATTGCAATGAACAAGGTCATATAGCTATAGCATGTCCCAAACCGAGAACTCGGGGTAGTAAGTTTCACAAGCAGGCATTACTCATGGCTCTTCAAGATGAAAAGGATGGACATTTCCCTGAACAAGACAACAACTTCATGGCAAATGTACACAATGATGATGACATGGAAGATCTGGAAGCTAATGCAGCTGTGATGCTTATGGCCAACATGCAGGAATTTAAGCTCAATGATTCAGGTCCAGTGTATGACACTGACGGCTTGTCTCAGGTACATGACCTTAATGCATGCTTTATTAATGAAATAGTCTCACCTTCTGCTTCTGAATCAGATACGGCGCAAGTTGTTCCATCTATATCATCTTCATCCTCTCAAAAAGATGAACAAATAAGCACAGTTGTCATATTTGATGATGACACAGTTGTTTCATTTGATGATCCAATTGAGAATGATGAACATGATAATTTAGAACAACATGAACCATCATTTGATCCAGACCCTGACCTCATATTGTTATCTAAACAACTGGATGCTCAACAATTGCAAATACTCAAATGCAACGAGAAAAACAAAGTTTTAAAAGAACAAAATGCGTCATTTGCAAGAGACATTGAGTGTTATAAAATTCAGCTTTCAAATCAAGATGAAAAGATTAAACACACTAAAAGTTTTGAAAAAGCTTTTCAAGATTCTTACAACAAAGAACAAGATCTTCAACGCAAAATACAAGATTTAATTGAGTCACATGGAAAGTTGATTTCGAAACTTGAAAGTGAGAAGGGTGAATTGCAAAAACAAGTTGAATGTCTTCAAACTGAACTTTCAAAAACAGAAACAAAATTGTCAAGTTGTCAAAAAGATTTTCATGAACATAAAATACGGAAAAGGAAGTACATAGACAACTTACTCGGTGATATTGTTGATCTTGAAAAACAACTCAAAGAATTTCGTCACATTGTTTACAAACACGGGAACTCTGTCACAACAATTCAGAAATTTACTTTAAAACCGAAACCCAATTGCGGTTATGCACTTGGTGATTACAATTCAATGTTTCTACACACGGCATTCAAAGAAATTCCTAAGATTTACAGTATGGATTATTTTCTTGATAATACGGTTGTGCGTGCTGTTGTTTTTGATACTGAGGAAGAAGAAGAACTTGAAGATGAGAGTCGATCTAAAATGAGTCAAGTTCAATATTGGACACCATATGACTATTCAAAAGCTCCTCCACTTTCAAAATCTTTTGTCACTCAAAAGGAATTACCTGAGAAATCATGGTTTATCGAAGAGTCATATGTTTCATCTCACAATGCAGCTCCTGTCCCACCTGTAGCACAAATAAATGGTCCTTTACCATCATCCGGTGAACTTACACGTTTACCAAAATGTCGTGTCTTAAATTATTTTAAAACCTTTATGGAAGACATTGATATTTTGGAGGAAACAATTGAACGCAATTCAGAAATAAAAATTGAAACTTTTCAATCCGCTTACGAGCGAGAAAAGAGAGATATTTTTCAAAAACAAATGAAACCAATTGTTCAACACCTTCGTCTATGTGCTACACGTTGGGATCAGGAACTTCAAAAGGAGGTCAAAAATATGATAAATGTTTTTGATACTGCTGAAAATGAGATTATGGTCCAAAAACTACAAACTAAAGTTTTCAAAAATGATGCCGATCGACTCTTGGAACAAGTTCTCTGTGCTGATATTTTGTCTGTTATCATGAATGATCTTTATAATTCTGGTACTTCTATGCTTAAGCATGATCATTGTGTTGATAATATCTTGTTGAATGAGGAAATTGAGACACTTAAACTGGAAAATGAAAAGTTGAGAATTAAAAATGATGATGTGACAAAACAATTTTCAAAAGAAATTTGTCAATTCAATCAAAGGCTTGAATGGTGTCAAGCTAAAAGTCTTGAAAGGGAATTGAAGTTTCAAAGTCAAAATGTTTCAAACTCTTGTCAAATTTGCAAAAACAACGAGTCTTTAAAAGGTCGATGTTTCAAATACGAGAAAGAAATTGCGGATTTAAAAATTGAAAACGCCGAATGGCAACAAAACCGCGACGACATCAAATATTGCAATGGTTTACTTGAGTCTGAAATTCAGGACAAAAATCACATCATCATTGATTTGAAAGAGAAAGTTAAGCTACTTCAAAAAGGAAAAATGGTTGACACCACGGTGATAGCACCAGGAATGTATCAAATAAACAAAACTGATAAAGGAAAAGTTGTTCAAAACACTAATGTTGATACCTCCACTTCTACAGGACTAGTCTCCACTTCTAGCGTTAGCAGACCCAAGCGAAAAA
The DNA here is from genome assembly GCA_030686995.1 of Artemisia argyi. NCBI lineage: Eukaryota > Viridiplantae > Streptophyta > Magnoliopsida > Asterales > Asteraceae > Artemisia > Artemisia argyi. The sequence goes on along the minus strand of CM060681.1, from coordinate 20,175,937 downwards.
GTAAAAAGAAGAATAGGATCTTGCAACGTAAGAGAGGACACCTAGAAGCTCAGGAAGTAGAAGACCAACTTAGGACTTTGAATAAAACTCATGTTGCATCCGATTTAGATTCTAATCTGGCAAATTGTAATCAAAATCTAAATGTAACGAATGATGAACCTTTGAATGTTTTGAATATTAATGCATCTTGTGTATTTTGTCGTAAAAGCGTATCATCTGGTGATCATACAAAATGTTTAGCTAATTCTCTTCTCAATCGTCATAAGAAACGTAGGACACGCATTCCTTTTAGGCCCACTAATGCCTCTAAGTCTAACTTAGGAAAGCCGTCTTCTACGGTTTCTAATGATGTCCCAGTTACCCCCATAGGTGCCAAGAACAAATCTAGGACTGAGCCAACTACTAGTGCATTTAACATTAAGAAAGCAAAAACTAGTTGGAACTGGCAACGTTGGTTACAATACAAACCAGATTTTAAATGGATTCCTAAATTGTTAATTACATGTGTTACTAACCAACAGGAACCCGCATTGTCTTTGGGTTCCACCCTTACTTCTGTTCCACCCGTGTCTTCTTCTGGTGATGCAGGTGGTACAGATTGTTCTCTGGATTGTTGATAGCGGATGCACCCGACATATGACAAGCAATCTCAAACTGCTACACAACTTTGTCTCAAAGTTTATAGGAACTGTCAGATTCGGGAATGATCATTACGCTCTTATAATGGGATATGGTGACTACATCAGCGGTAACATTGAAATTAGTCGTGTTTACTATGTGGAAGGCCTTGGACACAACCTGTTCTCTGTTGGTCAATACTGTGATGGGGATCTAGAAGTTGCATTTCGTGAGAAAACTTGCTTTGTTCGCGACCTACAAGGAAACGATCTAATGTCTGGCTCACGCGGCTCCAATCTTTATACAATATCAATGTCAGATATGATTGCAACATCTCCGATATGTCTTCTCTCCAAAGCAGAGTCAACTAAATCTTGGTTATGGCACAAACGTCTTTCTCACTTGAATTTCAGAACCATGACTGACCTTGCTCGTTATAAACTTGTCGATGGATTTCCAAGATTCCGTTTCACCAAAGATCACTTATGTCCAGCCTGTGAACAAGGAAAAGTACTCGTGCTCATTTTCCGTCTAAACCTGAGCAAAGTACGAATCATGTTTTACAACTGCTTCATATGGATTTGTGTGGACCGATGCGTGTTCAAAGTATCAACGGTAAACGGTACATACTCGTAATTGTGGATGACTTCTCCAGATGGACTTGGGTTTATTTTCTACGAAGTAAAGATCAAGCTCCTTCGATGATCATCACCTTTCTCACCAAAATTCAAGTTCAGCTTCGAAACACAGTACGAATCGTCAGAACTGACAATGGTACTGAATTCAAGAATCAGACACTTCGGTCTTACTATGAGAAAGTGGGAATTGAACATCAAACGTCTATACCTAGAAGCCCAGAACAGAATGGTGTGGTTGAAAGACGCAACAGGACGTTAGTGGAAGCTGCTAGAACTATGTTGATTAATGCTCAATTACCAGATTACTTATGGGCAGAAGCTGTTTCAACCGCATGTTATACTCAAAACCGTTGCATGATCACAAAACGCCATCGCAAAACACCTTATCAAATTGTTCACAAAAGGAAACCGAACATCGATTACTTTCATGTATTTGGAGCACTTTGCTATCCGAAAAATGATCGTGATGATTTAGGTAAACTCAAAGCTAAGGCTGACATCGGAGTGTTCGTTGGATATTGTGAAAATTCCAAAGGTTTTCGGATATGGAATCGTCGTACAAGAGAAATTCAAGAAACCATTCACGCTAATTTCGATGAACTCACCCAAATGGCTTCTGAGCAACACAGCTTAGGACCCGAATTTAACCGTCTCAACTCTCCGGCATCTTCAGCTGAACCTTTACCACTTAACCGCAAAGAATTAGAAACCTTGTTTGCTCCACTATTTGATGACACGATTGAATATCGTCCTACTGAGGTCTCACCAAATTAACCGCAAAGAATTAGAAACCTTGTTTGCTCCACTATTTACCACTTAACCGCAAAGAATTAACTGTGGTATGAGTTAATTCTTGATGGGGTTTTGTTAGTTTACTTGTTTCCATTAATTACTCATCAGTTGTTACCTCAATCCATCATGTTTGTGTGGTTCTCGATCTCAAAGGATTGGGTCGAAGTGGGTTGATTGTGAATCTGTGATTATTTGGTTGTGTTTATTGGTGGGATTTGTGTCTTTGGTCTCTAATGTGCATATTCTATCTAGCTAGGATGTTTCTCATTGTTCTTTCATGTATCTCGAAATGCTTGTTCATGAGTTAATATCGAAATCTTTGTGTTTGCCTAAGATACGCTTAATCTAACTTGGTGACAGGCCAATTTCAGTGGTTACGTGATTTGTGAAGTATATGAAGGTGTAATCTCACGAGAATTCGACTATATTCTTGTATAAGAATATTTTCGAGAAAATTGAGTGTTATCGAAATCTTTGAAAATTATCGAGAAACTCAAAGTTCTCGATATACTGATGTTTCTCGATATTTTGAGAAAATTTTCTCGATAAACTTTTCATTTATCGAAATCGTTCGGGTAACCCCATTTTTCGAAATCTTTAATTTCTCGATAATGTTTTCGATAAATGATAATTTTTTCTCGATAAAGTTTTTCGATAAAGTTTTTTTTCGACAAAATGTTTTCGATAATGATTTTTCGATAATTATCAATGTTTTTCTCGATAAACTTTCTCGATAATGTTTCTCGAGATGTCACTTTCTCGATGAAATGTCAGTTATCGAAATCTTTCAAAACTTAAACTTTCTCGATAACATCAGTTTCTCGATAGGTTGTTTATAGAATTGATTGATAAGTTGTTTCTCGATAAGTATGGTTCATTAGTGTTGAGTAATGTGATGTAATGTGAATTGTACTTGTCATGTTATGCTTATTTACCATATGCATTATTTGACTCAGTCTTAAATGACGCATTTGTGCTTAATTGTTTAAGTAGATATCTGTATCCAATATCTAAACTGTGCTAATTCATAACACATTTTGGATGTTTGATTTATGGTGATACTTTTCAGAAAAACATGGCTGAACACACTGAGAACGTCGCAGAACAACCTCTTCCATTACTCACCTTGGATGACATCACTCCCGAGAACTACAATGTCACAATTGGCAACAACAATCCCAGAGTCGATTTCAATAAGTTGAATATCACAGAGAAATCATGCAAGATTGTGAAAGATATCCTACTGGCACATCCATGCAAACCACTTCTCACCTGCTCTACTTCAGTTCCACTGTTCTATCTTCATCAGTTCTGGCTTACTGCTCAGACCAACTTGGATAATGAGTCTTTCACTGTTACCTTAGATAGCCAAGATTACTCTGTAGATCATGACGTTCTTCGAACAGCTCTTCTCATGCCACAAACTGACAACGAATTTGCTCCGATACTACCTGAGCTGGAACTTCTTGACTTCTTCATTGAATTAGGATATGAGGTTGATGATGATGAACCTCTAATCAAGCTTTCCAAATTCAATGTCAAGTATATACCTCAGCCTTGGAGAACATTCTGTTTGTTGGTTGTCAGATCTATATCTGGAAGGAAAAGTGGTCATGAACATCCAAGGCTCGAACACCTGCAAACATTCTGGGGAATGGTGACTCTGACACCAATTGACTTTGCAGTTCCTATCATGAATGATATCATCTACAGTATTCAGACCGACCGTGTGAAGACTATGATACCATTCACCAGATTCACCAAGCTTATCATTGAACATCTCTGCAAAAGTTCTCCAGAATTCATCAAGAGGATGGCTGATCCTAATGAGCCGAAGCACCTCTTCGAGGACGACTTCCCCACATTATTCATCAAATCAACCACTTCCGCTACCAAGAGCAAAGGTATGAGGATTCCCGAATACCTTCTGAATGACAACATTAAGAATAGGGCAAACTTCAAGTTGTATGATCTGGCTTACAAAGGGGAACTGGAAGAAGCAACTACAAAGACTCGTAGCAAAGGAAGTGTAAAGTCTGGGAGTACCACGAGCACCACTGGATCACCGCATACAAGATCTAAGTCTGCTTCAATGGCAAAACCCAAGACTACTACCACACCTAAACCTACATCCAAACCTAAACCTGCTTCCAAACCAAAGAAGAAGGCAACTCCTGAGTACTTTATTCGGGATGAACCTACTCCTCCACCTTCTGACACCGAGTCTGAGTTCGATACAGAATCTGACGAAGAAGAACCAGACTATGAACTGAGATACAGAGCACCTGATGAAGGATTTCCAGCAACAGAGATTGCAGTACAACAAAGTCTGGAAACTTATGAAGAAGAGACAAGGAGAAGAAAAGGTGTCACTATCAATGAGCCGAATGATGATGAAGACGAACCAATCGCTGAACCATTGGTCGATAAACGTAAACTCAAAAGTATAGTTGTCGACACTAGAGATGAAGAAAAGCGGCTTAGGAAAGAACAGAGGAAAGCAAGCCTTGAAAGCCGACTTCTATCACATCCTCCAACACCACCACCTATTGATCAGTCAGAACATGTAGGGGCTACAAGCAGTATGGTTCCTCCAACAACGTCAGAATCAGCTCCACAACCTGATGACAACGTTAAGGATTCTGACAAGACTGAAGACGTCCACATGACTGAGACTGCTACTTTAGAGGAGAATGTTGGCGGTCAAGAGAACTTAGCTACGGATCAGGAACATGAATATCTTATTACTCCAGAGTTTCTTGCACGAGAAGCAGAGGAAGCAGAGGAACGTCGTCGAAAGGAAAACGAAGAGAAGAACGCGTTCGACACCAACATGTTTCTTAAGTCATCTTCTCAGCAGACGTCCTCAGCACAACCTCCACCTCCTCAAGACTCTCCGCCAAAGGATCCAACTCCTCCTGCTTCTTCTTCAGACTCTCACAACGAGTCTTCGTCCGAATCATCACCAGAGCACTCATCACCCACACCATCTGAAACCGCATCTAAACAGCATTCGATCAATGAACCAAAACAACAAGTTGATCTTCAGGAGCAAGTGAACAAACTCACCGACATGGTTACCAAACTGACTAAACAAGTTGAGGAATTCCAGGATTCTACGCAGCTGATTGACAAGTTCTTGAAATCTGATTACGAAGGTTTTATCAGAACTGCAACACATGATTTTCTCACTGATAATCTGGTTGAGATGATTACTCCTGAAGTTGCAAACCTTCTCAAACCAATCAATGACAACTTGGATCACAGAATTAGAAGTGTTACGAAGAAAATGTTGTCTACTACACCCTTCACGCTTCACACCGCAAAATCTTCTACTGTGGCTCCAACCGTCCAAGAATTGTCTCTCAATGACATGCTTGTCAAAATCTTCGACAACCTTGCCACCAATACCACACAGACAGCTGAAGAAAAAGGCCTGTATGATGCTATGGTAGCTTATATGTCAAAAGAGTCATGCAAAGATGCTGCTGGATCCCGAAAGAGGACAAGAAAAGATGACGATCCTGACCCAAACTCCAAAGGCAAGAAACCTAAGTCGGGAACAGGTCCCTCATCCTCTCTACAACCACAGAAGGACTCCACTCCTCCTGGAACTCAACAACAACCCTCTGCTACTGGTGAAGGTCAAACCGAAGATGAAGAAATGTTCATGGAACAAACTGATGACTTCCAAGATCAACTTGACACCGATTACTGTGCTCCACCTACTCATGATTCTCATGCTGGTCCATCATCACCGTCCAAAGCCAAAGACAAAGATGCTACAGCCAAGTCTAAGAAATCAAAGAAGAAAACACGTCATTCATGGCTCGACAATGATGACAATCCTCAGAATGATTGGCTTACAGAAATGGTCCAAGCTCAACCTCCTCTGGAAGAAGAAGAACCTCTTCCTGGTAACACTCTTCAGTTCACCCAGGTAATTATGAAGGATCTTCACATCAACAAACTCACAAAGGCGGAGCTTAGGAGAATCAATAGGGATGCACAAGAATTCCTCAAGAAAAGATCTGGAAACAAAGTCGAATACGAATATCACATGCAGAATATAGCTAGTGCAATGTCTGCCGACTTTGACTGGTTAAATCCTGAAGTGAATATCGATCTAAGTTCCAAGAATCATGAAAAACCTTACTTCACCGACTGGACCAAACCATTACCGTTGAAAGGATTTCCTGACAAACCGAAGATACCTTACAGCTTCTTCTTCAACAAAGATCTTCGTAACATCCAACTCACTCAAGAGATATCCAAGAAGAAATATGCTTCCTCACTCACAATCTCAGTACCAGCCGCTAGATACGAAATTCCAGCCATTGAAGAAACCACCCGTATTTTCAGCAACTCCATCGTTGCTTACGACAGAGATGCTCTACATGGAATTCAACATTGGCCAGATCGTCGTCGACTCGGCTATACCAGCAGATTAGGAGAAACATCATTGGAAAATGTGAAGCAGAAATCAAAGATCATCGCTATCTTGGAGATTCAGCAGTCGAAACGGTTTAACTACTTATTCATGCGTGAAATTGTTGTTAAACGACAAGATGAAAAGAAGTACAAGTTCTCCGAAGCAGACTTTCCCAACCTTTATCTCAATGACATAGAAGATATGTATCTTGAAAAGGTTCAGAGTAGAATGCGCGGATTCGATAGAGACGTTCAGTACAACTTCATGGCATCGTTACTTCTTTACATCCGACGACTGATTGTTCAAGAAAGAGTGGAAGATCTTCAGCTTGGAGTGGAAAGTTACCAACAAAAGATCAATTTGACAAAGCCACAATTCTACTTTGATGGTCTTTATGAAACACCACAGTTTACTCTCATCCAAGAACCGTTTGGTTTCACCTACATCAACAGCAAAAAGCTACAAAGCTTCATGAGGTTCGATGAGGTACATAAATTCTGTGATGTTACACTCAAGTTTGTTCGTGATGGGCTTGTCATAAGGTTGAATGATGATCGACGTAAGTTAGCTAAGGGGGAACAACCTAGATGGAAATCCAGCTCCAGAAGACAAGTTCGTAACTTTGTCTTAAAGATTGAAGAACGGTTATTTCGACGGGAACAGATCAGACGACTGGAAAGCTACATCGGTGCCAGACCATCATTTCCTGTCAGAAACTTTGAAAGACCAGAACCTCAGTTCACTAACTTCAATGCTCCACTTCCTGACGATGAATAACTTGGTACATTTGGTCATATTTTTTCAATATCAACTGTTTCATTGATTGAATCATTTTTTCCATTATGGCTTGTGCACACATAACAGTGTACAACCCGATCTTGTAATGAAAGGACCCTGAGGTACGCATCAGTGCCTCAATCCTCACATAAGGAGCGAAGGCTTCTTACTTTTGAGTAGAATTAATCAAACATTTCTGATTTTTCATAATTCTGCTCAAAAGGACAAGTATTTCACCTCAATAAGACCTAATCACTTGTTGAGGGGGAGCACTTATCAAAACTAAAATACTTTGCTCTAAATCATAAAGTTCTTGATGAATCTCCCCGTAAGACTCAAAAAGCATATTTTAATCAAATGCTTGTCAAAAACAACATCTTATATGCTATTTTTGAGGGGGAGAAAGGAAAGTGATTAAAATATGAAAGTTAAACGTTGCTGTAATGTTTAATCTCATGCGAGCTAGACTCAGATTCACCCAGGAATTGACGAGATAACACAAGTTAGTAACATCGAAAGGACTTATCCTCGACGGGTAATAACATCAAGTTAGTTACTAGAGCTAGTTGTCACCTAAAAGCTGACAATGTATCTCTTTAACTAACCACGTAAGCGTGTCTCGAAAAGGATTAGTCTTAGTAGAAATGTACCATCTCGAGAAACTTTCTGAGAACTTGACCAGGCCGGGTAATAACTTCAAGCTAGTCTAACTAGTGATGTAAGCGTGTCTCGAATCGGTCTTGTTCACGGAAAGTGGATCAATTCAAAAGTGCTTGCTCCTCCCGCATGTGCAAATTTACTTAACACTTATGAGCACATGTGCAGGGGGAGCCCTTCAAAAATGTACACAAAAACTCTCAAAGTGTTAACCAAAACATTTGATTATCACAAACACTTTGAGAGATTTTCGATCAAAGGTTTCTTGGCTACATGTGGAGTTATAAGGTGATTAAGATAGGAATATCCGTCCTATGATCCGCCTAAGCCGGAGGGATCTACCCAAGGACATCACCATTAGTTAGAAGTAGAAGTCCTTAGGTATGATACGAAAAAAGGAGAAATGAATGAAAGGGAAAGAAGGAGTTGAAGAATTAAAAAGAAAAGTAAAGTAAAGGGTGAAAAGAAATAGCCCTCCAGATGATTCAACCTTAGGGCAGACACCGGGTTCAATACGTATGCTACTGGTTGTTGCAAAAGACAACACCGATATTGAAGACAAAGTCGTCATGGACCCAGTGACGCAATGCACTAAACCTTCTTAACCACTCAAGTTCTCTTAAAAGGACTTGTTTCATTCTCACAGGGGAACCCGCGTAACCTATCGACCTATCTCTTAGAGACGGTTGATATTGAAGAAGGACATCCCCAGTCTCCGCATAGGAAACCTAGGTGTGCACTTATAGAGTCTAGAGCCTTGAGATACATCAAAGATCTCCTAGGAACACTTAGTATTTCTACGACTGGTGTTCTACATCAATGGGCATCAGTTGTAAACTATTGAGTCCTTCGCAGATCTTAGCAATCTGCCGAGAACGTTTATGAGAGGATTACGTAAGTATTTCTCAATGATTGAACGGAAATCCTGCCAGGGTCAACATCAAACAGCCCTGACAGCAGGTCACTTCGGTAACCCCACAAGGGTTACGCTTAGTGTTTGCGGTGGTTCCATTACGGTCTACAGTCGTGGAGTGATCCCCAGCGACTCACCCAGTCATTGAGCTACCTAGTAGGTCTCGTAAGCTCCTTCGGGAGTATCTGATATGGGAACGGCCTGGATAAGGATTAGAAGGAGTCTTCACAATATGCTGTTGATGAGCTCTAATTCCTTATCCGTAAGTACCGGTGATTTATTGCTAACTGTCTACTCGCAGGTACCTCACTTCCATGATGACGGATTCCACATGCTCATACATGCATCTTGAAGTCATCAAAAGCTCCCTCAAAGATCAAAGCAACACAAAGTTCAAAGTAAGATTCTACGCCAAAAAGAAGAATCTACAAAGTTTAAAGACCAAAGATCTTATGTGAAAGAAAGGGACTACGAGCATGTATAAGTCAGAACTCAAAGATGTATGAGCATGTTGGAATGGCGGACAACCACCACAGACGCAGGAGTGACGAATGGCAGATTTCTTCATAACATTATCACTACAACATCATTAAAGAACAAAGACAAAGAGCAGAGTATACCCATCATTATTCTTATCATTTCTGAAGACGTCTAAAGCTATGAAAGTCAAAGATTAAGATGAAGACGTCAAGAAACCACGATGACCGACCCTTAGGGGGAGATTGTTGGAACCATAGTTTTACTATTTTATCAAGTCTCGGTCATTTGTAATAATAGGTTGCTTAAGTTATTATTTGTTTACATTTATGTTATTGTTTCTAGTTTACTAGGCTTAAGTCATATGATCCATGGGCCCTAAAAGCCCACGAAATGATGAGTGGAAGGAGAGGGTGTGTTGCCCTAGCTCCTTCCCTATAAATAGTAAGCTTAGGCCTCTTGTAAACTTGGTTGGTTATTTGAAAACATTAAGGAAACTCTTGCATTTCATTTTCTCAAATTTCTCATAATCATCCCACTCTCATTCTCATCTCATTTCTTACATAATCATACTTGTGTTTACAAAATGGTGACCTAACAAGTTTTCTTAAGCCTAACATTGAAATCATTCATCCATTACAACTATAAACAAGCAATCAACCTATAATCAATATCTGGGTTTCATTACATCTAAGCAAACACATAAAAGATCTAGCCTAGCATGTTAAAATCAAGACAAGCATAAGATATATTCAAACAACACATAGACATATTGAATGAATTGAAAGGAGACTTATCTCAATTGAACATGAAAGGTTTCAAGGGGTGAAAACCCTTGAAAATAATGTTACAAACGACCTAGGGTTTATTAGGTTCGGCCCTAGAATTCTCCACACAAGTTCCTCTCTTAATGAATGAAAAATAGAAAAGTATTTATAGACTTTGTAAGGTGACGGCGTCAAGAGGAAAAATCTGACGCCGTCATCTCACCGCCAATAATGTTCTCGGACTGCCTAGATCCAAAGTTGACGCCGTCATGTGTAATCTTGCTTCAGGTCGTCACCAAATTTTACTCTTGGCGCCCTTGGCTTGACGCCGTCACATCTCTACTGGACCGTCACCAACTTGTGCTCTTGACGCCATCAGAAAATCCTTCTTGACGCCGTCAGGTACTGTTCCCAGCAAGGAAAATTAAGACTTTGCCGTTTTCTTCACTTTTATGCTCCAAAAACGTCCAAAATGCTTCCTTTTCCAGAATTTACTCCCAAAGTACCTAAAATCACAAAAGGAACGATTTAGGGCAATATTTGATCAAATAAATTCAATTTCGGGCTTAAACGACCCCCTAAAAACGGTTCATTTTTCGCCTCATAATCAATCATGAATGGATGATGCAAGTATATAAGGTCATGGTTCACTCTTATGTCAGCTTCTACTACACAAGGCTTAGAGTCTACTACCTTTATCCCAAGACCATCCGGACTATATGGTTTGATGGGTGGATCAGGACCTTTTTCAATTCCTAAATTCACATCTAACGATGGAAGATTAGGTAACGGTTTTGGTTGAGGCTCCGGTTCATCAAAACTGGGAACTTCCTTAGAACTAAAAGAAAGGTCATCACTACAAGTGTTAAAACCTATATTCTCTAGTTGTGCTTGGTCCAAGGGTTCTACCTCTATTGGGGTTCCTATAGTCTCTTCTACTTCTTCCGGGTAAGTCATGGGCGGTGTGTGTACCTCAAATGATGGTAGGACTTGTGGGGTACTTTATGGGCTTGGATTATCCACTTCATCAATCCTTGTGTCAAGATCACCTATATACTCAACATGTGTTTTATTATAATCTAACCCTAACATTTTCCCAAGTATCTCAAGTGCTTCTCTGGGCATCTCAACTTCTATATCCGAATCATAAGGATCATCTTCCATATTCTGACTGCTATATTCAAATTGCCCAAAAGATTCATCATGTATTTCTTGAGATTCATCATCATCGATCATAAAACCTAGGTCTTTTTTATCAATGTGATCATGTTCGGCTACATCCTCCATCACATCAAGGTCACCTATGTGTTCATCATGTATTATGGTAGTGCCTAACCATGACATGCAGCTAGGTGGTTCATACGAAACTATCCTAGGTGAAGGCTCATATGGTGCATAGGTTTCACTAAGTGAGGCATTTTGAGGGATTACTGGAGCTCCTAAGGTAAATTCTTTAAAAGTCTTATGCACTTGGCCTCTTTTCTCAAGGTACTTAATAAAATCAGTATAAGATCATGTCCTCCTCATTTCATTCCTCCATCTTGGTACATCCAAACTGGTGTAATTATATTTTTTCTGGTAAAACTCTAGTGTCGGACTTGGTGGATTCACGTTCTCCATAATGGTGAACGGAAGAGTCAATGGAAAGTTTTTTACGAAAGGAATCTAGCAAGTAGACCTAATAAAAACAAATCCTAACCTAGACAATAACTATTTCCCCGGGCTGCGACACCAAAAACTTGATGCGCGGGAATTGCACCAGGTTTTACCTCTCGAGGGATCTTGAGAAGCTTACAACCCCCACCAGGCAGTGTACCTGATCGTTGTAGTATAGTATAGTGACAAGTATCGGGGGATTGATCGTTCAACTCAGGAATAGTGTCGCTAGGATTAGAAAACCTAAGAACTAGGTCTAGAGGTGAGGGATGATTCTTTTTTGTATTTTTTTATATTTTATAAAAGCAATTAAAATTCTCGGGTATTGGAAGGATAGGCGAAATTAGTTGCTAGTCAACTAACCCAATAACTAAAGATGCAATCAAAATAAAATAACAAAAATGTAAATAAACTAAATTAAGATAGTGGTATGAACAATATATGGGAGAATTGTGTTTACTTAGATTTCACTACTCCCTAGATATCTTTTACAGGTTAATTACTTGTTACAGTTGGGTGGATGACGGGTTGTATTCCTTAATACCATTCATGGGGTGGAGTACTTACTTCCCCAATCCTATAAGCTCCTACTTCACTCCTATGTCGAGCCGGCTAAGAAGCTCCTAACATGGGATCACTAGAATTCGCTCATGCATTAAATACAATCATAAAAACCTAGTACACATCGGTTCATGTTTCTTAAGACGTTCAAGCAAGTTACACAATGGAGATCTGCCAGTTTTCTTAAGCCTAACATTGAAATCATTCATCCATTACAACTATAAACAAGCAATCAACCTATAATCAACATCTAGGTTTCATTATATCTAAGCAAACACATAAAAGATCTAGCCTAGCATGTTAAAATCGAGACAAACATAAGATATATTGAAACAACACATAGACATATTGAATGAATTGAAGGAAAACTTATCTAAATTGAACATGAAGGGTTTCAAGGGGTGAAAACCCTTGAAAATACTATTACAAACGACCTAGGGTTTATTAGGTTCGGCCCTAGAATTCTCCATACAAGTTCCTCCTTTAATGAATGAAAAATAGAAAAGTATATATAGATTTTATGAGGTGACGGCGTCAAGAGGAAAGATCTGACGCCGTCATCTCGCCGCCAATAAAGTTCTCGGACTGCCTAGATCCAAAGCTGACGCCGTCATGTATGTTTCTGTTCTGGGCCGTCACCAAAATTACTCTTGACGCCCTTGTGCTGACGCCGTCACGTTTCTACTGGACCGTCACTAACTTTTGCTCTTGACGCCGTCATGAAATCCTTCTTGACGCCGTCAGGTACTGTTCCCAGCAAGGAAAATTAAGACTTTTGCCGTTTTCTTCACTTGTATGCTCCAAAAACGTCCAAAATGCTTCCTTTTCCAGAATTCAATCCCAAAGTACCTAAAATCACAAAAGGAACGATTTAGGGCAATATTTGATCAAATAAATTCCAATTCCGGCTTAAATGACCCCCTAAAAACGGTTCATTTTTTGCCTCATCGGTTGTGTTACCAAGTGAGGACCTAGGCGAGGTGACATGCGAGGTGCTAGGCGAATTGGATTGTTTTACCAGTGGCCCTAGGCGAAGCCCTACGCGAGGACCAAATTGTGTTACCAGCGTTATCAGGCGAAGGTGTACGCGAGGACCAAGGCGAATTGAATTACCATGCGAGGATCTAGGCGAGGGTCTACGCGAGACGAAGGAAATTGTGTTGACTGAAGTTATCAACAGGCGAGGGTCTACGCGAATTGGGTGTGGTCTAGGCGAATTCTGTGTGGTCTAGGCGAGTTAGTGTTTTCAGCGAGGAGGTAGGGTGGTATAGGCGAGGGTTCAGGCGAGTTGGGTGTGGTATAGGCGAGGTTCTAGGCGAATTGGAGAGGTCTAGGCGAGGTTCAGATACCATGGTTTTGCTTAGGAAGAGAAAAATGATAGACTTGAATAGGAGTAGAAGATGAACGATGATAAGAAGGTGGCGTGTAAAAAAAAAATTCCGGATGGAAATGTAAGAGTAGGTGCAAAACATTGACTAAAATGAGTAGAGGAACCATACATTTCAACTTTGTCCACAACTTCTCAAGAGTGCCCTTACTATTGAATGATGAGTTGTCTACTTTTAGAGAGGTTACAGTAATTTGACGTGTTATATTTTTAGAGCCTAATTTGTCTTACGTGTCATTTCTTTAGACTGCTACAGTAAAAAATGTTCTCTTTTATATAATAGGTAGATTTTCATTCATTGCAAATATGCATCTTTACTTGTGCGAATCTTATTGATTTCAGGCGAAGATATTGGCGAATGGAAACTAAAAAAAGTTGATTGTGACATATATTGTTAGATTGGTAAAACATGCAAAGAAGGTTCATTTCTGTAAAAGTAGTCACTGTAATGTTTATTTTCGTAATTGGGTTATTAATAATAGTTTTTTAAAGTTACTTAATGTGGGAAGCAAGCTCTTAAATGGATAACAATAGTTTTTTAAAGTTACTTAATGTGGGAAGCAAGCTCTTAAATGGATAACAATAGTCAAGTATATGTTGCATTACGTATGCCAATGCGTATGCATATCATGCCACCTTCTACTTTCTTTCCTTTGTTACCCCACGTACAATTATATATTACCAAAAAACAACATCAAGTTAATGAATCTGTTAATTTATATTTTGGATATACAAAGTCTGATAAATATTACTCCGGTGGCCATTTTAATATGCGATTTGATAAACAATGTCCGCTGAGTAATTCTTAATGCATATTAAATAATATTTTTTTTCATATTTAAAGTAATTATATATTTAATGCACAATAAGTAAATATAAAAATTAACTTAAATATATGTCATTTTTAATTTAACAGAGTCTAAATTTTCTTTTATATTCACATTAATTATTGCTTAAGCATCGCCTCGTGAACATTATTTTGTAAATCCCTTTTAATATTAGCTGGTAACTCCAAGTGGTAGAAAAAATAAAGCTCTTTCCATTAACACATATAAATATTACTCAATCCGTCTCATATTTATTTCCTTCTTGCCATTTACATCTGTTTCAGAATAATTGTCGTCCATTAATACATTACAACTACGAAGTATAAATAACTAGTTTTTCTATATTGCCCTTGTATTTAGTTATAGCAAGTATTAAAAGTCTCGTTTTAAAAAGCGTCAACATAGCATTAAATATAAGGGTGAAAAAAGGTGTTTAGTGACTTAGTCATCTAAATTTACATTATTTACATCTATTTTAAAGGGTGGTGTTGACCATACACTAGTCTATTTTTTAGACAAACCCTCCCTTAAGCGAGAGGGTGTACTTGCTTATGTATTTTTTTTTTTTTTTTTTTTTTTTTTTTTTTTACACTTTTGTTTTGTAGTTTTTTTTTTTTTTTTTTTTTTTTTTTTTAGTTTGTAATGTTTTTGTTTTCTATATTTTTGTAATGTTAGTAATGTTTGTAATATTTTTGTGTTGTGTATACTTAATTAATAATTGCCTATATGACGTTATACAAAAATATGACGTTATAAAAAAAGATAACGTTGGCTCATTTGCATTTATAAACTACTACAAAATCAGTGTTTACACTTAAACTTAAATTATTTAAAAACAACAACTATTATTATAAAATTAAACGTCAACGTTAACATATTATTTAAAAACAACAATATCTACGACATATGAAGATTATTCATTTCGGTTAAAAGATCATGGAGCCTTGCACCCGACTGACAAGCGTGATCCTCATGATTTCTTGCCAATTCTAACTCCATCTCTAGCGTCTTTATTCTTGCCTTCAACAACTTGTTCTCATTATCTTTAGCAACGCAGTTTGAGCACCGCGTTGAAGAAGAGGCTGTTGAAGAAGAGGCTTGATTAAAGTACTCTTCTTCAAATTCATCTTTCCACTTAAAGTATCGACACCCATAGTCTTTTGTACCTGGCTGTTACATGTTAAGAAAATAATAAGAAATGTATTTTTAACAAACAAATTATTTACATAACTAAGCAAACGTATGATTATTTACCACTGAAAGAGGACATGCATAAAATTGTCGCCCACGACTACCATCTTGCCAGGATGTCCGTTCTACAATAAATCCTCTATCACATCGACACCAGAAAGGATTTCTTTGGCCCACCTGACAAAAGAATTTGCATAATCAATCAATAATGTTATCTACTAATTTAAATAAATATTTAATCATTTACTGTATAATACAAACAGTTATTTACAACATAAATCAATAATTATTTACAATGTTTTGTCGGTATAATTATTTACAACATAAATCAATAATCATTTACAATGTTTTGTCTGTATAATTATTTACTGCATTAGTCGATGTTGATACAAAGTTTCCCATTCGGCTGCAACTGGCAATCGGAAAAACCTCCATTGTGGGTGGTTACGCGGAAGTCGAAAATTTGGGTCTAGCGTCGGTAAAATGTAGTGAGCATAGTCTCTCTCCCCCACACGGGCAATCACAAGGGGGTCGATATCTTGTGATGAGTTTGGCCCGGAAAAAAGCGGAAAACATGTGTTCCAACCATGTTGGGATATAAATACAACCGGTCGGTGAATCATTGAAGCGATAACCATCCCCGTGTCTGGCATCACCATCCAGCGACCTTGAGGTGCACCTCCATCGAACCAGTCTATTGTATAGCAAATATGGTCAAAGTTATGTTGCTGCCACATACTTATGTAAGTTTGCCTATGACAATCTAACTCTTGCAATAACAATTGTCTGACTTCGGCCCACCTATTTTCGTTTTGAAACATATTTGAGCAACGCACCGAAACCCGCAATTCCCATCACCCTGCACATTATGTATACTTATTACGTGTGGCCTATAAATCACTGGAATTTCCTCAATAAACCCATTGCTCACATTATCTCCAGCATAAAATCTATGGCGTAGACTATCACCCGTGTAAGAACTATGTCTTTGAGGGTCTTGCCGCAAGTTCGGGACTTTTGTAGATCTTGAATTTGTACTTCTTCGGTGATCTACGATTGGTACTTCATTCAAGTCTGGAAGTTTTGTAGCCTTGGACCTTTTGTCTTTTGCGCTCGGACGTCCACGGGTATTTTCCTGAACAATAGGTTGACGTGTGTCAACAGATTCAGGTTGGTATATCCCTCTTAACTTGTGCAACATATTCTTCTTCACAAACGACGTCGCTTTGCCAAACATACTCTTGAATTGGGTGGGAGTAGTATTTGTAAAAAAAGTGGGTTTTGGGTGGGATTATTAGTATTAGTAGTAGTATTGTAAAAAAAAAGTGGGTTTTCAGTGATGTTTCTGTGTGATGTTATGATTATGTCGATGGTGTTTCAGTGATGTTTCTGTGATGATTATGTGATAAAAATCACTTTAGATCTAAAGTGATGTTTCTGTGATGTTTCTGTGATCTAAAGTGATGTTTATGGTGATGGTGTTTCACTGATGTTTCCGTGACGGGTGGTGTTGACCACACACTAGTCTATTTTTTAGACAAACCCTCCCTAAATGGGAGGGTGTGATGTATCTGATGATACTTGTTTGTGTTTATTAGTATTGTAAAAAAAAGCTTGATTTAAAAAAAAATAAAAGCTTGATTTAAAAAAGCTTGTGTTTATTAGTAGTATTGTAAACATCACTGAAACATCACTTTAGATCTAAACTTGTTTGTGTTTATGATGAAACTACTTGTTTGTGATGAAACTGCTTGTGATGAAACTGCTTGTGATGGCGATGATGATTTAAAAAAAATAAAAGCTTGATTTTGGCGTGGCATTTCCAAATGGATAGGCAATATATTTGCAACCTTTGATGTTGCAGCCAATATGATAAAGGATTTAATGTAATCTGAGCCTTACCTCCTGTGTGTTAAATGGTGAATTCCACATTTTCACTTGTTGTTTGTGATTCAGACTTGTGGTTGCTTCTTTGAGAGTTGCTTTGTGTTTCACTTGTTGTGATACTGCTTCTTGTGTTTCATTTGTGATACTGCTTCTTTCAGACTTGTGGTTAGTAACTTGTTCAGACTTGTGGTTGCTTAGTTGTTGTTTGTGATTCACACTTGTGGTTAGTAACTTGTTCAGACTTGTGGTTGCTTAGTTGTTGTTTGTGATTCACACTTGTGTTTATAGTCCAGGATTGAATCCTGGGAATCCTTACTATTTGACTTGTGATGTACCTTTTTGAGAATCCTGCTGTTTGGCATGTGAACTTTTGAGAACTTGTGCAGTTTGGCATGTGAACTTTTGAGAACTTGAGAATATTTGGCTGTGTAACTTGTAAATTTTGTAGGGTTTAGGCAATGATGATTGGTTTACAATTTGAGCCGAGGCGATGACGAATAGTTTTTAAAACCGAATGGTATGGCGGAGTGATATTTTTATCACTTTCGCAACCTTCAAATCCGAGCCTTCTAAAAATTCCACATTTGGCGATGACGATAACAATTATCCGAGCCTTTTGTTTGTGTTTGTCTCAATACTGCAGTTGTGTTTGTGTTTGTGTTTGCAGCTGTGTTTGTGTTTGCAGTTGTGTTTGTGACAAAAAAAAAAAAAGAGGACTTGGCGATGACGATAACGGGAAAAATCAGAGCCTGTGTTTGTCTCAATACTGCAGTTGTGTAGTGTTTGTGTTTGCAGTTGTGTTTGTGACAAAAAATAAAAAATAAAAACCTTGGATAATTGCACTAAATAAACTTGGACAGGATAATTGCACAAAAAAAAACTTGGATAACTTGGACAAAAAAAAAAAAAAAAAAAAAAAAAAAAAAAGGACAAACCTGCATGTGGGCCCCGCTAGGGGAGGGTTTGCAGACCTATGGTAGTAGACTACCGTTCGATCAACACAACCCATTTTAAATCCCTCATGCTTTTTTGACAATGGGACAGATGAAGTACCATTTTCTTCCCAAATTAATAATCCGTTTTTTTTTTTTTTTTTTTTTTTTTTTTTTTTTTTTTTTTTAAATTGTCCTAAACTAGTTGTTTCATACTAAAAAAACATAAATTAACAAGTTAAGTGTAAAATTGTTATTATCTAAAATTAGTAATTAATGTGAATTAAGTTTACTGTGAATAGATGCTTCTAAGGCTGGCGACAGTAATGGAGTCGACCGAGTCGATCATGGAGGTCGATCTCGGTCGTCCTTA
This sequence comes from Artemisia argyi, assembly GCA_030686995.1. NCBI lineage: Eukaryota > Viridiplantae > Streptophyta > Magnoliopsida > Asterales > Asteraceae > Artemisia > Artemisia argyi. Next base: position 20,157,052 of record CM060681.1, on the reverse strand, counting down.
AAAAAAAAAAAAAAAAAAATGTAATAAAATTAAAAAAATTTAGTTGAAAAAAAGAAAAAAAAATTGAACTTGGTCGCCTTTACTGGGGCACTGAATCGTCTGCAAGTAGCTGGAGAGAGAAAACTGACGTGCCAGAGAAAATGAAGGGGATTGAATTTTTATCAAATGATTAGAAAAAAATTTATTACTACTTGTTAGAGTTATAGATCGATTTACATGTCTATTACTTCTCCCTCCGTCTCAAATTAATTGTCATAAGAAAGAAATTACAAGGTTTAATAAAAATATGACCCCTATAAATCTCAACGAGAATATTCCTTTAAAATATTCTCTTGTTTTTACTTAAAAAGGAAAGTGGACAATTATTTTGAGACATCCTAAAAAGAAAATGTGGACAATAAATTTAAGACGGAGGGAGTAATTAATTTCAACTTTTTTGTGTGCAATTATTATAAAATGTATTCGCTCATTATCGCTTACTCCGTATTAAATGACTTTTTTTTTTTTTTTGAACAAAGATTAATTTCATTTCATTACAAACCTCACAAAGGAGGAAGATAAGACATAACAAATTACATCGAAACATAACCTCACAAACGGAGGAAGATAACAACATAATAAGTTACATCACAAGACATACACCATATAGCTGTAACAGCCTATAACATCACCTTTCAAAGGGTGGGGGGAATCACCCGAGTGAGCTTTGACTGAAAACAACCATATAAGGGTGCAGCTTGACAAAAGTACACTAAGTACAAAATACATACAAAGATGCTAAACAAGGCATCCATAAAGGAGCCTAACAAAATCCTAACAGATCTAAACCAAATCCCTACGCAGCAGCAAGCCGATGATGACGGACCACAACAGATCTGAGCAGAAGCAGCAGTGGCATCAGCGACAACAGCGGCATCGGAGGAGATGACAGATCTGTGGGCAAACCTTTTATTTAAGAAAGAAAAAACAGTCCCGACGGCCGGCCGTAGCCGACCGCCGGAAAAGGATCGGATTTTTTTTTTGGTTTGTAGAGAGAGGTAGGAGAAGTATATTATTAGAGAGAGAAAGAGCTTCAGCGATATCTCGTATTAAATGACTGAAGTGACAATAAAACGAGGATTTGGCAAATGAGGTGGTATTTGACTTTTTTTTTTTTGTTAAAAGTCAAACAAATTGAGATTTTTAGTAACTTAAAGATTTATTATTATTATTATTATTATTATTATTATTATTATTCATTTTTCATTTAAAAGCAATCCGATTATAGGATTCTCATGATTCTATTATGTTATTCAAAGCTTTTGCTACTGAAAGTTGAGTTCTCTCTATTATTTATACTAGACGAATACTCACGCATATATATAGCGGCAAATATTTATACTCGTGAAATCGTAATTATGGTTCAACCTTGATGCAAAACGCGTGTATTTTAAAATACAAAGAGTGTGTTTTTTTTAATTTAATATAGTGTGTATTTTTTTAAAAGATGTCAAGTTTAGAATTAATTAAGAGCCCGTTTGGTTTTTGGGTTTTTTACGTTGTTTTGGGATTGGGTAAGAAAAGACAATTTAAGTTGCAAAGGTTTTAAAAATGTGTCAAGTTTAAGAATAATTTAGGCGAACTACATTAATTTAAGTTTATTTTCCATGATTTAAAATTTCAAAAAAAGACAAACTCTTTATAGGTAGTAGAGATTAAGGATAACTCTACATTATTTATACTAACTTTACTAGCATTAATTTTAAAACTATAGTATTCGGCAAGTCAATCCCACTTACCGGCTCAATTTATCTCTCAATAGATTCGCTTGCCACAGCAACTGGACTTGATAGGAGATCACCCAACCTTCCAATTTCTCCTTCTGAAGCAACTAATCTTCCAACCTTTTTACAATTACAGTTCACAACGCCTTTGACTAAACTAATCTAATAAAAAGTCAAGAGGCTTTAAAGCTTACCTGATTATTAGAGAAAGGTTTGGAACCTTAGTTTTAGAGTTTTCGCCCCAACCTAGGTTAGCCACTGGAAGCAAGCGTAAGACCGTAGCTTGAATCGAGTGATTCTCTGAGCCGGTCTGGATTTCCAACACCTCGGTTCATATCCATTTTGGTTTATGTGCACCATATTTTGATCTCCTTGTCTTCGATCCGGAATTTCAACCAAATCCTTGACTCCTCGAATTCAATGGGATTTCACACCTGGCAAATCTTTCACTCTACCTCCTTTATTAAGACTATAGAATGTTCCTGCGAATTATGACCTTCTCTCGGAATGTGAGCAAATATATCATGTCGAATGCTCAACCATACTTTGGCTATCTTATAATGATAAGTATACATTTTAAAAAGTTAGGTGATAAAAGTTTGTATTTTGATGAGGCGAAAAATGATCCGTTTTTAGGGGGTCATTTAAGCCCGAATTCAAATTTATTTGATCAAATATTGCCCTAAATCGTTCCTTTTGTGATTTTAGGTACTTTTGGAGTGAATTCTGGAAAAGGAAGCATTTTTGACGTTTTTGGAGCATAAAAGTGAAGAAAACGGCAAAGTCTTAATTTTCCTTGCTGAGAACAGTACCTGACGGCGTCAAGAGCAATTTTATGACGGCGTCAAGAGCAAAAATGGTGACGGTCCAGTAGATTTATGACGGCGTCAAAGCATGGCCGTCAAGAGTAAAAGTGGTGACAGCCCAGAACAACATTACACATGACGGCGTCAGACTTGGATCTAGGCAATCCGATTTCACTATGGGCAGCGAGTTGACGGCGTCAGACATTTCTTCTTGACGCCGTCACCTTGTATAATCTATATATAGTTTTGCAATTTTCATTCATAAGTGTGGTTGGAATTTTAGTGGAACCCTAGCACGACTTTTACAGCTTTTTCAAGGGTTTTTACCCTTTTAATCCTTTCATGCTTAATTAAGATAAGTGGGAATCACACGTAACTGATACGTAGGAATCGCACCAGGCTTTACCTCTCAAGGGATCTTGAGAAGCTTACAACCCCCACTAGGCAGTGTACCTGATCGTTGTAGTATAGTATAGTGACAAGTACCGGGGGATTGATCGTTCAGCTAGGAATAGTGTCGCTAGGATTAGAAAACCTAAATACTAGTTCTAAAGGTGATGGATGATTTTTTTTGTATTTTTATATTTTTTAGAAAGCAATTAAAAATCTCGAGTTTGAAGGATTTGGGCGGAATTAGTTGCTAATCAACTAACCCAATACTAAAGATGCAATCAAAATAAAATACTAAAAATGAAAATAAACTAAATTAAACTAAGGTTGTAAGCAATAAGTGGAGAAAATGTGTTTACTTAGATTTCACTACTCCCTAGACATCTTTTACATGTTAATTACTTGTTATAGTTGCATGAATGACGGGTTGTATTCCTTAATACCATTAATGGGGTGGCGCACTTAACTCCCCAATCTATGAGCTCTTATCTCCTCCTATGCCATGCCCAGCACAACCATAGGGATTATAAACAGTGGCTCATGCATGAAATACAACCAATAAAGACCTAGTGCACATCGGTTCATGTTTCCTAAGACGTTCAAGCATGTTACCATTTGGAGATCTGCCAGTTTTCTTAAGCCTAACATCAAATTCATTCAACCAAAACAACTATAAACAAGTAATCATCACATAATTAACATCTAGGTTTCATTAGATCCAAGCAAACACAAGATAAATCTAGCCTAACATGATGTAATTAAGACAAGAACAAGATATAGACAACCAATACATAAACATATTGATTGAATTAAAGGAACACTTATCTCAATTACACATGAAAGGTATCAAGGGTTTAGAACCCTTGAAAAACCTGTAAAATTCGCACCAAGTTCGTACTTAGGGTTTCTCCAAAACTCCTCCTAAAAACTCCTCTTTTAAGTGAAAAAATTAGAAAAATATATATAGGAAATAGGGTCTGACGGCGTCAAGACAAAGTATGTGACGCCTTCACCTCGCGGCCAAAATTCTTCTCGGACTGCCTTAATCTTCATCTGACGCCGTCATGTGTTAGGGTCTTCCAGGCCGTCATGACTTTTACTCTTGACGCCCTGCTTCGTGACGCCTTCACGTTTCTACTGGCCCGTCATGCAAATTACTCTTGACGCCGTCAGGATGGTCTTCTTGACGCCGTCACCTACTGTTCCCAGCAAGGAAAATTAAGACTTTGGCGTTTTCTTCACTTTTATGCTCCAAAAATGTCCGAATTGCTTCCTTTTCCAGATTTCACTCCCAAAGTACCTAAAATCACAAAAGCAACGATTTAGGGCAATATTTGATCAAATAAATTCAATTCCGGGCTTAAATGACCCCCTAAAAGTGGATCATTTTTTGCCTCATCATATACCCTTACACTTGAGATTTGCTTGTCCTCAAGCAAATGCGCTTTTATTCTACTCAAAATACAAGTTAGGGGTCATTTAACAATAATATAAAAGTAATTACAACAAATAATCGTTCCACTAAAGACCAATAGACAAGCACGGAGGTCATACACTAGCATCTCACAAATAGTGTTTAGATACTCACATCTCTCGGGTGTAATAAAGTATAAATTACAATATAGAAATGGAAGATATCTCTCACTACATGTCATAGCAAAATAGATTACCATAGGCTTGGGAAAGGATCAAACCTCCACCACATGGCGTAAGCACCTAGGATAAACTATCAAAGAGGTCTTTTAAAGGGTTGTAACGTTAGGTGTAGGGATATGAAATACACGGTTTTGTTGGATAAAGGAAGTTTTTACTGGTGGCGAGTTAACAATCTTGGTTAATTACATGTACAAGATGGCGTTGCTAAACCAAGACTAGACTCGACTTAAGCTAATAAGCAAAAACAACAAAAACATAAAATGAACATAGAATAAAAAGGGATGGTAGTCCGTATGTTTTTTCTTTTTCTTTTTCTTTTTCTATTTTTTTTCTTTTTTCTTGATTTTTTGATTTTTTTTTTTTTTTTTTTTTTTTTTTTTTTGTTGTGCATACACTCTTACCCTACCATCCAAAATAATACATCATAGGGAATGAAAGTTCCCCTTACACTTGAATCTTTACATACTTTACAATCAACTATTCTAATGACTCGAATTAAGAAAATCAAAACACTTGGAGCACTTTTAAGATTAACGCACATATGGGGGTAATATATGATGTTGTTCCCCATTACTCCATAAAATAAGTACTTACCCAATCGTCCCAAAACAATATGTACAAGGATATGACTCGACTTAGCAACCATGTAATCAATTAGATAGTTAACTTAGGGTTTAACAAATAACAATAATGCACTAAAGATGAGTGCATACACGGAAGGCTAAGGCGATTTGGGTGTACATTAATTCTTCCTTTAAGTAAAATGCTTAAAGTTATAAACGAAAAGATAGGCTCGGAGGGGTGTACTAGGGGTTTCGTGTACTAAAAATGAGTACAACGCTAAGGGTATGGGAAAAATTAGTTGATTTAACTAGCCAAGTAATATGACTTAAATGGTCAAGTAATTATGATACGGGTTTAACACAAGGGTGATCCTAATGCCTTTTATCATGTAGTAAATCCTACCACACGAATGTAGTCTCACTAGCGGTCTCGGGATGCATCACTAACGCAAGTTCTAGAATCTAAAATGCTACCGGTACACTCATAAGCACTAATAGTAAATGCTTTTCTATCAAATCTAAAGGCGAACCTCACATATTTGGATGGAAAATTTTTCTGAATATACGGTTATGTGCTAGTCATACGATCTCCTATCCATGAGACGCTTGCTATGGCTCAAGTTTCACTCCTAAATGTTGTAAAAAAATTTAAATTTGGCGCTAAAATTACACTAACAAGTATTTCTCATAGTTTTATTACACATCTACTATCAAACAAAACAAACTCAAGCGAAAGTGTACATGTAAGGTATCATCATTTTACCCTCCCCTTACACTTAGGATGAACATTGTCCCCAATGTTCATGTAAAGAATGTAAAAGTGAAAAAGTAAAAACAATGAAATCAAATACTCCCCTGATTCGCTCGGTATGGATAACTAGGTGGCCAGGTTAAATCTTCCTCCAAGAAAATGAACAATCAAAGCTTCCCTTCCAGAATATAAATCATCTTCTTGTCATACATAACCTGTAAATCCTGAAAAAAATAGACAAGATAACCTCGCGTAAAATCGGCGGCATCCTATACAAGTTACTAAATCCTAGAAAACAGAATAAGATATAATGCTTGTGGAATGAAGTTTGCAGATTTCCTGGAGATTATAAAACTTAATAATTCACAAAAACCATAAGACTCCGTTAGAAAAACAAAACTGGTAAAATTTCCAGATTTTTACACGTGACGCCGTCAAGAGTTAACTCGTGACGCCGTCAGAAGTGACCTGCAGAAATTCTTATGTTAAGTTTCCGGAAAATTTCTGGAAAAACTTGGTCCTACTTCCTGAAAAATCCTGCAAAACTTCATTATGACTCAATACAAGCATTTGACTCTAACAAATACGAATATACATGTTCATTTAATATTGTGGAGAATCATGATCGGTTTGTTTCTTAAAAACATATTTGGGGTTTCACCTTACACTTATCTTTTGCAAAAATACTTTTAGGTGGAGTTAAGACTAGGCCAAAACAACAAAGTAAAGTATTTCCACTATTTAATTGAGAAACATGATCAACCAACAATAAAAATAAAGCATGCATACGGAAGCAAATAAAAAAAAAAAAAAAAAAAAAAAAAAAAAAAAAAAAAAAAAAAAAAAAAATCACACAAAACATGGGTTGCCTCCCAAGAAGCGCTTTTCTTTATTTACGAGTCTTGTAGCTAGACTCAAGGTCATGGGTTACCACGTGACCTCATCGTTAGTTCCACTTTCCGATTGTAAATATTCTTTGTAAAAACCAATCACCTTTTTCTCAACCGCCCCCATAATCATTTGGGCAAATCCTTTATCGAATTTATACCTTGGTCCTAGGGCCAAGCAATCTTTGTAATAAAGACTCTTTTTTTCCCACACACAATCCATGCCCTTTTTCTTATCCTCTTCATTGATGTCCTCAAAAGCACCAATGTTATCCTTATCAAACCGGGATATAAAGCGAAATTCATTCATCCTATTAGGCATCCTATAAGTGATACTATTGGTGCTACTTGCAAATCGGATCGTTCCTTCTATCTCATCATATTCCAACTTAGACTTCTCAACAAACGGTTTGCCAAAAACAACATTGGATAATCGACAATCAATAACATTAGCAAGATCTTCCACAATCATAAAGTCGGTGACAAAAGTGAAATTACCAACAAAGACATGTAAACCTTTAACTCTCCCGACAAAGTTACAAACTCCACCGGGGTATTTGGGATCTTTTCTAGGTTCAAGTCTTGTTTTCACTATATCATTATAAAGAGTTGAGGACATAATGTTGATTGGGGATTTAAAGTCAATGTAAGCATTCTCAACGTGTCTGTACCCAATCATACATGGTATTTTAGCATTCTTAGGATCGCCTCTCTTTATCTTAGGTTCAATTATAGTAAAAGGAGATCACGGGTTATCAATAAGATTATTATAATATGCAATCTCCTCCTTAGTGGGGTATAGATTAAAGTAATCATTAAGCTTCGGATCTATTTCCCCCTCTTCTAGTTCCTCAACGACATTCACAAAATCATTAGGCCCTAGGTCCTCATTTGAATACAAGGCGGTCGCTAGGTCACTAAATGCATGTTCGAGCTCAACCTTAATTAAACTATTAAGCTCCCTAAGTTCCCTAATCTCACTAATCTCACTCTCAACGGAATAGTCAATGAATTTAATTTACTAACAAAGGCACAAAGAAAAAGATAGACTAAAGAAAACATAAAAAAAAAAATCTCACTAGAAAGGAATCTAGCAAGTAGACATAATAAAAAGAGATTCTAACCTAGACAATAACTATTCCCTGGCAACAGCGCCAAAAACTTGATACGTGGGAATCGCACCAGGCTTTACCTCTCAAGGGATCTTGAGAAGCTTACAACCCCCACCAGGCAGTGTACCTGATCGTTGTAGTATAATATATTGACAAGTACCGGGGGATTGATCGTTCAGCTAGGAATAGTGTCGCTAGGATTAGAAAACCTAAATACTAGTTCTAAAGGTGATGGATGATTATTTTTGTATTTTTATATTTTTTAGAAAGCAATTAAAAATCTCGGGTTTGAAGAATTTGGGCGGAATTAGTTGCTAATCAACTAACCCAATACTAAAGAAGCAATCAAAATAAAATACTAAAAATGAAAATAAACTAAATTAAACTAAGGTTGTGAGCAATAAGTGGAGAAAATGTGTTTACTTAGATTTCACTACTCCCTAGACATCTTTTACATGTTAATTACTTGTTATAGTTGCATGGATGACGGATTGTATTCCTTAATACCATTAATGGGGTGGCGCACTTAACTCCCCAATCTATGAGCTCTTATCTCCTCCTATGCCATGCCCAGCACAACCATAGGGATTATAAACAGTGGCTCATGCATTAAATACAACCAATAAAGACCTAGTGCACATCGGTTCATGTTTCCTAAGACGTTCAAGCATGTTACCATTTGGAGATCTGCCAGTTTTCTTAAGCCTAACATCAAATTCATTCAACCAAAACAACTATAAACAAATAATCATCACATAATTAACATCTAGGTTTCATTAGATCCAAGCAAACACAAGATAAATCTAGCCTAACATGATGGAATTAAGACAAGAACAAGATATAGACAACCAATACATAGACATATTGATTGAATTAAAGGAACACTTATCTCAATTACACATGAAAGGTATCAAGGGTTTAGAACCCTTGAAAAACCTGTAAAATTCGCACCAAGTTCGTACTTAGGGTTTCTCCAAAACTCCTCCTAAAAACTCCTCTTTTAAGTGAAAAAATTAGAAAAATATATATAGGAAATAGGGTCTGACGGCGTCAAGACAAAGTATGTGACGCCGTCACCTCGCCGCCAAAATTCTTCTCGGACTACCTTAATCTTCATCTGACGCCGTCATGTGTTAGGGTCTTCCAGGCCGTCATGACTTTTACTCTTGACGCCCTACTTCGTGACGCCTTCACGTTTCTACTGGCCCGTCATGTAAATTACTCTTGACGCCGTCACCTACTGTTCCCAGCAAGGAAAATTAAGACTTTGGCATTTTCTTCACTTTTATGCTCCAAAAACGTCCGAATTGCTTCCTTTTCCAGATTTCACTCCCAAAGTACCTAAAATCACAAAAGGAACGATTTAGGGCAATATTTGATCAAATAAATTCAATTCTGGGCTTAAATGACCCCCTAAAAGTGGATCCTTTTTCGCCTCATCAGTAACCTTTACCATCAAATATCATAGAAGATGGTAATATCTTTGAACCCATTAACCCACCAATTCAAAATCACCCACAAAACCCACCACTACCAAACCAACCTCCTAGACCCCGAACTTTAGGAGAGTATTCCCGTCCTAGCCACCAAGGCTATTGAAATACCATTGAGCTCACCCAAGGAGCCAATGTGTCCCCCTTGCGATCCGACACCATCCGGTTGGTGCAAAGCGGATGTGCATTCCATGGACTTCGTTCCGAAGATCCAAATCAACATCTCAAGGACTTCCTTAAAATCGTAGATTCCATAGACCTAGATGTTGCAACTAGAGAGACGACCCGATTACGCCTATTCCAATTCTCTCTACGTGATCAAGCTAGTCAATGGCTTGAACGTTTACCTGCAGGATCCATCACCTCATGGGATGATCTCACCACTCGTTTCCTTGCTCAATTTTTCCCACCGGGGAGAACTACTAAGCTTAGAAATGATATCTTGATGTTCCAACAACGTCAAGGTGAAACTCTATATGAAGCATGGACTCGTTTCAAGGACTTACTCCAAAAAGTCCCTCATCATGGCATAGATCTTTGGCTCCAAGTCCAAATCTTCTATGACCACATCGATCTCTCCACAAGGCGAACCATTGACCAATCGGCCGGTGGCAAGCTACGTGATCTTTGTGCGGAAGAATCATTGGAACTCATAGAAGATCTTACTCTCTATGACAACGAAAGTTGGAATGATCCCCGTGATTTGAGCAAAACGGTCAAGGCAATATCCTTGCCTTCGAACAATCCTAGCACTCCCGACCGTAGGATCATGGAACTTGAGGACCAAGTCAAGTTTCTTATGAAATCCTACGAAGCTCCTAAGCCTTCAAGCCAAGTGAATAAAATCACTTCTTCATGCGAATTATGTAGTGGTCCCCATGACACTCGTGATTGCGTGGAACTCCCCGGAACAGCTTTTGCTGACTACGCATCCTCGCGTACCGACGAAGCGGGAGATAAGTGGTACACTTTCAAGCCCGAGCCAAACCGTTACGGTGATTCCTACAACTCTTCATGGAAAAATCACTCGAACCTTAGGTGGAAACAAAACCAAAACATGCCCCAAAATAATTCTTCCAACCCACCTAATCGTTACCAACCCAACGGTCCACCATCCAACCGTACTTTCAACAACAATCCTTCCAATAACTATGTAAGTACCAACAATCTTGAAGGGTTGATGTCCAAGTTTATGGCATCTCAAGAAGCTCGCATAGCTAGGTTTGAAACTGAATTTAACCAACAACAAACGGAGATGACCAATAAGATTGACAATTTGTTGAAAGCCTTCAACAACCAAGCACTAACTACACCTAGAATGTACATTAGGGAAGCCAATAGCGGAATCCAAACTAAGGACCCCTCGTCATCCAAACACGTCCACTTTGTCAATGTTGTCACCATTAAGCCAAAATATGAAGAGATAGAAGAAAGTGACAAGGATGAAGTTGGAATAGAAACCGAGATTATGGAGGAAATTAAGGAAGTTGAAGTTAATAAGGGAGAAAAGTTAGAGGAAGTAGGAAACATAGAGGAATACTTTGATAAGCCACCCACCGAGGAAGAACGGGAATATCACAAAGATTTATTCGATGATCCCGAGACACCGTATATCCTTGGTTCACCCCTTATTAAAGTAGGTGATCCCTCTAACATCAACATACCATGCAACATTGGGCATTTGCATGCGTGGAAAGCCTACATCGATCTTAGGTCTCCCATAAACATCATGACTAAGACCTACTATAATTGGGTAATGAAGAAGCAGCTTAGGTATAGGATGATGCCCAACACGAGTAAGATGAGCAATTTTGTTGGAAGAGTGAAAGGATTACATGTATATGTAGGAAACTTCACTTATGTTACCGATTTTGTGATTGTAGAGGATATTCGCCCGGTAATAGATGATTGCCTAAGTCAAGTAGTATTCGGAAAACCGTTCGTTGAGGCCTCTAAGATGAGTTATGATCCGACCTTAGGGATAGTTAGATTCAAGGAAGAGAATGACGAGATTGCTTACCAAATGCCCTATAAGATTGAACAATACCGTCTTCTCTCAAACATAGAAAAGGAACACAAACAAGCGGTTTACTATAGGAATGATGAGGATAGACGTAGAGGAGTAGAATATGTTATGAATAGAATACTTGGTTTCTACAAAGAATGCTTGCAACTAGGCCCAGAATACAAGACTAAAATTGGAGATGACCTAGAGAATGAGACCAACGACGAGGTCACGTAATTACCCATGACCTTGAGTCTAGCTACAAGACTCGTAAATAAAGAAAAGCGCTTCTTGGGAGGCAACCCATGTTTTGTGTGATTTTTATTTGTTTGATTGTTATTTGTTTCCGTATGCATGCTTTATTTGTATTGTTGGTAGATCATGTTTCAAACTAAATTGTGAAAATGCTTTATTTTGTTTTTAACTTCGCCTTAATTACATATAAAGGTATTTCACAAAAGATAAGTGTAAGGGGAAACCCCAAATATGTTTTTAAAGAAACGAATTTGATCATGATTCTCCACAATATTAAATGGACATGTGTATTAGTATTTGTTAGAGTCAAATGCTTGTATCGAGTCATAATGATGTTTTGCAGGATTTTCCAGGAAGTAGGACATAAGTTTTTCCAGAAATTTTCCAAAAACTTAACGTAAAGATTTATGCAGATCACTTATGACGGCGTCACGAGTTTACTCTTGACGACGTCACGTGTAAAATTCTGGAAATTTTGCCAGTTTTGTTTTTCTAACGGAGTCTTAAAGTTTTTGTTAATTCTTTAGTTTTATAAACTCCAGGAAATCTGCAAACATTCATTCCACAAGCATTATATCTTAAATTGATTTCTAGGATTTATTGGTATATATAGATTGCCGCCGATTTTACGCGAGGTTGCTTTGTTTGTTTTCTCAGGTTTAACAGGTTACATGTGACAAGAAGATGATTTATTTTTCTGGAAGAGAAGCTTTGAATGTTCATTTTCTTGGAGGAAGATCTAACCTTGTTACCACTCTATCCAAAACCGAACGAATCAGGGGAGTATTTGCTTTCATTCTTTTTCCTATTTCACTTTTACATTCTTTAATTGAACATTGGGGACAATGTTCATCCTAAGTGTAAGGGGAGGGTAAATGATGATACCTTATAGGATACACTTGCACTTGGGTTTGTTTGTTTGATGGTAGGTGCGTAATAAAACTATGAGAAATACTTGTTAGTGTAATTTTAGCGCCAAATTTAAATTTTTTTACAACATTTAGGAGTGAAACTTTAGCCTTAGCAAGCGTCTCATGGATAGGAGATCGTATGACTAGCACAAAACCGTACCACTTAAAAAATTTTCCACCAAAATATGTGAGGTTCGCCTTTAGATTTGATAGGAAAAGCATTCATTATTAGTGCTTATGTGTGTACCGGTAGCATTTAGATTCTAGAACTTGCGTTAGTGATGCATCCCGAGACCGCTAGTGAGACTACATTCGTGTAGTAGGATTTACTACATGATAAGAGGTATTAGGATCACCCTTGTGTTAAACCCGTATCATAATTACTTGACCACTTAAGTCATATTACTTGGCTAGTAAAGTCAATTAATTTTTCTCACACCTTAGCGTTGTACTCATTTTTAGTACATGAAACCCCTAGTACACCCCTCCAAGCCTATCTTTTCGTCTCTACCTTTAAGCATCTTACTTAAAGGAAGAATTTGTTACAACCCACTTAAATGTACAACCAAATCGCCTTAGCCTTCCGTGTATGCACTCATCTTTAGTGCATTATTGTTATTTGTTTAAACCCTTAGTTAATTATCTAATTGATTACATGGTTGCTAAGTCGAGTCATATCCTTGTACATATTGTTTTGAGACGATTGGGACTCATGGGTAAAGTACTAGTTTTATGGAGTAATGGGGAAGAACATCATATTATTACCCCCATATGTACGTTAATCTTAAAAGTACTCCAAGTGTTTTGATTATCTTAATTCGAGTCATTAGAATAGTTGATTGTAAAGTATGTAAAGATTCAAGTGTAAGGGGAATGTTCATTCCCTATGATGTATTATTTTGGATGGTAGGGTAAGAGTGTATGCAAAAAAAAAAAAAAAAAAAAAAAAAAAAAAAACGGACTACCATCCCGTTTCATTCTATGTTTATTTCAAGTTTTTGTTATTTTTGATTTATTAGCTTAAGTCGAGTCTAGTCTTGGCTTAGCAACGCCATATTGTACATGTAATTAACCAAGATGATTAACTCGCCACCAGTAAAGATTGCCTTTATCCAACAAAACCGTGTATTTCATATCCCTACACCTAACGTTATAACCCTTTAAAAGATCTCTTTGATAGTTTATCCTAGGTGCTTACACCATGTGGTGGAGGCTTGATCCTTTCCCAAGCCTATGGTAATCTATTTTGCTATGACATGTAGTGAGAGATGTTTTCCATTTCCATATTGTGATATATACTTTATTACACCCGAGAGATGTGAGTATCTAAACACTATTTGTGAGGTGCTAGTGTATGACCTCCGCGCTTGTCTTTGGTCTTTAGTGGAACGATTATTTGTTGTAATTACTTTTATATTAGTGTTAAATGACCCCTAACTTGTATTTTGATTAGAATAAAAGCGCATTTGCTTGAGGACAAGCAAATCTCAAGTGTAAGGGTATATGATGTAGCGAAAAATGATCCGTTTTTAGGGGGTCATTTAAGCCCGAATTCGAATTTATTTGATCAAATATTGCCCTAAATCGTTCCTTTTGTGATTTTAGGTACTTTTGGAGTGAATTCTGGAAAAAGAAACATTTTGAACATTTTGAACGTTTTTGAACGGCAAAGTCTTAATTTTTCTTGCTGGGAACAGTACCTGACGGCGTCAAGAGCAAAAATGGTGACAGTCCAGTAGATTTATGACGGCGTCAAAGCATGGCCGTCAAGAGTAAAAGTGGTGACGGCCCAGAACAACATTACACATGACGGCGTCAGACTTGGATCTAGGCAATCCGATTTCACTATGGACGGCGAGTTGACGGCGTCAGACATTTCTTCTTGACGCCGTCACCTTGTATAATCTATATATAGTTTTGCAATTTTCATTCATTAGTGTGGTTGGAATTTTAGTGGAACCCTAGCACGACTTTTACAGTTTTTTCAAGGGTTTTTACCATTTGAATCCTTTCATGCTTAATTAAGATAAGTATCCGTTCAATTCATTCAATATGTCTATGTGTTGTTTGAATATATCTTACGCTTGTCTTGATTATAACATGATAGGCTAGATCTTTTGTATGTTTGCTTAGATGTAGTGAAACCTAGATGTTGATTATGGGTTGATTGTTTGTTTATAGTTGTTACGAATGAATGATTTCGATGTTAGGCTTAAGAAAACGGGCAGACTTCCATAGGTAACATGCTTGAACGTCTTAAGAAACATGAACCGATGTGCACTAGGTTATTTTGGTTATATTTAATGCATGAGGGAATTCTAATGATCCCATGTTAGGAGTTTCTTGCAGGCTCGACATAGGAGTGAAGTAGGAGCTTATAGAGTTGGGGAAGTACGTGCGCCACCCCACGAATGGTATTAAGGAATATAACCCGTCATCCACGCAATTGTAACAAACTATCAACCTGTAAAAGATATCTAGGGAGTAATGAAACGTAAGTAAACACAATTTTACCCATTATTGTCCACACCACATTAGTAATTAGCTTTATTTTCATTTTTGTTATTTTATTTTGATTGCATCTTAGTATTGGGTTAGTTGATTAGCAACTAATTCCGCCCACTCTTCTAAAAACCCGAGATTTTAATTTGCTTTTATAAAAATATAAAAATACAAAAAGAATCATCCCTCACCTCTAGACCTAGTTTTTAGGCTTTCTAATCCTAGCGACATTATTCCTGAGTTGAACGATCAATCCACCGGTACTTGTCACTATACTATACTACAACGATCAGGTACACTGTCTGGTGGGAGTTGTAAGCTTCTCGAGATCCCTCGAGAGGTAAAACCTGGTGCGATTCCCACGTATCATATTTATGATTACAATAACAATTAGTCGAACAAATGATAATCAACAAGATTTTTAAATCCTGTGTGTTGCGAGGGGATTAAGGTGCTTGAATTAGCTTATTTTGAGCGTTTAGCATTTAATTGAATTTTATAAAGCTTTTTAAATTTTCAACTTGAGATTATAGCTTATATATCTAAGTTCATAAGATCAAGTTGACAGACTCATAAAAAGCTGAAACAGATGAATATATAAGTTTTTCATTTTCATGTAAGCCAATAAGCACATAAAATATGCTAATCCAAACAACTCTTAAATTAATATTGTGTTGTGAAATACTAACTCTTATAAATTAAGTAGTTAAAGTTTAAATTATGTAAAAGTTAAGGAGCAAAAATGTAAAATTAAAATGAATTATAATATTTTCATTTTAGTAAATAATAATAAAAAAGGAAAAAAAAAAAAAAAGTTCTATGTGCATATATTAAACAAAGCTTGAAAGTTAATACCAAGATGCATTTTTTTTTCTACCAATGTGAGACTATCAAAATGTTTACAAACCCACATCTCACATTTTATAAAATGTATAAAGCATTCAACCAGGGAAAGAAAGGAAGTGTTGGTTAAACAGGTCGATCCACCAATTTTTTTAGATAATTAAGGTTAGATACTTAGACGGGTCATGTTTGAATTACACGTATACGGGTTGGAGTGTACATGCATTGATGCATACCTCACGAAAGGTCGAGTTGTGCAAATCATACATGACTCGAATTACAACCACCACTCTTGAACACTTGAATGCTCGGTTTTCATGCCACATTGACGCGTAACCGTTTTAATGAGTCTTAACTGAGAACATGAACAAAATGATTTCTTATTGTCCCAAAATGTTGCATGGATTATTTACCCTAATATGGATATATAGTTAACAGTTTCCATAAATGATGTACATCTCCTAGACATATACACAATACCTTCTTTTTCAATGTATTTTTCCCATTCTCAAAACTACCATAAAAACATAGAATCTTGTTACCCAAACCATAAAATAATCAAATCACACATATAGAGAGATTATATTTGATCTTAACCTATACCCAAGAAAATGATATTGATTTAAAAAACACGTGAACCTTTGACCATTATTCAACCAGCTTGCTCTACAAGGAAACATTGAATTTTTCTATTTTGTATGTGCATATAAATAGCTACTGATGAGGAAAAATAGTATATATTCAATACAGTATTTGCAAATTGCAACTCACCCACTTTTCTCATTCTCTCAACAGCAAATACACACACATAATATATATAGTATTTATATTCAACATTTTTGTCAACTCAAGTTTTGGGAGTGTCTTATTTGCTCTGCACTTCTCTGCTCCTTGATCTTCTTCCTTCCAAAAAGTTTGTAAGTTTTTTCTTCTGTTATCCTACTTTTATGGATGCTTATATCTTATATATGTGATATATCTATATACAAATATATAATTATATATAGATATGAAAATATTTACAAGTAGGGTTGGATCAGTTGGAAAATCCCTTGCCTCTTAACCTAGAGGTCAAGGGTTTGATCATCACTCCCTGCAAAACGCCGGAGGTCCTTTTCTACCTTAGGTAGAACCGGAAGCAACCTCTCTACCTTAGGTAGGGGTATGGTTGTCTACGTCTCAACCTCCCCATACACCGTGAAAGACGGTATTGGGACCCATAACCCGTGGAAGACGGTATTGGGAGTTACTTTACTTTACTTTCTTTTATATGAAAATATTTGCTTAGCTAGTTTTAGAAGGTTTCATATCTTGGTTTTGTTTCATGTTCTTAAAAAATGGCAATATATATCATATTTTTATGGATGTTTATATCTTATATATCTATATATAATATAAATAAATATATCTTGGTTTAGTTTTGTTTTCTTAAAAATGGCAAACATTAATGTGATCACATGGAGTCATGCTTACGCTAATATTGACTTTTTTGTGTCTAATGGAATATAATCATTTGGTTTTGTTTAGATTTTTTCTTATTGGAATCCAGTTTTGTTTATGTTTGAGATCTAGATCCATTTTCACATATACTTTAAGTTTAAGCAACATGGTGTTTTTAGGATTGCTTATTAAAATGATGTATCAAAAAGTGCTTATAAGATTTTTTGTCAATGAAATGATATAAAACATCATAGTGAAGGTAGTTGTATACAGTGGCGGACCCAGAAATAATTCTTATCAAGGCATTTCATAGAAATCAGGATTTTTGACATAATTTTACACTCCGGAACAATCCATGTGCGTCCGCCCCTGGTTGCGTACTTGCATTAGGAATATATTCAAAAAAAAAAAAAAAAGTTTATATGATTAGCAGATGATACAAATTCGTAAAGACTTTTGCGACATGATTTACCACAAGGTTGCATATACGTGACGTCGAAAGCAACTAAAAAAAGGAATTTGAGATGCCCTTTTAGTGTTCTTTCCATTCATAGCATTTTCATGATTCGTATTCCTTTTTGCTTGTACGTTTAATAAATAGCCGAAACATACATTTTAACAGAAAAACATATAACTAAACTTAGAAAAAACAGCTTCGGATTGACTTCCTTTTTTTCACTTGTACAGGTCATACAAACCAGGACAATGAGTTCCGATAAGCCTGAAGCATCCACCTCAGCTTCGGGCTCTGGTGGTAAAGCGGAACAAGACTCCAAGTTGACAAAAGAAAAAGAAAAAGAGATAGTAAATACTGTCCCGTTTTATAAGCTGTTTGCGTTTGCAGATAGAACTGACTACATGTTGATGTTTGCTGGTATGGTTGGAGCCGTTGGTAATGGAGTTTGTATGCCTCTCATGACTATTCTCTTTGGTGATCTTATTAATTCTTTTGGTGATAACCAGAATAACAATGATGTCGTCGATGCTGTCTCTAAGGTATGGTTATAAATATTAGAATGTTTATTTTCGTTAGTTGTTATTATGGCGCAAATGGCTGATTATTTGAGTACGAAATGTATGATAGGTGGCGCTGGAATTTGTTTACCTGGCCGCTGGAGCTGGTGTGGCTGCTTTTCTCCGTAAGTACCAACTGTTTTTGATAATTTCATATCACATAATAACTTTTTTTCTAAAACACAACGCTAAACACCCCCTTAGTTATCATCATGTGATTGTTTCTAAAAATCATGTTTGTTTTATAGAGGTGGCAATGTGGATGGTAACGGGAGAACGACAGGCTGCAAGAATACGAAATTTGTATCTTAAAACCATATTGAGACAAGATGTATCCTTCTTCGACAAGGAAACAAACACAGGTGAAGTTGTCGGCAGGATGTCTGGTGATACCGTCCTCATACAAGATGCCATGGGGGAGAAGGTTTGTAAATTATCCGGTTTTAAAACGTTGTACAAAACTTAACTCTTAACTTACATACTAATCAAATGTTTTATATGGTATTCAGGTCGGAAAATTCACGCAACTAATGGCAACTTTTTTGGGAGGGTTCGTGATAGCATTCGTCAAGGGGTGGCTTCTTACGCTTGTTATGTTATGCTCAATCCCTCCGTTGGTTATTGCTGGTGGAATTATGTCAGTAACCATAGCTAAGATGGCATCACGAGGCCAGGATGCTTATGCCAAGGCTTCCATTGTAGTTGAGCAGACAATTGGGTCAATTAGAACGGTAATTATAAAACAACAAATTCCTTAAGTTTAGCAACGTACTTTTGTAAAATAGTCCAATTTGGTAATTATAAGTTATAACATAATAGGCTATGATACCAAATTGGACCATCTCGTAAGTAAGCTGTTACTGTCTTATAAAATTTGCTCATAATAACATATCTATATAGTACACTCATTTGATCAAGATGTTTTACTGATCACGGTTTTTCTTTTTTGTTTCGGGTTATAGGTTGCTTCTTTCACCGGGGAGAAAAAAGCTGTTAAAGAGTACAATAATTCACTTGTAGATGCTTACAATTCTAGTGTTCACGAGGGCCTGGCTACTGGGCTCGGTCTTGGGGCGATGATGTTAATTGTATTCTGTAGTTACGCGTTGGCTGTTTGGTATGGTACAAAGATGATACTCGAAAAGGGGTACGATGGAGGGACTGTGCTTACCGTAATTTTTGCAGTGCTTACTGGATCCATGTAAGTATATTCTTTTCTGTCTTTGCAGTGTTTACTTTGATATAGTAAAAAGATTTGGCATATATCGATAAAAAGTAAATGGTACTTTGCATTTTCTTGCTCTTTCACCGTTTTAAATTTTGAGCTTCAATCTTACGATGTCTGCTTTTTCAGGTCTCTTGGACAGGCGTCTCCTTGTTTGAGTGCATTTGCCGCGGGAAGAGCTGCAGCATACAAGATGTTTGAAACTATAAACAGAAAACCTGAAATAGACGCTTCTGACACAAAGGGGAAAGTGATGAGCGATATTCGTGGTGATATAGAACTAAAGGACGTATATTTCACTTATCCAGCAAGACCGGATGAGCAAATATTCAGTGGCTTCTCTCTTTCTATCTCGAGTGGCACAACTGCAGCATTGGTCGGACAAAGTGGAAGTGGAAAGTCAACGGTGATAAGTCTAATAGAAAGATTTTATGATCCTCAATCAGGGGAAGTTCTTATCGATAATATTAATCTTAAAGAATATCAACTAAAATGGATCAGACAGAAAATTGGTCTTGTTAGTCAAGAACCAGTTTTGTTTACATCGAGTATTAAGGAAAATATTATGTATGGGAAAGATGGTGCAACTGATGAGGAGATTAGAGTTGCGGTTGAGCTTGCAAATGCTGCTAAATTTATCGATAAACTACCTCAAGGACTTGACACGATGGTTGGTGAGCATGGAACACAACTTTCTGGAGGACAGAAGCAAAGAATTGCTATTGCAAGAGCGATCCTAAAAGATCCTCGTATCCTTCTGTTGGATGAAGCAACAAGTGCACTCGATGCGGAATCTGAGAGAGTTGTGCAAGAGGCGTTGGATAGGATAATGGTGAACAGAACGACTGTTATTGTTGCACATCGTCTGAGTACGGTCAGAAATGCTGATATGATTGCTGTCATTCATCGCGGAAAGATGGTTGAGAAAGGTAAATTTTCATTTATTCTAACTTTTATTATTTCTTTGGTCATTTCAGCCCCGAGTTGTTACTTTTTAATGCAACACTTCTATTCCATAACTGCAAGTTTAACGTTTCATTATTGATGATGATTCAGGATCACATTCAGAGTTGATCCAAGATCCCGAAGGAGCATACACACAACTCATCAAACTACAAGACATCAACGGTGATTCAAAACAGCACAACTCAGAAGAGAAAGATCTTAGAAGACTATCAAGTCAAAAAACATCCTACCAACGGTCAATAAGCAGAGAGTCATCCAGCAGTCGCCGCCACTCAGCATCCATGTCATTTGGCTTGCCAACAGTTGGTGTTCCAGAATCTATGGATATAGAATCCCCTAATGACGGAAAAGACTCCGAAAAACCACCCAAGGTTCCAATCCGCCGACTTGCTTATCTCAACAAACCAGAATTACCCGTGATCATACTTGGTGCTATAGCTGCAATTGTTAACGGAACAATCTTCCCTATTTTTAGTATCTTGCTTTCTAGCATGATCAAGACGTTTTATGAACCACCTCATAAAATGAAGTCAGACTCAAAGTTCTGGGCCTTAATGTTTGTCGTCCTTGGAGTAGTATCGTTTGTAGCTTATCCCGGGAGATCATATCTGTTTGCTATTGCAGGGTCAAAGTTAATAAAAAGGATCAGAGCATTATGCTTTGAAAAGGTGATAAACATGGAGGTTGGTTGGTTTGATAAGCCGGAAAACTCGAGTGGTGCAATTGGTGCAAGGTTGTCAGCTGATGCAGCCAATGTCCGTGGTTTAGTTGGTGACGCGCTTGCTCAACTTGTTCAAGATTCGGCATCTGCAATTTCTGGTTTGGTGATAGCGTTTACAGCATGTTGGCAATTAGCACTTATTATTCTTGTACTCATTCCTTTAATGAGTGTTAATGGATATGTTCAAATGCAATTTATGAAAGGGTTTAGTGCTGATGCTAAGTTAATGTATGAAGAAGCAAGTCAAGTAGCAAATGATGCAGTTGGGAGTATAAGGACGGTTGCATCATTTTGTGCTGAGGAAAAAGTTATGAAACTTTATCGAGATAAATGTGAAGGTCCGAAAAAGTCTGGGATAAAACAAGGTTTAATCAGTGGGATCGGGTTTGGGGTATCGTTTGCTCTACTTTTTTGTATGTATGGAGCCAGTTTTTATGCTGGTGCTCGGTTTGTTGAGGCAGGATATACTAATTTCACAGATGTTTTTCGGGTATTTTTTGCTTTGACAATGGCGGCGTTAGCAATCTCTCAATCAAGCTCGTTTGCACCCGATACAAGCAAAGCAAAAGGTTCTGCGGTATCAGTTTTCGCGATCCTTGACCGAAAGTCAGAGATCGACCCAAGTGATGAATCAGGTACAACACTGGAAACTGTGAAAGGGGAAATCGAGCTACGTCACATTAGCTTTAAATATCCCACAAGACCCGATGTAGAGATATTTCGTGATCTATGCTTAACAATCCACAGTGGCAAAACGGTCGCGTTGGTTGGTGAGAGTGGAAGTGGGAAATCAACGGTTATTTCACTTCTACAAAGGTTTTACAATCCAGACTCAGGGTCTATTACACTAGATGGAGTCGAGCTGAAAAAGTTTCAACTAAAATGGCTTAGGCTGCAGATGGGTCTAGTCTCCCAAGAACCCGTGTTGTTTAATGACACAATCCGCGCCAACATTAGTTATGGAAAAGATGGTGAAGCAACCGAACAAGAAATCATAGCTGCTTCTGACCTAGCAAACGCGCATAAATTCATTAGCGCGTTACACCAAGGTTATGATACAGTTGTAGGGGAACGTGGTGTACAAATGTCGGGTGGGCAGAAACAGAGAGTCGCAATTGCTAGAGCCATTGTGAAGAGTCCAAAGATACTACTGTTAGACGAGGCTACAAGTGCACTTGATGCTGAATCAGAAAGAGTGGTTCAAGACGCATTGGACAAGGTGATGGTTAACAGGACCACAGTTGTTGTTGCTCATCGGTTGTCAACTATTAAAGGAGCAGATGTGATTGCAGTCGTGAAGAATGGAGTCATCGTCGAGAAAGGTAAACATGAACATTTGATCAATATCAAGGATGGATTCTATGCGTCATTAGTAGCGCTTCACATGAGCTCTTCGAATTAGTTATGTCACTTTATTTTTTGTAAAACGAGTTGTATTGTATTTTGTTTTTGTAATATTGGAATATATATGGAAATCGAAATAGGTTCTTGATTGCACGAAACTTGTACGGTTTTGAAGAATATCAATGTCAGGTTAGTTCAACTAAAATGACCTGAACAAAATAGATAAGCAATTTCAGTTAACCATCTATAAATCCAACTAATCAACTAAAATGAGCTAAACAAAATAGATAAGCAATTTCATTTAACCATCTATAAATCCGTCAGACATTTAGGGGGTGTTTGGATATGTATTTTGATACAGCAGATAAACAGTTTAGATGTCATTTGTGATTGCTTCTTCAGATTGTTTAGATACGGATCAAGGGTGTTTGTAAATGCACTTAAAGCACGGTTTGTTTGTATAACAGTAAAAGACCCAAGTATAGTTTATCATAACTTAAACGATACAAAGATCATTTAACCACATAATGACATAAACACAAACAAACATGTAAAGACATAACCACATAATGAATTTCACTAATAATGCTACAAGTTACATATCTGAAAAATATGTAGATGTAGCATTATAATCCATTTACAATCTCATAAGATTCCATAAGCGACATTACAACTAATATTAAAGCAGTAATTGTTCCACACCTTAGCTACAAAATAGGCCGCTCCCTCCTTAGGTAACACAAATCCACACCTTGAAATATGGCCATCGTTTTGATTAATTATCATCAGAATATATATGTGAATCCGAGTGATCAAGTAGAAGTAGCGATTGCTTGTAAGAATCCATGAAGAACGAGTACACTACTCCGGTGATCCCAAGATTCTTGATTTGTTGTGAGTGGGGGTTGTAAACTTCAAGTTTAGTAAACTGGTCGTCCTCCATTCGAGTTTCAAATATAGCTTCACCATTCTTCCTAAATCCCAATATAGAGTATTGTGTGCCAAACGAGAATAGTTTTGTAAACGACGAATCATGCTCCATCACCCATAGACCAAAAAAATGTTCTCCCTTGACGAATCCAGACACAACAAGAGACCCCCTTAGCTTAGAAACAGACACGGGTAGAGCCCCTAATAGATCTTTTGTTAAGCTATCCGGTAGGTCTACCACTTTCAATTCTTTGGTAATCAAATCAAATGACAAAACTATAGATTTTGCATTATTAGAAGTCACATCACAACAAGAACCCCAATAAATAAACCTATCTATAGCAACATGAGATGTCAAAAGTCCAATTGATTCATGAGGCAAATTGCTACTTGGAAGCACACTCCAAACCCCCGAACTCAATGTAAAAACTTCAACATGCAAAGGTGTCTCATAAGAACGTAAAATCTTCACAACGGTAGGGTCACTAGTAACCGGACACACCCCGAAACCATATGCATTCTTTAACTGAGGGTCATGACTAAGGACATCAATACCAAATGACTTTCCGATAGACGGGTTCCAAATAACAAGCATCCTTTTACCTTTAAAGCATCCTTTATTATAACAAAACAAACACAGTAATCCATGACACGCACCAACAGCGTACGAAAAGCTATATTGTTTAAGCAAAGGAGACATAACAAATGGAGCAAGCTCTTGTTGTGTTACCTTAAAAGTTTCATTGTTATCATCGTCTACGACACAAATGTACTTTGCATCTGATGTATGATCGGATTTGTAGCTTAGAATATGACTATGTGGCTGCGTGTGGCGGGCGTCGTAACCTTTGATAAAGTCAGAGCTGTCAATGAAAGACTTCCACGGCTTCGAAACGGATCTGAAGCGAATCAATGACCTGACATCATAAACCTTTTTGATGATTTCCATTTGGATTTCAAATGGGATGTTGTCTGACATTTTAAAAAGGCTTTTTCTAGGGTTTATGATAACTTTTGAAATAGGTTGAATTAGTGAAAATTGAAAAGTGGGTTTTGAAGAGGAGGTGATTTTGGATCTGGGTTTTGAACGGCGTCGTGTGCCGTCGTGATACGCCGGAGATCAAAGATTTCTGATTTTTTGGAACAATGAAAGAGAGTTGTTTAATGAAAGATTTTGGACAGGGGAAAACCCGAAACCATGCCCGTTTAACCAACGGAATGTAAAATACTTAGGGCGCGTTTGGTACAACTGAATCGTGGAGAATGGAAACGCATTAGAGAATGGAATAAGTGAGAAAAGGAAAGAACTCGGAAATACTAAATGTATTCTCATGTTTGGTGAAACTATAGAATTAAGCAATGGAATGGTATAAAAAACTGATTCTTATGTTTGGTGTGAATATTGAATGAAATTACTCTAGAATGAAAATGTTGCTAATTACATCATTACATGTTATCTTTTATAATACTCTGTAATTGATTAATAATATATAATATAATTGTTATCCAGTCAATCTTAATACTCTGTAATTGAGTACGTCGTGTAACAATATCACGATTGGACCAACTAAAGTGTGTTAATTAAATAGAGACCTTCAATATCCAAACTAAATTCTATAACAGATCTGAAGGAATTACACTATAATGTGATTTTGCCTATTAAATCCCCAAAGATTTGAATGGATATTTAACTTTGATAAGAAAACCCAGCTTTAGATTGTAATTGAAGTGATTCAATGGTTTATAAACAAGTGCAAAGGGATAAACAAAATAAAAAAGATGGATAACTTGTGTAGGGATTAATTGCAACAATGATGAACAGTACGTCAATGAGGTTGATTACAATATTTGGGGATCTTTTTAGTCTTGAATGTGCATCTCACGTGCAACAGATATATGTATCCTTATTTTGAGAAGGACTATTGATTCATACTAGAATAAAGACGGAGAATGACTCCCTTGATAATTTTCATTCCTAGCCTTTCTTCTCTTTTTTTAAAGAATCAAAATCGCTAGTTGAGAATGGAATGGGTACCCCATGTTTCCTTTCTTCAGCTGCAACAAACAAGGGAATTTATTCTCATTACCTTTCTCTTGTTTCCTTTCCATCGTACCAAACATGCCCTTAGGGTGCGCTTGGTTCAAAAGGGGGAATGGGAAAGGGAAAGACAAAGGGAATGCAAAGGAATGAAATGAAGATTATCATTATCTTTGATGGTGCTTGGTTTAAGAAAAACACATTAACCTCCAAGGTGATGGTGGCTGGTGGTGGTGGCGACTGGTGGTGGTGGTGACTGGTGATGGTGGCGGCTGGTGGTGGTGGTGATGGCGGCTGGTGGTGGTGGCTGGTGGTGGTGGTGGCTGCTGGTGGTGGTAGTGGTAGCTACTGGTGGTGGTGTTACTAGTGGTGATGGCGGCGGCTGCTGGTGGTGGTGGTTAGTGGTGGTGGTTGTGGCTGATGGTGGTGGCTAGTGCTGGTGGTGGTGGTGGCTAGTGGTAGTAGCTGGTGGTGGTGGTGGTTGGTGGTGGTGGTGGTTGTGGTGGCTGCTGGTGGTGGTTGCTGGTGCTGGTGGTGGCTAGTGGTGGTGGTGGTGGCTAGTGGTGCTGGTTGCTAATGGTGGTGGCTGGTGGTGGTGGTGGCTAGTGGTGGTGGTTGGTGGTGGTTGGTGGTGGTGGCTGGTGGTGGTGGCTGCTA
Source organism: Artemisia argyi (assembly GCA_030686995.1). Classification (NCBI taxonomy): domain Eukaryota; kingdom Viridiplantae; phylum Streptophyta; class Magnoliopsida; order Asterales; family Asteraceae; genus Artemisia; species Artemisia argyi. The sequence goes on along the minus strand of CM060681.1, from coordinate 20,130,780 downwards.
ATGGTGGTGGCTGGTGGTGGTGGTGGTGGCTGCTAATGGTGGTGGCTGGTGGTGGTTGGTGGTGGTGGCTGCTGCTGGTGAGTAATTATTACCATACCTCCCAATTTACTGGGTAATGACTCATTACCCCATACTAAACAATGATTGCATTACCTAGTCATAAACAGGCATGTTTAATCATTACCTTTCCCATTCCCCACCCCCATTAACCCCAACCAAGCACCCCCTTAGACTCATGCTACTCGTCATATTAGCGCTAACTCGGTTTTTTCTCTTTTAAAACTATGATCGCAATCACAACTATGGGTGTCATAAATCCAACTCAGGTTTTTCCCTCCAAGACTACAATCGCAATGTGTCATCAATCCTGACCCGACCCGAACCCAAACAGAATAAGAATAGTCGGGTCAACCGGTCAAGTTCAAAATCTAACTCGAGTCAATTAGGTCAATCCGATTACCCCGAATACGAAATAGGGTCGGATATCGGGTTTGACCTATTCAGATTCGGGTCAACTTGACTGACCCAAGTTTATTTATTATTATTATTATTATTATTATTATTATTATTATTATTATTATTATAAATACAATGCTTTTGTGTGCATGTATTTGAGAAATTATATACACTTGTACGAATAGGCGGTAAAAAATGCACTTTTGTGTACAAGCATCATATCTAAGCTATTGAATCCCCTTAACACGAAGTATAAGATAACGGTGTTATAAATAATACTTAAAAGGATCTCGAGTAAATGTCTAATCAAGTTAGGGGTTGTTTGTTGCGTTTGGAAGTGGATTATTTGCTTATCACAATATCAAAACATGGATAATCAAAATTTAGTGTTTGACAAAAGAATCTTGATAAGTGATTATTTACGTTTCAACACACTGAAAACGAAGTTTTGAAACTACATGTAGTTACTTACAACCGCAAAAGGCATTTTTAATTCGTAATGGGGCCTACATATTATGAAAGTGAATTGGTTGTATATTTATATGAAAACTAGCAGGGTACCCGCGCGTTGCAGCGACGGGTACCATGAAATTAAATTTTTCGGTGAACTATCTATTTTAGTTTATTATATTTTTTTGATAATAAATTTACGGATATCAAGAATTTCGTTTAGCCCAAGCTCGTTCGGGCTCGAGCCCGTTAGGCCCGTTTAGCCCGCACCCATTCGGGCCCAAGCCCATTTGGCCTGTTACCCGTTCGGGCTTGAATAATGTGCTTTATTATTTGTATTAGTGACATTTAATGCTGGAATTGTGTTTAATTTGGTTGTACAATATGCTTGATAATTTGTATTTCTTATGTAAGGGGTGTTTTAATAACTATATTAATTGTATTTATTAACCAATTAATTAATTGATTACATTAAATAACATTAATGTTTTTTTAATGTGTGCATTAAAGTGTTGTACACTATGCTCCTTGTCTTGTAAGTCTGAAAATTATGTGCATTAAAGTGGTGTACACTATGCTTCTTTTCTTGTAAGTCTTAAAAAATTATAAGCATGTATGCATCTTTCCTATTAAAGAAATATTTTTGGTCTTAAACATTTTAAGACTTATAAATATAGATGTCCTAAATACATTATAAGGTAGTATAGATAACAACCCCTGCTATCCTATTTCATTTTTTACAAAAGAATGTCCATTTATGTCATTTTTTCTACTAATTTTATTTTATTTTATTTTTTATTATTTTCTTTACCTACTAATCTACTAATAAATACGTAGTAATTTGATTTGCCAAAACACTAAAAAATTTTTTTATCTATTTATTGCGATATCAAACAACATAATCAAATCCAAATACTATATTTCAAAACCACTTTTTGCAACAGCCGATTATTTGGTTATCCGTTTTCAAAACAAATAATCAATTTTCAATAAGTAATCCCAAGCACCCCCTTAATATTGTTTTCAAGCTAAACTTCTGGAAACTGGAAAACAACACACTTGTGTTTTTTACTACTTCAGGGTTTGTAAACAACAACACATTATCTTGTTTTTAATAGCTTGGATGAGGCTCATAACTTAAAATTAGGGTAAACTACAAATTATATCCCTGGCATGTCATTTTTGCGAAATAAACCTTTGTGAAAAAAAATTATGCGAAATAAACCTTTGGAATTTCGCGAAGAATGCCCCTGAGGGTGCACTGTTCATGCAAATTCTTGATTTTGGTTAACGAGCGTTACAAAATCCCGCTTGTGGCTATGTGAAATGACTAATTTGCCCTCATCTTCTTCCCACAATTACTCTCTTTTGTTTTCTTGAAAATATTGTAATCCCACCACCATCACACCACGACACCACCACACACCCAGCACCACCACCTTCTCCCACCACCACCCTCTCCCACCACCATCCTCTACCAAGACAAACACTGTTCAATGTCCATGATTAAAATATCTCATCTTGGCATACTTAAGTTGGGGCGAAATACCAGGTAAATAATTGAGGCGAAAAAGGGTACTTTTTTTTGTGCAAAAGGTGAAGAATTATATTAAACTCCAAAGATTTACAATCATAAGAATAAGAACAAGATTTGGACACACCCAAATCTTTAACAGACATGAAACATACATTAACCAAATACAGACATCCAATACTATCTGATAACATACACTACTATACCTAAGTCTAAAAAAAAAAAAAAAAAAAAAAAGGTACTTTCATTGTAACATAAATCTGTAAAAATGTGTGCGTTAATTACCTCATCTACAGGAACGTTAGATATCGTTGAGTCATCCATACCAATAGCTGGTGGTGGAAAGAAATGTTGCTGGTTGTGGTGGAGGCATGAATGTTGTCATTGTCTGCAGTTGCCCATATAATGTTAAATGAGTTGACTTTGAGGTCAAACTTAGTGCTTCTACTTTTAAACTTTAACATGAAATAAAATTGGGTTCAAATTTTATAGCATCATTACGTGTCCTAATTGAATTTACTCCTTGCAATGTTTATTTCTTTTCAGAAACTATATTGCAATTCATAACAATTTGTTAGTAAAAAGTTGGGTCAGTTTGACCATTAAAGTCAAAGGTATTAATGGTTACCTTGAATGTCATCATATTGAACAAAGAGATCTTTTCTCCGGATGCAGACATAACATAAGAATCATTTTTAGACAAAGCAAAGCAAGCAACAGATTCTTTAGGGTCAATAACTCAATACCGCCATCGTTAGTCATCAGAATCCTGCTTGAAGGTTGCCATAATTATGGCGAAACACTAGCTGTTTCCTGCATTAAAAATTGTGCATTATGAAGGGATTTGACTACCAAATTTCTGAATTCAAGCTTCTTATATTCAGTAAATCATTAGTCACCTTGCCACTTGAATTCCGATCAATACGCTGCCATTTCCAAAGCAAATGGATATTTGTCAATGCTAATGCTAAAATAGCATTTCCTGAATTTGTATATATCAAGCTTAAAATTTGTATGATCAAAAATATTGTGTTAATATCTACACTATAGTAGCGGAAAATAAGTATGCATAAAAGAAAAACAACTTATATCACTAGGCTAATTGCCTATAAAGGAAAACAGCTTCAGACTTATTAGTGTTTTAGGCAGACAACTATTTTTAGGCCAGAAAACAACCATTGAAGTTTCAAAATCTTGGTTCAAAGTCATTACCTTAGATTAAAGTTCTTTTATGCTATTATCTTTATATCATAATATGATAATACCTTTGTTACTCTCATGCTCTCAGGGAGCTTCAATGACCGACACTGAGAAGCTTCACTTATCTCAGTAAGTTTCCAAATCTTTGATTTGTCATTAGACTCTTCCGCAATCTTTGAAATTTTGCTAGTTTTGGGATGTTTGTAACGGGTCAAAACTGGAATTTATGCTTTACATCTGCCATGCTTCTCGCATCTCCGTTCTAGCATTTAGTCAAAGTCAAACATGAATAAAGGATGAATAGCGGCACCAGAAAAACGGTACGGTACCGGAACCGACCAATCCGACCCGATTAACACCCCGGCAACCGTTACTACGAAATTGGTCGGGAAAAAAAACAATACAAAAAAAATCGATACGGGGTTTAGATATGTTTGTTTAGATATTGTTCATCTTTTTTGGTACATTGGTGTTTCAAATTTCTCGGAAATGGCCGTTTTGCCTAAAAATTTGCTGCTGTCACAGAAGCAAGATGGGTCAAATCTGGATTTTTTTTTTCAAGTTAACAGATTTTGATGAAATTTGCTAGTTTTGGGATGTTTGTAAGTTACGAATATTACAGTTTTATGTTTATTTAGTTTGCGATTGCGTTTTTTTAGGACGTTGTTGGTTATAATTGCTCAAAAAATGTCCGTTGTACCTGGAAAACTGTTGCTGTCACAGTGGGTTAACGGGTCAAAACTGTGATTTTTTTATTTTTTATTTTCTATTTTTCAAAGTTAACTGAAAATAAAAGACCAAGAAGCTTATTAGAATAGGATTGTACTGATATAACTGATTGTACTAATAACTTCCATCCCAAACACCTACTGTAACAATTATATATATATATATATTTAAGTGCTTTATTTTTTATTTTCTAGTTTACTCTATTGTACTTCTTACGGGATGTTTGGTATTGCTTGATCTAAACTGTTTATTTGCTTTAAAATATGCATGTATCTACTTGCTTAGCTTTTAGTGCTTCTTTACTAGTTTACTCTATTGTAAATTTGTAACTACATTACAGACTCATTCAAAAAAAGTACATTACAGACAAGTAGTTTTATTAATTTCTTTAGTGTAAGTACATGACAGACAAGCACTTGAATAATGATCCCAAGCACAACTTCTTTAATATTTATGATAAGTTGTTGCTTTTGTGGGCTATAAAGATGTCTATTGCATACACATAATGACGTAAATGGGTAAAATCTGGGAAAAACTTATTTTTTTTGAAGTTAGACGGTTCTCTACCCGTTTTAGTACCATTTACTGGAATCGGTACCGGAACCGATACCGGCACCGGTGTAAGATACGGTTCCGGGAACAGGACTTTGAATTTATGTCGGGAAAAAATCCGGTACACCGAAAACGGGGCCGGTACGGTACCCAATCCCTAGTCCCATGTTTTTATTTTCCAATTTCTGCTCATAGTAACAACCAGGGGCAGAGCTATGCCCGAGCCACCTCTCAACGTGTGTAACATAATGCTCACACATTACACTAAGCTACAAGATAGACATTTTAGATCTTGGCCCTTAATGTATACTACGTAATAAAATTAAAAGATTACAACTTCTATCAAGATCAAGGCGAAAATAGATTGAAAATTTATTCGGAAATGCAATTAGAAAATTGTCATTAAACAGCTAAAGAACATTCTCAAGAAACAAGAACCAAATACACAACAAGAAAGTAACTTAAAAAACAACACAACTGCTTAGGCGTTACATACAGCGGTTTTTATGATTTTCAAGCTCAATATTGTGTTCTGCCATCACCCTCAGTGATCACGTTGCAGGAATCATGGGCAATACATATTCTTGATGTGGCACAATGACATCTAACAAGTATGGGTCGGGTGTATCCAAAATCTTCTGAATGGCCGCTCTAAGATTAGCCTTCTTAGTTACTCTAGCAGCCGGTATATCACACGCTTCAGCAATCTTCAACATATCTCTGGGAATATTTTTGACTCTTTCGATGGGTTTTCTAAGTAAGTATGTGCCCTATTCGCCTTATAAAACCTATCCTCCCATTGTACCAGCATACCCTAATGCTGATTATTGAGTAACAAAATCTTAACCGGAAGATTTTCCACACGAATAGTTGCTAATTCTTGAACATTCATGATAAAGCTACCATCACCATCAATATCCACAACAACCGCATCAGGTCTTGCAACAGCCGTCCCAATAGCAGCAGGAAGTCCAACCCCATGGCACCTAAACCACCCGAGGACAACCACTGCCTCGGTCTGTTATACTTGTAAAACTGAGCAGCCCACATCTGATGCTGCCCGACACCAGTACTTATAATCGCGTCCCCACCCGTCAACTCATCAAGAACCTGAATAGCATACTGTGGCGAAGGACATTGAACAGTGTTTGAGAGGGTGGTGGCGCTGGGTGAGTGCACCCTCAAGGCATTCTTCGCAAAAAGTCCAAATGTTAGGTACACAACTCGCATAATTTTTTTTTTCAGGGGCATTTCTCGCAAAAATGGCAAACCTTATGGACATAATTTGCAATTTACCCTTAAAATTAAGTTATATCGAACTTTAATCTTCCTTGGGGCTGGAGGTCATTTTCTACCTTTGGTAAAACCAGAAGCAACCTCTTTACCATAGGTAGAGGTAAGGCTGTCTACGTCTCAACCTCCGCCATACACCGTGTAAGATGGTATTAGGACCCATAACCCGTGGAAGACGGTATTGAGAGTTACTTTACTTTTACTTTTTTGAACTTTAATCTTCCTGTTGTCTGAAGGTCGCCCTTACAATGTTGGACATTACTTACGTCTTTTATACATCATTGTCCCCATCATGTTCGTGGATTAACACCACTTTGCTTTACTGTAAGTTCTGTAACAAGCAAATTATGTGATTTATACATGTGACTTTTAGTTGTTTGAGATTTTAATTACTAAATTTAAGAAATCAAAATACTGTGATTTTGTAAATGGCATAGAGCCGAACCCGGTTTGACCCGACCCGAATCGGACCTGACCCGTTTCACCCGAACCCGATTAACCCGAGTTGAAATAGGGTCGGGTTAGCCTCGACCCGAATTGGATCCGACCCGTTTGACCCCAACCCGACCAATTAACACCCTTAATCACAACCAAAAATATACCTCACAAAAACAAATAAAAAAAAAAAAAAAAAAGCACACATAAACCAAATTGGAATTATGGCCGGGTAGCCAACCATACATTCAAGTGCCTGTGGTTGGGCTAGTAGTAGGGAGACGCGGTCACCAACTCGATCTGATGGGGGGTTATTGTTGCTACTAGCATCAGTCTTACGCAAAATTGCAAAAATCATAAATCGCTAATTGGACGGTTGACCTCCTTCTAGCTTGTAATTGGTATAGGCAGGATTAATCAGTGATTAATCGGATTGGCATTTTTGACAAGTTTTGGGTATTCTCGGCAATATTTTCCTAAAAAAAAAATCTTGTAATAGATATAAACAACGACTATAAGTGATTAAAACCAGTTTACAACGAGTTTTTGGTATTTTTGGCATGATTTGCATGTTTTCGGCAAGTTTGACCTTCGTTGACCACCATTGACTACTGACCAATTTACACAAATCGAAAAGGTTGGTGGCCCAGTAGCGCATAGGCGGCGATTAATCGGCCTTGTAGGGCTTTTTTTTTGCAATACTGGTCTTACGTATGTTTTAAGGCAAGGTGTGACTTATGTATGTTTTAAGGATATGTTCATCACCGTCAAATTAACGCATTATCATTTTTTTCTTTGAACTATCAACATTCTCACTAGGGGCGTTTACGGGTGATTCAGTTCGATTAGTTGGAAGATTTGAACTATCCATCACGAGGCGGGTAACATAGAAGACTCAGAAAACATGCGAAAGTAGTCTTTCCAGCCTCAACAAGCCTAGCACAAGCGTAAAAAGTGACTGCAAACATTAAGAAAAGTAACGAAGATGAAACTCCACTACCCGACACCATTTATCAAACCTTCTTGTATCCTCATTTTCTTGGGACATTCACATTTGTTACTGTACTCTATAACCAATTTCTCTTCTGCACAAAAAAACGTTACTGTCATTATACTCCCAACCACATCACTCGCAATCAGACTCGCTTCCTCATACATCTTTTTTGCATCAGCACTAAACCCTTTTCCGTATTTCATCTAAGCATATGCGTTAGCTCCTACGATGGGAATGAGAACAAGAACTATAACAGCCAGCTGCTAGAATGATGTAAATGATATACCCAAAGCAACTACTACAGATGACGAACTCTGAACAAGCTGAGCAAGCATTTCTCCAACTAAACCACGAACATTGGCTGCATGCCTGCATCTACTGATCACCGTGCACAAATTATTCGATTCGTGTTCTGCTTCTTATCAAACCAACTACCTCCATATTTATCACCTTTGCAAAGCATAATACTCTTATTCTTTGTATTAGTTTAGCACCAGCAACTGAAAAACAATATGATCGAGCTGGAAAAGATAAAAATGGCACGACTCCCAGGAGTGCAAATATGTTAGACCAGAATAATGTATGTTTTCATTTTATCATGTGGTTCATAGAAGGTCTTAATCAAGTTGGAAACATGCATACCGAAAACTGGTAGGACTATTCCGTTACTAAGAGCTGCTATCGCTCCCAGTATTAGTACTGGTATTTCGGGCTTGTTCAGATAGATAAGGCGCCGCAGTGGCACGTTTTTAGTTTTTTTCTGAAGCTTCCTCTTCGGGGACATTGTTTTGTGGCGGTGTAATAATGTGGTGACTATTATATGGGACCGGATCTATTGACAGATCGTAGGACGTCCTTTTTTTGGTGAAAAGGGTGAATATAATGATACCAAACTTTACAAAAAATAACAAGAAAGGAATTGGACATGCCTAAAACCTCCTAGGATTCAGGGTCTATTACACTAGATGGGGTCGAGTTGAAAAAATTTCAACTAAAATGGCTTAGGCTGCAGATGGGTCAAGTGTCCCAAGAACCCATGTTGTTTAACGACACAATCCGCGCCAACATTAGTTATGGAAAAGATGGTGAAGCAACCGAATAAGAAATCATAGCTGCTTCTGATTTAGCAAACGCGCATAAATTCATTAGCACGTTACACCAAAGCTATGATACAGTTGTAGGGGAATGAGGAGTACAAATGTCTGGTGGGCAGAAGCAAAGAGTGGCAACTGCTAGAGCCACTGTTAAGAGTCCTAAGATACTATTGTTAGACGAGGCTATTAGTGCACTTGATCTGAGTCAGAAAGAGTGGTTCAAGACGCGTTGGACAAGGTGATGGTTAACAGGACCACAGTTGTTGTTGCTCGTCGGCTGTCAACTATTAAAGGAGCGGATGTGATTGCAGTTTTGAAGAATGGAGTCATCGTCGAGAAAGGTAAACATGAACATTTGATCAATATCAAAGATGGATTCTATGCAAACATGAACATTTGATCAATATCAAAGATGGATTCTATGCGTCGTTAGTAGCGCTTCACATGAGCTCTTACGAGTTAGTTGTGTCGCTTTATTTTTTGTAACACGAGTTGTATTGTATTTTGTTTTTGTAATATTGGAATATATATGGTAATCGAAATAGGTTCTTGATTCCACAAAATTTCTACGGTTTTGAAGAAAATCAATGGCGGATTAGTTCAACTAAAATGAGATGAACAAAATAGATAAGCAGTTTCATTTAACCACCTATTGATCCGTCGACATTTATTTAGGGGGTGTTTGGATATGCATTTTGTGCAACAGATGAACAGTTTAGATGGCATTTGTGATTGCTTCTTCAGATTGTTAGACACAAATCAATGGTGTTTGTAAGTGCGTTTAAAGCATGATTTGTTTGTATGAGGAATAAGAGACCATTTGTATAACAGCAAAAGACCCAAAAGTATTGTTTACCATAACTTAAACGATACAAGGATCATTTAACCACATAATGATATAAGCACAAACAAACATGTAAAAACAATATAATCCATTTAGGATCTCATAAATTTCACATGAATTTCACTAATAATGCTACAAGTCACATATCTGAAAAATATGTAGCATTATACGAGTAATCCATTTAGGATCTCATAAGATTCCATAAGTGACATTACAAATAATATTAAAGCAGTAATTGTTCCACACCTTAGCTACAAAATAGGCCGCTCCCTCTTTAGGTAACATAAATCCACACCTTGAAATGTGGCCATCCTTTTGGATTAATTATCATTAAAATATATATGTGAATCCGAGTGATCAAGCAAAAGTAGTGATTGCTTGTAAGAGTCCATGAAGAACGAGTACAATACTCCGGAAATCCCAAGATTCTTGATTTGTTGTGAGTGGGGGTTGTAAACTTCAAGTGTCCTAAACTGGTCGTCCTCCATTCGAGTTTCAAATATAGTTTCACCATTCTTCCTAAACCCCACTATTTTAGAGTATCGTGTGCCAAACGAGAATAGTTTTGTAAACGACGAATCATGCTCCATCACCCATACACCACAAAAATGTTCTCCCTTGACGAATCCAGACACAACAAGAGACCCCCTTAGCTTAGAAACAGACACGGGTAGAGCCCGTAATAGCTCTTTTGTTAAGTTATCCGGTAGGTCTACCACTTTCAATTCCTTGGTAATCAAATCAAATGACACAACTATAGATTTTGCATTAGCAGAAGTCACATCACAACAAGAACCCCAATAAATAAACCTATCTATAACAACATGAGATGTCAAAAGTCCAATTGATTCATGAGGCAAATTGCTACTTGGAAGCACACTCCAAACCCCAGAACTCAATGTAAAAACTTCAACATGTAAAGGTGTCTTATAAGAACGTAAAATCTTCACAACGGTAGGGTCACTAGTAACGGGACACACCCCGAAACCATATTTAATCTTAACGTGAGGGCCATAACTACTAGGTACATCAATACCAAATGACTTTCCGATAGAAGGGTTCCAAATAGCAAGCATCCTTTTAAGAGTATCTTTATTATAACATGACAAACACATTAATCCATGACACGCACCAACAACGTACGAAAAACGATATTGTTTAAGCAAAGGAGACACAACAAATGGAACAAGCTCATGTTGTGTTACCTTAAAAGTTTCGTTATCATCGTCAACGACACAAATGTACTTAGGCTCATCCTGAAAAATATCAGCTCTGTACATAAGAATACGACTACGTGGCTGCGTGTGGCGGGCACCGTAACCTTTGATAAACTCGGAGCTGTCGATGAAAGATTTCCAAGGTTTCGAAACAGACCTGAACTGAATCAAAGGCTTCACAGGAAGCCATTTGATGATTTGCATCTGGATATCAAATGGGATGTTGTCTGACATTTTTTTTTCTAGGGTTTATGATAACTTTTGAAACAGGTTGAATTAGTGAAAACTGAAAAGTGGGTTTTGAAGAGGAGGTGATTTTGGATCTGGGTTTTGAACGGCGTCGTGTGCCGTCGTTATACTGCGGAGATCAAAGATTTCTGATTTTTTGGAACAATGAAAGAGAGTCGTTTAATGAAAGATTTTGGACAGGGGAAAACCCGAAACCATGCCCGTTTAAGAATAGGAAAGAGAAAAGGAGAGTAACTATTACGTAGTACTACCTCCGTCCCATTTAAAGTGTCCACTTTTATAATGCACAAAGTTTTAGAAGATTCCACTAACTAAACTCTCCACCAATCAAATATTACTTTTACCCACTAAACTCTCATCTTATTGGTTGAAAGGTACAAGTGGACACTTAATTTGGGACATCCAAAGATTCTATTGTGGACACTTTAAATGGGACGGAGGGAGTAGTTGTTATGTTCCCAAGACAGAGGAAAATGAAAATGAAAGTTATCATAATCATGTTCTTAATAAGAGCACAAGGTGTAGTTGAAGAAGGCATGCTCGTCGTCCAACGTGGAAAAAGCAACGGCGAGCCGCTCCTCTTCACTACACCAATCGAGCCTTGCCGTTCTTCCCCGTTGCGTTCCTCTTCGTCTGCACGAAGAGGTTGAGATCTGACAATCCTTTTTTTTCCTTTGAATTTTAGTTGTATAATTTGATGTTTTTACAAATGTATGTTTATATTTGTGAATGTAAAATGTATTTATAGTTTCAAATAGATAGTTTTTTTTGTAAGAATGTATTGTGTAAATGCTAATGCAATTATATTAAACATAGGATGAAATAGATTTGGAACTTCAAGTCGCATTGAGAATAGTCAGAGAACAAGTATTGCAAGTTTGGGAAGAAAAGTCAGCACTCATCGATAATTATAAGTCTTTATAAATTATTGATGATGTAGCATATCGTATTTATCCGTTTCTTTATTTTCGTGTCGTATCGTATGTTTTTTTTTCCGCAAATCGTATGGTTTTTTTTCCGTATTGTAACTTTTTTATTTGATGAAATAAAATTAATTTGTTGTGTTATTTTTAAGTATTTGTGAAATGAATTTAATTTATTTAATGAAATGAATAAAAAAATAAAGGTGTAAGAGGTGGGGCTCTAATGAAGAAGTTAAGGTTTATTGTTTGGTGAGGAGGATGTTTGTTATAAAGAGTTGAAGTTGAGGTGTTGGGTGATGTGGCACAAGTGGGACCCGAATGGGGAGACAAATCTCTTTGAATACACCTTGTGCTCTAAGTGGGAGGAAAAGGAAAATTAGTTGGTCAAATTACATATATGCCTTTTAATTGTTAATGTAAAATGTTTTAAAAATTATATATTAGTCTTTACACAATAACAATTTTTGATTCCTTTCCTTTTCCTCCTAAAAGTGGGAGGAAGATTTACTTAACAAAATTTCTTCCCTATTTCCTTTTCACTTTCTTTTCCTTCCTTAAAAAAAACTCAAGAACACAAAAGAGTATCAATTTCCATTCATTTCCTCTTCCTCTCCAACTCGAGAACTGAGCGTTAGGGCTTGTTTGTTAAAATTTTCTATTAAGACATGTTTAATTAAAAGATGACTTAATGCAGACAACCTCAGTTTTATTACTTAATATTTTCAGTCATTTTTTTTATAATAAGTCACAAACAAACAGTTTTAATATGACTTAATGAATTCAGTTGTTTTCATATTAAGTCAATTAAGTCGAATTCAAACAACACCTTAGACTCATGCTACTGGTAATATTAACACCAACTCGGTTTTTTCTCTCTAAGACTACGATCGCAATCACAACTATGGGTGTCATAAATCCAACTCAGGTTTTTCTCTCCAAGACTACGATCGCAATCACAACTATGGGTGTCATATATCCTGACCCGACCTGAACCCGACCCGAATAAGGATAGTTGGGTCAGGTTCAAAAGAGTTAATTGCAAAAAGCGTCCTTAAAGTTTGCTCGAATTGCAGATTTTGTCCCAAATAGTTTAAAATTGCAAAAATCGTCCCTAAATCAAAACTTTTGGCAAATTTTGGTCCCTAGCTTTAACTGCCGTTAAGTACATTCCGTTAGAATTTACACATTAGCCCTTTTAGCCAACAATTCTTGCAGCTTTCATCCTTTTAACTAACGTCCGTTATAATTAAAAAAAAAAAAATCAGTTTTTATACATTCATTTTCGTCCGTTTTTATACGATTTCATCCGTTCGTCTTACGTTTTTATACGTTTTCGCCTGTTTGGTTCGTAGATGGGTTTAGAAGACTCAGAAAACATGCGAAAGTAGTCTTTCCAGCCTCAACAAGCCTAGCACAAGCGTAAAAAGTGACTGCAAACATTAAGAAAAGTAACGAAGATGAAACTCCACCACCCGACACCATTTATCAAACCTTCTTGTATCCTCATTTTCTTGGGACATTCACATTTGTTACTGTACTCTATAACCAATTTCTCTTCTGCACAAAAAAACATTACTGTCATTATACTCCCAACCACATCACTCGCTATCTGACTCGCTTCCTCATACATCTTTTTTGCATCAGCACTAAACCCTTTTCCGTATTTCATCTGAGCATATGCGTTAGCTCCTACGATGGGAATGAGAACAACTATAACAGCCAGCTGCTAGAATGATGTAAAGGATATACCCAAAGCAACTACTATAGATGACGAACTCTGAACATGCTGAGCAAGCATGTCTCCAACTAAACCACGGACATTGGCTGCATGCCTGCATCTACTGATCACCGTGCACAATTTCGACTCGTGTTCTCCTTCTTATCAAACCAGCTACCTCCATATTTATCACCTTTGCAAAGCATAATACTCTTATTCTTTGTATTAGTTTAGCACCAGCAACTGAAAAACAATATGATCGAGCTGGAAAAGATAAAAATGGCACGACTCCGAGTGCAAACATGTTAGACCAGAATAATGTATGTTTTCATTTTATCATGTGGTTCATAGAAGGTCTTAATCAAGTTGGAAACGTGCAGACTGAAAACTGGTAGAACTACTCCGTTACTAAGAGCTGCTATTGCTCCCAGTATTAGTACTGGTATTTTGGGCTTGTTCAGATAGATAAGGCGCCGCAGTGGCACGTTTTTAGTTTTTTTCTGAAGCTTCCTCTTCGGGGACATTGTTTTGTGGTGGTGTAATAATGTGGTGACTATTATATAGGACCGGATCTATTGACAGCTCGTAGGACGTCCTTTGAAAAGGGTGAATATAATGATACCAAACTTTACAACAAATAACAAGAAAAGAATTGGACATGCCCAAAACCTCCTAGGATTCGGGGTCTATTACACTAGATGGGGTCGAGTTGAAAAAATTTCAACTAAAATGGCTTAGGCTGCAGATGGGTCAAGTGTCCCAAGAACCCGTGTTGTTTAACGACACAATCCGCGCCAACATTAGTTATGGAAAATATGGTGAAGCAACCGAATAAGAAATCATAGCTGCTTCTGAATTAGCAAACGCGTATAAATTCATTAGCACGTTACACCAAAGCTATGATACAGTTGTAGGGGAATGTGGAGTACAAATGTCTGGTGGGCAGAAGCAAAGAGTGGCAACTGCTAGAGCCACTGTTAAGAGTCCTTAAGATACTATTGTTAGACGAGGCTACAAGTGCACTTGATCTGAGTCAGAAAGAGTGGTTCAAGACGCGTTGGACAAGGTGATGGTTAACAGGACCACAGTTGTTGTTGCTCGTCGGTTGTCAACTAGTAAAGGAGCGGATGTGATTGCAGTTTTGAAGAATGGAGTCATCGTCGAGAAAGGTAAACATGAACATTTGATCAATATCAAAGATGGATTCTATGCGTCGTTAGTAAGTGCGTTTAAAGTAGGTTCTTGATTGCACAAAATTGGAATATATATGGTAATCGAAATAGGTTCTTGATTGCACAAAATTTCTACGGTTTTGAAGAAAATCAATGGTAGATTAGTTCAACTAAAATGAGATGAACAAAATAGATAATCAGTTTCACTTAACCACCTATTGATCCGTCGACATTTATTTAGGGGGTGTTTGGATATGCATTTTGATGCAACAGATGAACAGTTTAGATGGCATTTGTGATTGCTTCTTCAGATTGTTTAAGACACAAATCAATGGTGTTTGTAAGTGCGTTTAAAGCATGATTTGTTTGAATGAGGAATAAGAGACTGTTTGTATAACAACAAAAGACCCAAAAGTATTGTTTACCATAACTTAAACGATACAAGGATCATTTAACCACATAATGATATAAGCACAAACAAACATGTAAAAACAATATAACATGATGCTTTTAAATGCATTCTACATGAATTTCACTAATAATGCTACAAGCCACATATCTGAAAAATATGTAGCATTATAATCCATTTAGGATCTCATAAGATTCCATAAGTGACATTACAAATAATATTAAAGTAGTAATTGTTCCACACCTTAGCTACAAAATAGGCCGCTCCCTCCTTAGGTAACATAAATCCACACCTTGAAATGTGGCCATCCTTTTTGATTAATTATCATTAGAATATATATGTGAATCCGAGTGATCATGTAGAAGTAGTGATTGCTTGTAAGAGTCCATGAAAAATGAGCCATCTACATCAACTCCAGAAATCCCAAGATTCTTGATTTGTTGTGTGCTGGGGTCGTAAACATCAAGTGTCCTAATCATTTTGCCTACCACATTTTGAGTTTCAAATATAGTTTCACCATTCTTCCTAAACCCCAATATTTTAGAAAAAAATGTGCCAAATGAGAATAGCTTTGTAAATGACGAATCATGCTCCATCACCCATACACCACAAACTGCTCCCTCGGCCCATATGTGTCCAGACACAACAAGAGACCCCCTTAGCTTAGAAACAGACACCTGCGTAGTCGTTAATAGCTCGTTTGTTACGCTGTCCGGTAGGTCTACCACTTTCAATTCCTTGGCACTCAAATCAAATGACACAACGCTATAACTTGTGGTAAGTTCACCATCACCATTATCGACACTCATACTAGCACCCCAATAAACACACCTATCTATAACAACCTGAGGATATGACAAGAATCCAATTGATTTATGAAGCAAATTGCTACTTGGAAGCACATTCCAAACCCCCGAACTCAATGTAAAAACATGCCAAGGTGTACTAGGTGTCACAGGACATGAAACCTTAACAATGGTAGGGTCACTAGTATCGGGACAAACCCCGAAACCAAATACAGTCCAATAGTCAGTATCATGGTCATATCCAGGGACATCAATACCAAATGATTTTCCAATACAAGGGTTCCAAATAACAAGCATCCTTTTACCATTATCTTTTCTATAACATGACAAACACAGTAATCCATGACACACACCAACAACCTTTAAAAGCAAACATTGCTTAAGCAAAGGAGACACAACAAGAGATGGAGCAAACTCTTGTTGCAGTACCTTAAAAGTTTCACTATCATCATCTACAAAACAAAAGTTTTGTGCCGCATCTTCTAAATGAGCTCTGTGCTTTAAAATAAGACTGCGTGGCTGCGTGTGGCGGGCGCCGTAACATTTGATAAAGTCAGAGCTGTCAATGAAAGACTTCCAAGGTTTCGAAACGGACCTGAACTGAATCAAAGGCTTCACAGGAAGCCATTTGATGATTTCCATTTGGATTTCAAATGGAATGTTATCTGACATTTTAAAAAGGCTTTTTCTAGGGTTTATGATAAGTTTTGATATAGGTTGAATTAGTGAAAACTGAAAAGTGGGTTTTGAAGAGGAGGTTATTTTGGATCTTGGTTTTGAAGGGCGCCGTGTGCCGTCGTGATACGGCTGAGATGTAGTGGTTGTATGGTGGTGTCAGGTGTGTGTTGTGTAATTGGAAGATGATGTTTGATAATTGATACATTAATTCGGGTACGGACCGGGTAAACCCGTATTAGTATCAATGCGATTTAGTGGGTGTCTTTGGATATACTTAGGGCCCGTTTGGTTCGTAGATGGGTTTAGGATTATGATTAGGATTTGGATTTAGATTTTGATTAGGATTTGGATTTAATATAAGTTTTGAATTAAATGAAGAGATAGAAAATTTTAATAAAATAATATGTTTTATATATTACAAATGAATATTATGTATAAATTTAAATATGTTATTATTGTAAAGTGAAAATAAAATTAAATATGAGTGGTTAATATATTATATGGGCCCACTAAAAATGAATGTATTTCAAAAAGTAGGCATGCTTACCACTTTTAGCACACACCCATATTTATGGGTCTCAATCCCATTTATGGGCCCCACAAAAACATACCAAACAACGCTTTTTTCCATCATCCTCAAATCCAAATCCTACCCCCTCAAACCAAACGGGCCCTTATATCTTTTTTCCTTCCTTTAAATAAGAACTTTTTTGTTATTCACTTTTAATTAGTGAACAATTGTGTTTTATATGTTTATAGTGTATAGTGTATATATAAACTTGTGCATACACGAGTTTTTTTATTTGGGTTTTTCTAACTTGTGTCCTATGGCACAAGTTAAGCACACCAAAAGTAAATCAAAAGTACGCAGGGACTCACATAAAAGTACACCTGTCTGTACTTTTATGTGGATCCCTGTGTACTTTTTTGTGGCCCCTTGTGTACTTTTGGTGTGCTTAACTTATGCCCTTAGGGCACAAGTTAGAAAAACCCTTTTTATAATTAAAATTGATTTAGTTTTATAAACATATTAAAAAAAATATTTAATTTACAAAAACTTGCTCACCAAAACACCTCAAAACCGCCATTTCATCCCTATTAACAAAATCAACATAATTCCACTATTTCTCTTTCATTTCTTAACGTATTCAATTTCTGAATATACCAATCGATTCGTCTCATTGTTGCGCATGTAATGATGGTAATTGATTTTGTTTTTGTTGAGTTTTCAGGAATCCCCCAAATTGTTTGATTTTGGTGCCAAAATTCATTTTGGTGATTTTTCACTGTATTATGCAATCCTTTCACCTCTAGTGTAGTTTATTAGTTTTTAGTGCTATTATGTCAACTAATAAAAGAAAACCCCTAAAAAGAAATATCCGTAGACCTAACAGGTATGCGAATACAGTATGTGAGTTGGATAGAAAGAAGAAGAGTGTTGAATAATGAGACTGCTAGAATGTGTCAAATGGGTGTTGTAAGATTGGGTTTTGCTAGAGTATTAGTTGAGATGAATGCTACAAAGGATATCTCTGAGATGATTGATGTAGTATATAGGAATGGTCAAAAGGAGGTTTTATGCAGGAAGAAGGTGAAAGTGGAATTTGATTGGACCCCTCCTAGATGTGCTACTTGTTGTGTGTTTGGGCATAATGATCAAAAGTATGGGCAGAAAATCAGTGTGGAAGAGACTAATAAGCATAAGGAAACCACCGAAAGTAAAGAGGTGAATGTAAATGATGGGTTTGACTGTTTGAGAAGGTTAGGAATAACAAGAATGAAGGGTTGATAATAGGAAGCAGAATAAACAAGTTCAACAACCTGAAATTGGGAGGAAAGTGCAGGCAAAACAAGTTGCTCAGTTTGTTTACCAACCTAAAAGTAATACTAATGGAGTCAATAATAGTAAAAGTGGGAGCTCTGATATGCATGTGGATAAAGGTAGGAAGTATGAACAGAAGGTAGGCACTAAAACTCGAGAGAAGAAAGCCTGGAAAGTTGGTAATGAAGTGGTATCTGAATTAAAGAGGTCTGCTAATAAATATTAAGTATTGGGAGAGTATGATGTGAATGAGCAATCTGAATTGGAAGATCTAAGGAGTAAGGAAATTGTTGAAGATTTTATAAGACAAAGAAGGAGCCTACTGAGGATGTGTTAGCCAAGTGGAATATTGATATGATAGGCTACTTTAATAAGAGGAAGGAGCAAATTAGAAGTAAAGGTGAGAAAGTAGAGATGAATATAGGAGACACAGGGGAGGAAAGTTATGTATATAAAGATGAATCAGGAATTTCAGAATGTATGGAGAGTGATATCTTAAATGGGAAGGATAAGGATGTGTTGGTGGATCAAAATTGTGTTTAAATGGATTTGAAAATTGGCAGCTGGAATATCAGAGGGCTTAGTACCACTGATAAACAAAATGAGGTCAAAAAATTTATTGAGAATGAAAAACTTAGTATTTGTGCAATACTTTAAACTCATCTTAAAACTCAGAAATTGCAGAGAATTGGAGATAAAACTTAGTATTTGTGCACTTGCATATCGATGCTCGTTCTTTTTACATGTTAGAGCTTAGGTGAAGTGCAACCAAAGATACCAAAGATGTGTAGAATCCGATCTTAATATTGATTAAATCTTCATGGTTTCCTTGCTCAACGATGACACCATTCTTAATGACAACGATCACATTTGCTCCTTTAATAGTTGACAACCTATTAGCAACAACAATGGTAGTCCTATTAACCATCACCTTATCCAACGCGTCTTGAACCACTCTTTCTGACACAGCATCATCCAGTGCACTTATAGCATCGTCTAACAATAGTATCTTGGGACCTTTCACAATCGCTCTAGCAATTGCCGCTCTTTACTTATGTCCACCCGACAACTGTATACCTCATTCCCCTACAATTGTGTCATAGCCTTGGTGTAATTTGCTAATGAATTCATGCGCGTTTGCTAATTCAGTAGCAGCTATCAAATCTGTTTCGGTTGCTTCACCATCTTTTCCATAACTAATATTGGCTCGGATAGTGTCATTAAACAAGACGGGTTCTTGGAATACTAAGGGCTTGTTTGTTAAAATTTTCTATTAAGTCATGTTTAATTTTTTGAACGAATTAAGTCATGATTAATTAAGAGATTACTTAATGCGGAAACCCTCAGTTTTATTACTTAATATTTTCAGTCATCTTTGTCTATTGAGTCACAACCAAACAGTTTTCATATGACTTAACCAAATTCAGTTTCTAAGGCCATTTGCAGCCTGGGCCCTTTTAACTGAAATTTTTGTAATTCGATCCCATCGAGTGTAATACTACCAGAATCAGGATTGTAAAATCTTTGTAAAAGTGAAATAACCGTTGATTTTCCGCTTCCACTCTCACCTACTAACGCAACTTTTTAGCCACTATGGATTGTTAAACATAAATCACGAAATATTTCAACATCAGGTCTTGTGGGATATTTAAAACTAACGTGGCGAACGTCAGTTTCCCCTTTGACCGTATCCAGTGTCATAACTGTTTCATCGTCGGGTCGATTTCCGATTGACTTCCTATCTAGAATTGCGAAAACCGACACATCAGAGCTTATAGCTTTACCCGTAACTGGTGCAAACGAGCTCGATTAAGAGACTCCAAATGCAGCAAGTGTAAAAAGTGGCTGCATACATTAAGAAAAGTAACGAAGATGAAACTCCAAACCCGACACCACTTATCAAACCTTCTTGTATCCTTTTTTTCTTGGGACATTCACATTTGTTACTGCACTCTATAGCCAATTTGTCTTCTGCACAAAAAGACACTACTGTCATTATACTCCCAACCACATCACTCACTATCTGACTCGCTTCCTCATAAACGCTATACCCAAAGCAACTACTACAGATGACTAACTCTGAACAAGCTGAGCAAGCATGTCTCCAAATAAAACACGAAAATTGGCTGCCACTACACCATTCTGGGCCTATAGTGACAACGCAATGTTGTCGCTAAAAGTGCGAAAGTTGTCACTATAAGTATATTCGTGACAACATGTTGTCACGGAAAGCGTTGTCGCTGGAAGTTATTGTGACAACATTAATCGATATGTAATGTACTTCGTACGCTTTAATGTTTGAACTTTTATCGATATGTAATGTAATTCATACGCTTTAATGTTTGAACGTTTATCGATTTGTAATTCGTAGGCTTTAAAATCATTTAAAAAATAATTTTAAAGTATTTAATTTTAAATATATATTAAATGAATGTATTTAATTTTAATTATATATTAAATGAAATTTTTAAACCTAAATTAAATTATTTTTAATTCATTTATATAACATTTTAAAGTTATTTAATTTAATTCATTTTTAAATTAATTTATAACATTTTAAAGAATTTATAAATTTGAATCATTTTTAAATTATTTATAGATAACTAAAATCATATTTAATTAATTTATAACATTTTAAAAAGATTATAATTAGTTAAAATTGTGTCTAAATCTTTAGTAACAACATTTCTCGCGACAACATGTGACAACATTTCCCCCCAAATCACCAAATTCTTTAGTGACTTCATTTATCGTGACAACATAAGTTGTCGCTACAAGATTAGGCGGTAATTTTCCCCATAATTTTTTTCCCCAAAACTTATAGTGACAACACGGTTGTCACGAAAGATAAAAGTCAAAAGTCAACAATATCAAAATCTTTTAAAATATAACCAAAATTTATAAACCAATGCCTCTATTTTGTCTTGTAGTGATACTATTGTGACAACATGTTGTCACAAAAGAAAAATGTTGTCACGAAAAGTTTTGGTCAAATATTGTTACCAGAATACCATTTTTTGTCGTTTAGTGGACTTGTCGCGACAACATGTGTTGTCACGAAAAAAATTTCGTCACAATAGGTCTAAAATGGTGTAGCATGCATCTACAGATCACCGTGCACAAATTATTCGACTCGTGTTCTCCTTATCAAACCAACTAACCTCCATATTTATCACCTTTTCAAAGCATAATACTCTTATTCTTCGTATTTATTTAGCACCAGCAACTGAAAAACAATATGAACGAGCTGGAAAAGATAAAAACAGCACGACTCCCAGGAGTACAAACATTTTGGCCCAGAATAATTTATGTTTTCATTTTATCATGTGGTTCATAGAAAGTCTTAATCATGTTGGAAACATGCATACCGTAAACTGGTAGGATCACTCCGTTAGTAAAAGCTGCTATCGCTCCCTGTATTAGTACTGGTATTTCGGGCTTGTTCAGATAGATAAGGCGCCGCAATGGCATGTTTATAGTTTTCTCTGAAGGTTCCACTTCGTGGACATTGTAATGTAGCGGTGTAATAGTGTGGTGACTATTATATGGGATCGGATCTATTGACATCTCGTAGGACGGATGTCCTTTTTTGTTGAAAAGGGTGAATATATTAATACCAAACTTTACAACAAATAACAAGAAAGGAATTGGACATGCCAAAAACCTCCTAGGATTCGGGGTCTATTACACTAGATGGGGTCGAGTTAAAAATTTTCAACTAAAATGGCTTAGGCTGCAGATGGGTCTAGTGTCCCAAGAACCCCGTGTTATTTAATGACACAATCCGCGCCAACATTAGTTATGAAAAAGATGGTGAAGCAACCGAACAAGAAATCATAGCTGCTTCTGAATTAGCAAACGCGCATAAATTCATTCGCGCCTTATACCAAGTTATGATACAGTTGTAGGGGAACGCGGAGTACAAATGTCTGGTGGGCAGAAGCGAAGAGTCGCAATTGCTAGAGCCATTGTTAAGAGTCCTAAGATACTATTGTTAGATTGACGAGGCTACAAGCGCACTTGATGCTGAGTTAGAAAGAGTGGTTCAAAAGACATGTTGGACAAGGTGGTGGTTTACAGGACCATAGTTGTTGTTGCTCATCGGTTGTCAACTATTAAAGGAGCGGATGTGATTGCAGTTGTGAAGAATGGAGTCATCGTCGAGAAGGGTAAACATGAACATTTGATCAATATCAAGGATGGATTCTAAACGTCACTAGTAGCGCTTCATATGAGCTCTTAGAATTAGTTATGTCACCCTTTATTTTTTGTAACACGAGTTGTATTGTATTTTATTTTTGTAATATTGGAATATATATGGAAATCGAAATAGGTTATTGATTGCACGAAATTTGTACGGTTTTTAAGAATTATCAATGGCAGATTAGTTCAACTAAAATGAGATGAACAAAATAGATAAGCAGTTTCATTTAACCATCCAAGATCCGTCCACATTTATTTAGGGGGTGTTTGGATATGCATTTTGATACAGCAGATAAACAATTGAGACGACATTTGTGTTTGCTTCTTCAGATTGCTTAGATACAAATTAAAGGTGTTTGTAAGTGCGTTTAAAGCATGATTTGTTTGTAAAGAGGATATCAGAAGCAAAATGTGTTTGTATAACAGTAAAAGACACAAGTATGGTTTATCATAACTTAAATGATACAAGTCATTTAACCACAAAATGACATAAGCACAAACAAACATGTAAAATCAATATAACACGCTGCTTTTAAGTGCATTCTACATAAACTTTCAGTAATAGTGCTACAAGTCACAAATCTGAAAAATATGTAGCATATAATCCATTTACAAATTATATTAGAGCAGTACTTAATTGTTCCACACCTTAGCTACAAAATAGGCCTCTCTATCCGGTAACATATCATTTTACAAATCCACACGTTGAAATGTGGCCATCTTTTTGATCAACTATCGTTGGAATAAATATGTGAATCCGAGTGATCAAGCAAAAGTAGGGATTCCTTGTAAGAGCACATGAAGAATGAGCCATATTCTCCAGAAGTCCCAAGATTCTTGATTTGTTGTGAGCAAAGGTCGTAAAGATCAAGCATCCTAAACCTTTCGCCCTCCTTTAGAGTTTCAAATATAGTTTCACCATTCTTCCTAAACCCCAATATGTTGGTAAGTACTGTGCCAAAGGAGAATAGCTTTGTAAACGACGAATCATGCTCCATCACCCATACACCAATTACTCCCTCAACCCCAATGTATTCAGAAACAACAAGAGACCCCCTTAGCTTAGAAACAGACATGGGAATAGACACGGGAATAGACGTTACTAGCTCATTTGTTAAGCTGTCCGGTAGGTCTACCACTTTCAATTCCTTGGTAATCAAATCAAATGACACAACCTTATGTCTAGCACCCCAATAAATAAACCTATCTATAACAACCTGAGATGACATATATTTTATTGATTCATGAGGTAAATTGCTACTTGGAAGAACATTCCAAACCCCCGAACTCAATGTAAAAACTTCAACATGCCAAGGCGTATTAACAGGAGATAAAACCTTAACAACGGTAGGGTCA
This sequence comes from Artemisia argyi, assembly GCA_030686995.1. Classification (NCBI taxonomy): domain Eukaryota; kingdom Viridiplantae; phylum Streptophyta; class Magnoliopsida; order Asterales; family Asteraceae; genus Artemisia; species Artemisia argyi. The sequence continues at coordinate 20,106,647 of CM060681.1, read as the reverse complement.
CTGGTAACGGGACAAACCCCAAAACCATATACAGTCTCAACATCAATCCGAGCGGTAAATCTAGGGACAGCAATACCAATTGATTTTCCGATACAAGGGTTCCAAATAACAACCATCCTTTTATTATAACCTCTATGGTTACCAAACAAACACAGTAATCCATGACACGCACCAACAACCTTTAAAACACGATGTTGTTTAAGCAAAGGAGACATAACAAATGGAGCAAACTCTTGTTGTTGTACCTTAAAAGTCTCGACATCATCGTCTACTAAACGAATGTACCTTAACTCATCCTGAGATTTGTACCTTAGAATACGGCTATGTGGCTGCGTATGGCGGGCGCCGTACCCTTTGATAAAGTCAGATCTGTCGACGAAAGATTTCCAAGGTTTGGAAACGGACCTGAACTGAATCAAAGGCTTCACAGGAAGCCATTTGATGATTTCCATTTGGATTTCAAATGGGATATTGTCAGACATTTTAAAAAGGGCTTTTTCTAGGGTTTATGCTAAGTTTTGAAATAGGTTGAATTAGTGAAAACTGAAAAGTGGGTTTTGGAGAGGAGGTGATTTTGGATCTGGGTTTTGAAGGGCGTCGTGTGCCGTCGTGATACGGCGGATATGTGGTGGGTTGTATGTTGGTGAGTGTAACTAACAAGGAAATGAATTTTGATATTTAGGGGTATTACTTGGACTATTTGATAGGTGTACTACATTATTTCAGGTAAGGACTCGGTAAACCCGTATAATATGGATACCATTTAATCGGTGTTTTAGATTTGTAGTAAACGTTTACATTGGAGAAAAGAGTTGTTATACATTAAAGGGTAAAGTGCAAAAATGGTCCTTAACGTTTCACAAATTTGTAAAAACGGGACCGAGACAAAAAGTAGCGCAAAAAAGCCACCCACGTTCCAGATTTTCGCAAAATCGCCACTGAGAGCCCTTTTCCGTTAACTCCCGTTAGTTTTCCCGTCAGTCAAGGGTATAATCGCATGAAATGACAAATATACCCCTTTAACTTCATATACAACCCTACCTCTTGCCGCCAAATCTTTACCAGTGCTGTGGAAAACTAGAAGGGGGGGTTGAATAGTTTTACGTCTTTTTAATTTTATTATGAAAACTTAGTTTAGTTTTAAAACCTTGTTTGTTTTTAAAACTTTGATTCAATCTTATGTGAACTCAAATCTTGAACAATATGAACAAGTATATCTAAGTATGAACAATAATAATAATGTAAACTAAGTATGTAAAATCAACACATGCATAATATAAACAATTATAGCTATATATAAGAGATAAGTACGTAATCGTTTATTTTATAATCCTTAGTTATATTTTGTATGAAAACTATACTTGATCAAAATGATCAATTATATGTATGTAACCTTTTTAGTTTGATTGTAAAAACTTTGTTTTGTGAATGAAACTTTCGTTTGATCTTTAAGTAAAATCAATACTACCACTATATGAGCAACTATATATATACGTCTACGTCTACAAAAGTAATAACAAGATAAGCAAGATAATAAGTAAGATATGGAAAGATCTAACCGCGAGACAAAGGATTTATAGTGGTTTGTCTACAAGGACACCTTCCTTGCCCTACTCCACTCCTCGAGTCACCTACTCGAGAGTTTTCTTCACTATGTCAACAAGCTCCTTATGGCGGAGAAACCTTACACACCACAACTTCGTCACAACTTATTCACACCTTCTACACAACTTCTTCACACCTAGTCACTACTTAATCACAACACTACTTCTTCACACCTATCTATCTTCACAACTATCTACTTCAAGCATATCTTCTTCACACCAATTAACTTCACAACTAACAACTTCACACCTAGCTTCTTCACTATAATCTAATTCCTAACTTTTCTTCTTCACACCAACCAACTAACTAATCACACAATCAATATACCTAGCACAACTATCTACAATCACATATACACAACAATCTTCACAAAGAGTAATGTAAATAATCTTGATGATGCACCAACAACTTGTATGTGGAGGTCACAACAAGTTGTAATACTTCTTGTCTTGGGGGATAGAAGTATTCTTCTCTTGCACTTGAGAGGATGAAGTTTGAATCACTTTGAAACAAAGAATTATACACTTATGATCAAAGGATTAAGAGAATAGAGATGTGGATCTAGAACAGAAAGTTTAGGAGTGCAAAAGGTAAGGAAAAAATCCAGGTTTAAGGTGGTATTTATAGGCAAAAGATTCTGACAGAGGAGCGTGGCCGGTCCCCTTAAATCAAGGCCGGCCCCCTTAAAATTAAGGGGACCGCCCCTTATAATTAAGGGGGCCGCCCAGCTGAAACGGCCAGAATCCTTGTCTTTTAGTGAAGAAAGTTTATTTGGTGAAAAACTAACTGATTTTGGTTAAAATTTTGAATTCATATATTTAGTATGAATAAAACATTTTTCTTAATTACCAAAAGTGTTTTTCAAAAATATATAATATGTTTATATAATTAAATAAACTTTGTGTTAGTTAATTAAATACCCCTTTGATCATAAATTGCACTAAACACTTTGTTTATTCATACCTTAAGTGATTGGGATGTAAAGAGAATGTTAATCACTAAATACATGTTTATGTCACAAGTTTTAGTTCTTTGAGTTTATATTTTGTGATAATCAAAACATAGAGATATTGATAATATGTTAATAATGTTTTTAGGCATTATTTATGTCAACAATCTCCCCTTTTTTGATTATTACAAAACCTTAAACTCAGTATATCTAAAACTTGTTTTTAGACAAGTATTATAGAGTTTACATTTCTCTTCTCCCCTATTTTGTAAAATCAAAAAGGTTAACGAGTAAGCTTCGCGAAGGAAGTTTAAACGGGTAGAATGCTCCCCCTTGATGTATGCTCCCCCTCATTTGAGAGCACCAAGGGAACGAGATATGGAATGCTCGCAAGAAAAATATTAGAAGCACAAGCATATATAGAAGAATATGCAATATGTAACACCCCCAAAAGTCGTTAATAACAGCGGAAGACTTAACATGTCAGCGGAAGACTTTCGGGGTATTACTTCAAGGATCTTTGTCACAATTATAGTAGACAACACAAAGTGAAGTATTAAAGTTTAATTTATTTCAAAATACCAAATATCTGAGATACAAGACATTATTAAGTTAAGAACGTGTTTTATTCTGAAGGAAAATAAGTAGTTTATTATGGTTCTTGTCATGCTTTTGCCCACTCCGTGCCATCCAGATCCGTCTTGTTTAGTTACCTGAGATAAACATGCTAAAGTCAACATAAAGTTGAGTGATATTCATAGGTTTGAGTTTAAGAGTTTGAATCACAAGTTAAGAATGTATTGTAATCACATACAATCAATATGATAAAAAAAATAAATGTTCTTGTTATTGCCTTAAGCTCATGATACTCAACGATTAACAGCCAATCATAAATATGAATTATGATGGTAAGTAATAGGCCCCCAAAGATAGGTATTTGTCAATAACCTATTTATAAGAACAATAAAGTGCGCCTGGTGTTTTCTTCAACAACCAAACGAGGATTGTCAATCACTAATAGTACTATCCACAATTATTTACGTTCACCCTTCAAGTGATTAAGGTTCATGATCGAGGGACTTCTGACAATAGTAACTTAAGCAAATAACATTGGTCTGACGGTATTTCAATACCCGGTATAAAAGACTTGTGATCGAGTTTTAAGCATGTATCTCCCCACGGGAAAATAGTTAAAGAGTGGGCTATGAAATCACCTTAGTAGTACAGTGGTATCGTAGTCTCAACAAAGCAAGGAAACGGCTTCACACAACACAACCTAAAAGATAATGCAAGTTTCAGTTGATAGTCTAAATCTGGTTTTATCGTGAATATTAGTCATTCAGTTTGTTATTAAAACTCGTGTTCGTTTAAATGTTTAAAGTTCAAAAACAAAGTTATATATACATATAACTTGTAAGTAAAAATGATTGATGATTGATATAAAGTTAGTTTTTATAACGGAAATAAAATAAACGTATCGTTTTACAAGAAATAAATAATGTATCGTTATATCGTTTAATTATAATTACGAATATATATCGTATATATATATATATAAGTTTATGTTTATATAAGTCTTAGTTTAATTATATGTTTATATATGTAAAAGGTTAATATTATTTTTATAAAATAATATTTACTGAAAATTCCTTTAAGTTTTCAAAATTTACATTTTTAACCCTAACGATATATATTTTACATCGTTAGTCCAAAATATATATAATTTACATTTTAGATCCAAAAGCATCAATATTTACATTTTTCAACTCCAAATATCATTTTTAACAGTTTAGAACTCAAAGTTTTCTGTTTTGACAGTTTCTACCCATAGTTTACCATTTTGACAATTTTAGTCCCTCGGTTTAAGAAATTTTGCAAAGTTAGTCCAAATTTCACCAAATTAAAAGTTCAACATTTTGACTTCTTAAATAAGCTCAGGACATTCAAATAAGTTTATTACAACAGCTTATTAGCTTATTTTTCACTTATTTCACTATATGGGCCTTAACGAGTCTATTTAAAGGCCCGTTAACGTTTTGTGATCCAATAGGCTTATGAAAGGTTTGGGCCCTGACTTGGTCTTATTTTTGGATGCCAAAAACACTGGAGTTGGGCTCCCAGGCCCAGTGTATCACGTTGGCTTAGTGGGCTTGAGATAAGCCCACGTTTTGACTTATATTGTTTTATAAAAACTGAGTTTTTGTCGCTACAAAATAGGTCGAGTACAAGGTCTAAGCAAACTTATTAGGTCGAATAAAATGTGTCTTGTGATTGTCTAATAAGCTGTTAATGAGGTCGAGTTTTAAAAAGAACATATCATGTGTCAAATTATTCATTTACGAGACCAAAGTGATCGAGCAAACTTCATATGTTGAAACTGCTCAACACTTAGAAAAATTCTAAGTGTTGAGATTTTATTCGAGTTGTCCAAGAGGTCACAAAACATGTCGATTTCAATAAGAACACAATGTTTTTAGATTCGAAACTTCTTATATTTTGTTTACTAGTGTACCAAATAATTAGTGTCTCCAAAAATAATAATATGTTACGTTCGTATATTAAGAAATAACGAGGCAAAGTGTTTGTACGAAAATCAATATTGAAACTATTTTCCAACACTTAGAAATATTCTAAGTGTTTTCCATTTATACGAAAGGGTCAAGTGACATTAGGAACGTGTTATATTTATTACGTGTATGATAATATTAGTTCAAAATCATTATGTCTCTTAATTTCTAGCATGGTTAAAATAGAGTACGATAGATAAAATGTATATGTTACGTTTTAATATTTACGAAATAAAAGATAAAAGTAAACGTGTAAAACTAATATTACTAGAAATAGAAAATGTTTATAGTGTTTCGAGTTTGCTTACTTCACCTCAAAAGGTGGGGTAAAATGGTTCGTATGGTTCGAGTAGGTACGTAGGATCAATGGTACGATGGTCCGCTCCTAGTAAGGTTCACAACGAGCAAACTTGGTTCCTCCTTGGATCACTTGTGTACTTCGTACTCCTCGCCAACTTCTTGTCCCAAACTTGCCACTAGTACTTCACGAATATGTAACTATGGTACGTTTGAGGGTGTGGTTTCAACTGAGCTTGCATGGTGAGGTTTTATAGGAGGTTTTGAGTGTTGTGATAAGTGAAACATGCCAAGTAAGTTATGTGTTGGCTCGTTGGTGAAGTGTGGCACCTCCTTTCCATCCAATCGAATGTAAACACAAAAGGAATGTGTAAGACTGTCTCATGTTCATTCCTGACGTTGCATAGTTCAGGTTTGTTGTTATTGGGGAGGCATGGGTGGCTAATAGTAGTTTGTGACACGTTTTTGGTTTTATATACACACGATTTTGGTAGTTTACTTTGGCTAAATTTGGATGACTAAACGTGAGAGTTATGGAACGAGATTTGTTATTCCTAAATGCTTACTGGGTCATAAATCAAGACATGTAAAAATAGTATGGTGTCGTGTGTGGAAATCACAAAATAACGAGGGTCTCCTTGGCTTGGTCGCGACTGGCACTGATGCGTGGGAATCGCACCTTGCTTTACCTCTCGAGGGATCTCGCGAGGCTTACAACCCCCACCAGGCAGTGTACCTGATCGTTGTAGTATAGTATAGTGGCAGGTACCGGGGGATTGATCGTTCAGCTTAGGAATAGTGTCGCTAGGATTAGAAAACCTAATTAATAGTTCTAGAGATGAAAGATGATTATTTTTGTGTTTTTATGTTTTAATGAAAGCAAGTAAAATCTCGGGTTTTGAAGGAGTGGGCGGAATTAGTTGCTATTCAACTAACCCAAAACTATTATATCACTAAATTAAACTAATGAAAATGAAATTAAACTAATATTAAACTAAGGTTGTGAGCAGTATGTGGAGAAATTGTGTTTACTTAGACTTTATTACTCCCTAGATATCTTTTACATGTTAATTACTTGTTATACTTGTATGAATGACGGGTTGTATTCCTTAATACCATTCGTGGAGTGGCATACATAACTCCCCAACTCTATGAGCTCTTATCTCCTCCTACACCATGACCCAGCATAACTATAGGGATTGTAAACAGTGGCTCATGCATTAAATACAACCAATAAAGACCTAGTACGCCTCGGTTCATGTTTCTTAAGACGTTCAAGCATGTTACCATTTGGAGATCTGCCAGTTTTCTTAAGCCTAACATATAAAATCATTCATTCAAAACAAGAATAGACAAGTAATCAACACATAATCAACATCTAGGTTTCATTAGATCTAAGCAAACACAAGAGAGATCTAGCCTAGCATAGTAGAATTAAGATAAGAACAAAAGATAAACAACCAACACATAGACATATTGATTGAATTAAGAGTATACTTATCTCAATTACAATGCAAGGTCTCAAGGGTTCGGAACCCTTGAAAAACCTGTAAAAGAGGCACCAAAATCGTCTTTAGGGTTTCACCAAAACTCCTCTCTTAAAACTGAAAAACTAGAAAAGTATATATAGGAAATTCGATATGACGGCGTCACGAACAAACTTGTGACGCCGTCAGACCGCCGCCAAAAAGTTCATCGGACGCTCTTGATCTACATCTGACGCCGTCACCCTTAGGCCGTCATGCAATTAACTCTTGACGCCCTGTGTATGACGCCGTCACAAACTCTCGGTAAATAATTCCATGATCGCTGACGCCGTCACCCTCTTCCTCTTGACGCCGTCACAAACTTTCGGTAAAAATTGTTGTAGATGCATCTGACGCCGTCAGGTTGTGACCCATGACGCCGTTAGGAACTGTTCACAGCATGGAAAATTGGTACTTAGCCGTTTTCTTCACTTTTATGCTCCAAAAACGTCCAAAATAGCTTCTTTTCCAGAATTCACTCTCCAAGTACCTAAAATCACAAAAGGAACGATTTAGGGCAATATTTGATCAAATAAGTTCGGATTCGGGCTTAAATGACCCCCTAAAAACGGATCATTTTTTGCCTCATCATATACCCTTACACTTGAGATTTGCTTGTCCTCAAGCAAATGAGCTTTTATTCTACTCAAAAGACAAGTTAGGGGTCATTTAACACTAATATAAAAGTAATTACAACAAATAATCGTTCTACTAAAGACCAATAGACAAGCACGGAGGTCATACACTAGCACCTCACAAATAGTGTTTAGATACTCACATCTCTCGGGTGTAATAAAGTAATATAACATTATGGAAATGGAAGATATCTCTCACTACCTGTCATAGCAAAATAGATTACCATAGGCTTGAGAAAGGATCAAACCTCCACCACATGGCGTAAGCACCTAGGATAAACTATCAAAGAGGTCTTTCAAAGGGTTGTAACGTTAGGTATAGGGATATGAATTACACGGTTTTGTTGGATAAAGGAAATTTTACTGGTGGCGAGTTAACAATCTTAGTTAATTACATGTACAAGATGGCGTTGCTAAGCCAAGACTAGACTCGACTTAAGCTAATAAATGAAAAATAACAAAAACATAAAATGAACATAGAATAAAAACGGGATGGTAGTCCGTATGTTTTTTCTCTTTTTCTTTTCTATTTTTTTTTTCTTTCTCTTAATTTTTTTTTTTTTTTTTTTTTTTTTTTTTTTTTTGCATACACTTTTACCCTACCATCCAAAATAATACATCATAGGGAATGGGAATTCCCCTTACACTTGAATCTTTACATACTTTATAATAAACTAATCTAATGACTCGAATTAAGAAAATCAAAACACTTGGAGCACTTTTAAAATTAACGTACATATGGGGGTAATATATGATGTTCTTCCCCATTACTCCATAAAATAAGTACTTACCCATGAGTCCCAATCGTCCCAAAACAATATGTACAAGGATATGACTCGACTTAGCAACCATGTAATCAATTAGAAAGTTAACTTAGGGTTTAACAAATAACAATAATGCACTAAAGATGAGTGCATACACGGAAGGCTAAGGCGATTTGGGTGTACATTTAAGTGCGGTGTAACAAATTCTTCCTTTAAGTAAAATGCTTAAAGTTAGAAACGAAAAGATAGGCTCGGAGGGGTGTACTAGGGGTTTCGTGTACTAAAAATGAGTACAACGCTAAGGGTGTGGGAAAAATTAATTGACTTAACTAGCCAAGTAATATGACTTAAACGGTCAAGTAATTGTAATACGGGTTTAACACAAGGGTGATCCTAATGCCTCTTATCATGTAGTAAATCCTACCACACGAATGTAGTCTCACTAGCGGTCTCGGGATGCATCACTAACGCAAGTTCTAGAATCTAAATGCTACCGGTACACTCATAAGCACCAATAATAAATGCTTTTCCTATCAAAACTAAAGGCGAACCTCACATTTTTGGGTGGAAAATTTTTCTGAATATACGGTTATGTGCTAGTCATACAACCTCCTATCCATGAGACGCTTTCTATGGCTAAAGTTTCACTCCTAAATGTTGTAAAAAATTTTAAATTTGGCGCTAAAATTACACTAACAAGTATTTCTCATAGTTTTATTACTCATCTACTATCAAACAAAACAAACTCAAGCGAAAGTGCATATGTAAGGTATCATCTTTTTACCCTCCCCTTACACTTAAGATGAACATTGTCCCCAATGTTCAAATAAAGAATGTAAAAGTTGAAAAGTAAAGAGAATGAAATCAAATACTCCCCTGATTCGCTCAGTATGGATTTTAGTTGGTCAGGTTAAATCTTCCTCCAAGAAAATGAACAATCAAAGCTTCCCTTCCAGAATATAAATCATCTTCTTGTCCAATATAACCTGTAAAACCTGAAAAAGTAGACAAGACAACCTCGCGTAAAATCGGCGGCATCCTATATAACTTACGAAATCCTAGAAAGCAAAGTAAGATATAATGCTTGTAAAATGAAGTTTGCAGATTTCCTGGAGATTATAAAACTTAATAATTCACAAAAACTATAAGACTCCGTTAGAAAAACAAAACTGGTAAAATTTCCAGATTTTTAACTCCTGACGCCGTCAAGAGCAATTGCCTGACGCCGTCAGAATGGACCTGCAGAAATCCTTGTGTTAAGTTTCCGGAAAATTTCTGGAAAAACTTGGTTCTACTTCCTGGACAATCCTGCAAAACTTCATTATGACTCGATACAAGCATTTGACTCTAACAAGTACTAATATACATGTTCATTAAATATTGTGGATAATCATGATCGGTTTGTTTCTTAAAAACATATTTGGGGTTTCCCCTTACACTTATCTTTTGCAAAAATACCTTTAGGTTGAAGTTAAGACTAGGCTAAACAACATAATAAAGTATTTCACATTTTAATTGAGAAACATGATCAACCAACAATAAAAATAAAACATGCATACGGAAGCAAATAACAATCAAACAAATAAAAATCACACAAAACATGGGTTGCCTCCCAAGAAGCGCTTTTCTTTATTTACGAGTCTTGTAGCTAGACTCAAAGTCGTGGGTTACTACGTGATCTCATCATTGGTTCCATTCTCCGATTGTAAATATTCCTTGTAGAAACCAATCACCTTTTTCTCTATCGCCCCCATCATTGCTCGGGCAAACTCTTCATCAACTTTATACCTTGGTCCAAGGGCCAAGCAATTTTTGTAGTAAAGACTCCTTTTTTCCCATACATAGTCCATGCCCTTTTTCTTATCCTTCTCATCAATATCCTCAAAAGCACCAACGTTGTCCTTATCCAAACGAGATATAAAGCGAAATTCTTTCATCCTATTGGGCATCCTATAAGTGATACTATCGGTGTTACTTGCAAATCGAATCGTGCCTTCTACCTCATCATATTCTAACTTAGACTCCTCAACAAATGGTTGGCCAAACACAACATTGGATAATCGACAATCAATAACATTAGCAAGATCCTCCACAATCATAAAGTCGGTGACAAAAGTGAAATTACCAACAAAGACACATAAACCTTTGACTCTCCCGACAAAGTTACAAACTCCACCGGGGTACTTGGGATCCCTTCTAGGTTCAAGTCTTGTGTTCACTATATCATTATAAACCGTTGAGGACATAATGTTGATTGGAGATTTAAAGTCAATGTAAGCATTGCTAATGTGCTTATATCCAATCATACATGGTATCTTAGCGCTCTTAGGATCGCCTCTCTTGATCTTAGGTTCAATTATGGTGAAGGGAGATCGCGGGTTATCAATAAGGTTATTATAGTATGCAATCTCCTCCTTAGTGGGGTATAGGTTAAAGTGGTCGTTAAGCCTCGGATCCAGTTCCTCTTCTGGTCTCTTAATGACACTCACAAAGTCATCAGGCCCTAGGTCCTTATTTGAATACAAGACGGTTGCTAGGTCGCTAAACGTATGTTCGAGTTCAATCTTGATCAACCTATTAAGCTCTCTAAGCTCCCTAATCTCACTCTCAATTTGTTCACGTAACACAGCTACTTCACTAGGGGAAAGGGGTGGATTCGCGTTTTCCATAATGGTCAACGGAATAGTCAATGAGTTTAATTTACTAACAAAGGCACAAAGAAATAAGATAGACTAAAGAAGACCTAAAAATAAAAATAAAAATCTTACTAGAAAGGAATCTAGCAAGTAGACCTAATAAAAAGATAAACTAACCTAGACAATAACTATTCCCCGGGTTGCGGCGCCAAAAACTTGATGCGTGGGAATCGCACCTTGCTTTACCTCTCGAGGGATCTCGCGAGGCTTACAACCCCCACCAGGCAGTGTACCTGATCGTTGTAGTATAGTATAGTGGCAGGTACTGGGGGATTGATCGTTCAGCTTAGGAATAGTGTCGCTAGGATTAGAAAACCTAATTAATAGTTCTAGAGATGAAAGATGATTATTTTTGTGTTTTTATGTTTTAATGAAAGCAAGTAAAATCTCGGGTTTTGAAGGAGTGGGCGGAATTAGTTGCTATTCAACTAACCCAAAACTATTATATCACTAAATTAAACTAATGAAAATGAAATTAAACTAATATTAAACTAAGGTTGTGAGCAGTATGTGGAGAAATTGTGTTTACTTAGACTTCATTACTCCCTAGATATCTTTTACATGTTAATTACTTGTTATACTTGTATGAATGACGGGTTGTATTCCTTAATACCATTCGTGGAGTGGCATACATAACTCCCCAACTCTGTGAGCTCTTATCTCCTCCTACACCATGACCCAGCACAACTATAGGGATTGTAAACAGTGGCTCATGCATTAAATACAACCAATAAAGACCTAGTACGCCTCGGTTCATGTTTCTTAAGACGTTCAAGCATGTTACCATTTGGAGATCTGCCAGTTTTCTTAAGCCTAACATATAAAATCATTCATTCAAAACAAGAATAGACAAGTAATCAACACATAATCAACATCTAGGTTTCATTAGATCTAAGCAAACACAAGAGAGATCTAGCCTAGCATAGTAGAATTAAGATAAGAACAAAAGATAAACAACCAACACATAGACATATTGATTGAATTAAGAGTATACTTATCTCAATTACAATGCAAGGTCTCAAGGGTTTGGAACCCTTGAAAAACCTGTAAAAGAGGCACCAAAATCGTCTTTAGGGTTTCACCAAAACTCCTCTCTTAAAACTGAAAA